>JARHVA010002334.1:0-600000 GCA_037957365.1 Torreya grandis
TTTATGGATTTTTGGTATTTGAATTATTGGGAATACTTGAAATTTAAAAAAAAACATCTTTTTCTCTATAAAAAACTACCTTAAAACCCAAAAAACAACCTTAACCTTTATAAATCATCATAAAATGCTTGTATAAGTTGGTTAAGGCATGAAATGACCATGATGGACATATAAGGACATATGACACATCTTGGGGAAATTTCATCACTCCATGACATGGATAGACCACTATAAGACCATAACAAGACCTTACCTTAATTTCTCCAAATAAACCTTAAATAATACTCATAAGACCTTATAAAGACTAATTGAGGACCACTAAAGCATGCAAAGGATTATGAACAAGGTTAAAAAAACATGACACTCAAGTTTTCACCTATAGGGGTTGACATTTTGACCTTGGGGTCAAAATTAGTCAACAATTACCCAAGGTGAAAGAATATCATATTGCTCAACCATTATTAAACCATGTCGTTATTACAAAACCAAACACCCACAACTCATTCCCTTGAGTGGGTAACCATTAATACTTGAATGAGATGGATTTATCTGCTCAATGTCTTAGAGTGGGTCACTAATTTGCATCAATAATATAAATCAACACTAGGAGGGTCTCCCTATATACTTTGGTAAATAAAATAATTTAAATGATAATCACATTGGATTTTCAATGGAGACTTAATAGGTATAACTATGAGTCTAGAATATTATTATTACTACCTCTTGAGGTTCATCATAGACCTAGTTCTAATAAATAAACACTAATAAATTTGAGAACCCAACCAATTTTACCTTCCCATTTTAACCCATATCAATATAAATCAATGGCTTTGATTTTAATATTATTATATTAATGTTCCCAAATATATCCATGGCCTATCAATAAATTTTGAGAAGTATCTTCTCTATTCACTCTTACTCAGTGGGAAACATTTGAAAGACACATAAAATCCTTTAAAGATTTTCCTATAATTCTCAATGTCATCCATGAGGATGTGGCTTGTTATTATTATTAGAATAAACCTATAAAATTATAGATTATAATTATTTGATTAATGTGTGATTTACACTATTTTTTTACATTTTATATATTTTTGCATGTATTCGACACCTAAAGGTGCATCAAGAGTCTACAAAATGTAAAGAGTTTATCTTTTGTTTGTAGTGAAAATATAGAATATTAAATGATAGAGCCTTTGTAAACTCTATATATAGTGCTCACCTATATTGAAAAGGGTTCTTAAATATCGAGATTTGATAATGGTTCTTTATGACTACACTTTTTCCTTTGGGTAGTTACATTATATTTTACTATAACCTGTTAAATCATTTTAAAAAAATAATGTTTTGGGTAAATTAAGATTGTTAATAATGTTAATTCCTGTATAATCATGTTTTTAGTTTAACTTTAATCTACCATAGTAGTTTCTTTGAGTATAGTTTATATTACAATTTGCACAAACAATCCCAATTACCATGTTATGAAGGATTTTACATAAACCTATACTAGCAATGGTGTGGTGAGTGTGGAAGATTGAAAGATGCTAAAATGGTTACCTAGATAGAGATTTTTGGAGTAATGGATAGATGAGAGATTCTAGAATTTCATAGAAGAGAAAGCATAAATGATATGAATATTTGAAATAAAAGTCATATGTGAGAATATAGATGGTGATATATATGAAATATTTTGATGCAAATTAACTAGGCATTTATCTACATGGTTGTTAATAATTGAGTATTATTACTTTAAGATAAGAGAAATAAATCACTTTATTTCTACTAATGAAAATATAGAACATCTGTAAAATATGGACATTTATTAAATGTGCATTATAGATTATTTATCTACCATTGAAAGGTATATTATTGAGTTTTCCATGCAAGGGTATATAATGTTTGAAGTTTCACATGATTTTTTTATAATAAGTATTTGTGGAAAATTTATGTAGTGATTACATATCATGATAAAAAATTGATGGTAGAAAAGGCCATGGTTCCTATTCTAGCTAACATGGAGTAGTCACTTAACACATTATGGGAATGTATGTGATAATAAAGTAAATGATGAATAAATTAGAAGGGAAATTTTAACATGAACCTCAAATATAGAGGACACAAAGAAGTAAAATGGAAAGTGAAAGCTGGTACTAGAGTAAGATCTATGACATTAGAGAAGATGGAATAATAATAATAATCCTAATATAGCTACAATTAGGATTAGAGTAGAGACTTTATAAGATAAATAAGGAATGATACATCAAGGAAGAACTTTAGATTATGGATAGTATGAAGATGAGGAAATGAGATGGACCAAAAGAAAAAAAGGTGCATATGAGAGTATATAAATGGATAACAATTGGAAAATGAATGCACAAGAGATGGAATAGAGTTGGAAGAGAGAATATGAGTGATTAGAATAATTAAAAGGTATTTTTATATTTCAGTTAGAATGGAGGATATTTTTTGGAGAAGAGAAGGAACAATAGTTTGAATAAGTTATGTTAACTTTTAGGATTAAATCATGTTCAATTTTAAATTAAGAAGTCACAAACATGGACCATTCATTACAAGGGTACACATCCTTAATGCCTAATTTATCAGCATAAATAATAATAAAAAAGTGAAAAATATGGTAAATATAATACATGGTTTGACCTTTTATAAATAAATTTTGAAAATATAGTGAAGAAACAAAGAAATTTATAGATATGAATAAATTAATTGAGATCATATTTCATGTCACAACATATATTAATATGTTAGAAAATTCTAGTCCACAACAAACTCTAGGTTCAATTATGAATATATGAAGAATGGTTCTCAATTTTTTTTCACTTTTAAAATATGAAGGGTATACCGACCCTAAATAATATTTGTTAACTTTAAAAATAAAATGATAGGTTAAAAATGTAACTACATATGATGCAAAGAAGTGAAAGCTTATATAATCCTTAACATGATGAATATAGATTTCATATACAAAAGGGATGATGAAAAGATAATAATTCATCATGTAAAATACCATATTAAATGATATTTTAAAATGAATAAATGTATAAGTCATATAATACAAAATCTAAAAGATTTTTTTCAAAAATCTAGAGAGTCGATATAGAACTATGATCATAGGATATTTGATGTAATGAATGCAGTAGATTTTTTTCAAGATATAGATAGGGCCATAAAGTTTGTATAAGTTATACAACATTGTATTAGTTTTTCCATTACTTGAAACTAGTTCAATTATAAGTCCAATGTTAGAGCAATTGCAGTCCAAGTTAACCAGATACAAGACCATGTGGAAAGTTTGTAGTTTTTTACAAAAAATTGTGCAATGTTAGTGTTTTTTTCACAAGATGGATGAGAATGAAAAAATAAAAAATTTTAATTTATAATTTTTGTGTATGGGGTGTGTAAAATAATGGAACCACAAGAATGAATATCCAAAATTCAAAAAAAGTAATTGTGAGATTTTTTTGGTAGTAGGAATTTCAACTGTAAAATGTCATCTCTTACACCAATATACCTAAAAATCACAAATTTTATATTAAAATATATATAAGTAACATAATTAGGATAATAAAAATATAATATCTCTCCAAAAATTGAAGGAAGACATCACCAAAAATGTCTTCACATTAGTTGTACCACCCATAAAATCATTCATTCAATATCCAAAACCAAAACCCCAAGTATGATATTCAAATTAGATATCTCTAAAGCATATGATAGATTTAATTGGGAATTTATGATTAGAGTACTCAAGATATCTAGATTTCAAGATCAAGTGATTAGCTTGGTGAAGGAGTGTATTTCCACAGTCTAATTCTATGTTCTAGTTAATGTCTCTCCCAAAGGCTATTTCCCCTTAGGGAGAGGCCTCAAATAGGGAGACCCACTTTCTCCCTATCTCTTCATCTTGTTAGTAGAAGTCCTAGGTGGGAATGATGGTAAATTAATGATGCAAGGGTATTTTAGAGGCATTAAGCCTACTTCTATATCCCAATCATTAGTTATTCAATAGTTCATTAATGACACTATATTATTTGAAACTACTTTTGTAGTTGAAGTGGGAAGATGGAAAAACTTGATTAACACCTATGAAGGGGCCTTTAGATAGAGTATAAATTTTTATAAAATCCATATCTATATCCTAAACACTTATGAGGACCTTCATTAAAAATCACTAGAACTTTGGAATGTTCTAGTGAAAGGTTGCCTACCACCTATCTTGGGCTTTTGCTTATGATTTCTAAAGTCACCTTAGATTAATGGAACATGATTATTGAAATGATATAGATAAATATAGTGGGTTGGAAATGAGCCTTACTAAGTCAATATAACAAGTTTCAAATCCTCAAATCTTCTCTTCAAGGCATCCCTAACTACTTCCTCAGCCTAATCAAAATCTCAAGATTTATGGCTGAGAAAATCAAGTAGATACAAAAGAAATTCCTATGGTCAGGGGTGGAAGAAAATAAGAGGACTATGTTGGTAAGATGGGAAAAGGTGTACACTCCCAAATATCAAGGATGCCTTAGCTTAAGAAGATTACACCTCATGAACAAAGCCCTCAAGGAAAAGATAGGATAAAACCTAATTCAAGGGAACAAGGATTGGGGAGACATCATGATAGCTAAGTACCTCAATGGGGATACTAGAAGTAAGATAATAATGGAACAAGATCTTACTAATAGATTAATTATCTAAAATGGGACTCTTAAAACCCATGGTCTCCTCCACATAGACATCAAATGGAAGATTAGGGATGGTAAAAATGTTAGATTTTGGGAGGATAAATGGCTAAAGGATCTACCCCTTAAAGACTTGAATTATGGTAGACTATTAGATAGATCTTTCATTTTATTTGGGTCTAAAGTGACTAAATACGTTAATAATAATGGGGATAATAGGAATTGTAAAATCATCATAGATTATGCCCCTGATCAGGAAGAGTTTAAAGAGGTTACACTTCAACTGTAAGGGGAATTGACTGAATTTAGACATTCCTTTTTCCCCAAAAAATATTTGATGATTTGGGACAAGAAAAAAAATGGATTTTACACTATTAAAAGTTCCTATGAATTATAGTTAGACACTGGTGAGGATAGGTTGTGGGGGAAAGTTTGGCTTCCAAAACTTCTATAAAAAATCAACTTGTTTTGCTAGATGCTAATACATAACAAAATACTGACTCTAGAAAATTTAAAGAAGAGAGGATTTAAAATTAAAAATAGATGTATTATCTATGGGTAAGAGGAAGAAATGAATGCTAACCTTATTTTATACTTTAACTTTGCTTGGGAGGTTTGGATCCTATTTATGTAGAGGCTCAACTTGACTTGGGTTTTTAATGGCACGATGGTGGACCTGGTTAGAGATTGGATACCCCCATTCAAATTTACAATAGTAAAGGAATTATGGGTTAAAATTCCCCATCACCTTGCATGGAACTTATGGAAATAATTAAATAATATAATTTTAGGGAAAAATATAAAACCCCTTTGAAGGTGTTTTAAATATTCTCCAAGCTACTAGCAAATAATATTAATACCAGCAAATTCAAGGCTATTGAGATCCCTTTAGGTATAGAAGAATAAATAATATTAAAATAATGGAAAATAAGTCCAAAAATTTATCAAATAGATAATTATAAAAAATAGTTAGGGCCAACACAAAATGGACCTTACCTTAAGAAGGATGGTGTAAGCTCAACTTTGATGGTGCGGCCAAAGAGAACCCATGGGTGGCTAGTAGAGGAGGCATTATTAGATCAGATTCCAAAATGATTGTGGTAGCATACACTTGGGGAATTGAAATTAAAGTAAATAATGAGGTGGAATACCTATCCATGTTATGGGGAATTAAACTTATTATTTCCCTAAACATTCAAAAACTTCATGTTGAAGGAGACTCATAATTAATTATTAATGCTACACTGGGATTAGTGGATATAGGCTAGAAACTAGTAGATATAATATGAGACATATAATTGCTTCTTAATGATATAGAGGAGCACAAAGTCTCCCAAATTTATAGGGAGGGTAATGTGGTAATAGATGTGATGTCAAACCTAGGAAGCAATAGTAATAACTGATGATGCTAGAGAACCCTATCTAATATAAAAAGTGAGATCCAAATTCTTTTTAATAAAGATAGAGACATGTATGTGTATTAATTTGTGTGGTATATTCACCATCTACATGCTTGGTTTGAGTGGGGGTGAAAAATTCCCCTTGAAAAGTGATAATATATTTATGGATTATGGAACTATTGGATTCCAAGCTCAAGACTTTGTATTTAGAAATACTATGATACTTAACAATTGGCATGGGAATGTGAGTAAATAATGCATGGATTTGGATAGTAAACACACAAAGATACCCACATGTATTTTTTAATGTGGGAGAAATATTTGGCCTAAATATTGGATTACTTAGAAACTAAGGAAACAAAGCCACATTAACTAGGTGGTTGACTGGACCTCAATGAAATGGAAGAGGGGGATAAAAAATAGGTAGGCTATAGTGATGACTAGTTAGACAGGTAGGGACATGAATGGCTAAATGATGATTAGAGGAGGGGATGTTGATAGGTCAAGTAGGATCGAGGGAAATTATTTCTTAACATGCCCCATCTATGGTGATTATTACATGAGATGGTAGATGTGGGTCAGTACCAAGGCTAAGTTCTAGCATGTCAAAGGCTAAATAGATCTATATAATTATTTTGATATGATGAGCTCAGAACTCTCACAATACTTGAGAGGCTTATAAGGATTTATTAATATTTTTAGATATCTTGTTAGGCATTCCATTTCTCTTTACCTTAAATAGTCTCATGGGTTTTGAGTCTCTCTAGTTTCAAATATGGGTGGTGACATTATCAAGATTGAGCCACACTCTTTGGAGGAACTTTGATAGGACCCTATGGTTTGGTACATTATCTAAGAGGGTGAGATAGCTTCTTTTATTGATGGGATGATTGGTCATGATGAAAATCTATCTCCTCAGTTTATTGAGTCTTGAGAGGAGAATTACAGGCAAGTCCATATGGGGGGTATTGGTTTTGAAGTCTCTAAGGAGGTAATTAGGCAAGCCATGGGGCTCCCCATTAAATGTAAAAATGTAGTTGATGCAACAGGGTGCCAAACTTAAAAAACATGGTTATTTTCTTCAGGTAAGGTGAGGTTTCTATGAATATCCATGGGGGATTTGATAGAGAGAAGTTGATGATGCCATGAGGGCAAATTTGTCTCATGATAATGAATTTATTCACTCTTGAAGGAAGATTCAAGGTATTTTACCACTAATACTTTGTTTTATTCAACCATTTAAAAACTAGAATGGAAATTAGCTTCCCCTTTTTCCTATTGTCTTCTCTAGATAATTTCATTAAGTCATCTAGGGAAATACAGGCCAAAAATCCTAACTTCCCCCTCATTCCCATCTACCAAGGTCTCATCTTCAAATTATACCACTTTAATTTGGTCTTGTGTCCCTTGAAACAAATCAAAATTAATCTATTTGAAGGCTCCCCTCATACCCTTATCTTACTATTAAAGGTAAAGGTAATAAATCTATCAGGACCCCCAAAATCTCCCCTAAAACTCTATTGGAGGGGCCCAAAATTAAAGACTGTAGCATCCCAATGGGGACCCCCTATTTCCAAGGATAATTCCCTTAAGCTACCCTATGGTAATCTTGAGACACCCAACTAGGGGACTATGAAGGGGTCTACTAAAATGGGCCAAAAGGTGATTGAGGAAGAAGGCAATGTTCAACCTAAAAAGGTTAAGTCTGTGAAGGAGGATCCTAGGGGAGCTAAGGAGTCAAGGAAATTTTTGGACCTAGGTCCTAATTTGGTTGAGAATGAGGCTAGGGTTAGCATAGGTGTTCATAGGTCCAACCATAATGATGGAAACCCATCTCAGAACCCTCAAGGCATTGTCATCTCTAATGACTCTAAAATTTTTGAAAACACTTTTGAGGTTGGTGAAGATGGGTCTCCCTCAAAGTCAAAACAAGAAGATGAGAAAATGATCCATTTTCCTAAAATGAATGATCCGATAGAGGAGGATGTTGTTGAGCACTGAAGCTAGGAAAAGAAAGGTAGTTACTCACTATGTGTCATGATAGTAGAGGAAGTCATGAAAATCAAGGCCAAAAGGGATAAAATGCATTAAAAATGAAGAGTAATGGTTGAATATGCTGCCAATTATCTTCATCATGTATCTTCCATGTTTGCTATGGTGAAGGATTTTGAAAAGTTAAGGGATGTGGGTGTGAATAATCTTGGTGACTATAAGGAAATCATTGATTTCCTTACCAAACATGGGACTATTGATAGCCCATAGTTGCTTTACTAGTTTTGGGTGTTTGTCTATGTTTTTACATTCTTGTTTTCTGTTGTAGTGCTATGAATGTGTTGGTTTTACCTTGTTGGAGGTTTTTGATTCCCATGGGGTGGATTTGTAAAGGGCCCAAGACCCTCTTTTCATACTTATTTAATCAAAAATGAATTCCTACTATAAAACTTGTGATTCTAAGCCCATGTTTATAAATGATGATTGTGACTATCTCAACCTCAAGGTTTATCAAGATTGACATCGTAGTCTTCATAGTACCAAAAAGTATGTAATCTATCATCTCCTCAATATCAATAGTCATGAAACAATGTGATACCTTAACAAAAAATGACATGATCGATCCCATCTTCTCCCCAAGGGTCATATGAGGATATGATAAAAAACAACAACATGGGTGGGGTTCATTGTAGTGATAGGGAAGATATGAGGGTTAACAATAACAAGGTTGGGAATTTTATAAGAGTAAAAGGGTATATAGAGGATGTTACTAAGGTGGATATAAATAAGTTAATCATAGACAAGATGAATGGCATGGTTGTCAACCAATTTTCTACCATTTAATTTTAGAATACTATATGCATCGAAATTTGCTTGCCTCATAGCTTGTCACTAATATTGTTATTAGTCAACAGTAATTTTGTCATCTATTCGGTCCTTTCATCCTATCCTCCTAGTCCCTTTATATTCATTTTTCCACCTCCTTTCTTCATTCTACATTATACTAACCTTATATCATCTCACAAATAAATTAATTCTTCTAACTATGTCTTATTTATCAACCAACCCCACTTATCCATTATATGGGAATTTAAAATTCCCATATCCCACTTACCTACCTATCTCCTAGGATCTCCTACATTCCTAGTACCTAGTCTCCACCTAATTCTCATGGAAACCTAATTGAACCCCCAATAAACCCCATTAGGCTCCTATAATGGACTCTATAATTCTCCAATCCCCCTCCAACTCTCTATAGAGTTCTCTCTTTAGAGAATTCCATGGAATTTTAAATTCCATATATTATCCCTCCCTTCTCTCTATTTAAACTCACCATCTCCTTCCATTTGAGAATGATTTGAATGTGCATGAAATATTTTAATCCAAAATCCATTAATCCATCCAATAATCTTCTCAAGTTCATAATCCTCTAATAATTCATTGTCTATAAGTCAATTTATCAAGCCAATATCATGTTATCATACAAATTTGAGTCTATTTGAGGTAATCCAACACAAAATCTAATAATATTTAATCTTATCTTATTTTTGTCCTAATGTTGTTTAGAGCATAAAATTTGTGAAGATAGAGGCATAATGCAGGTATATTATTTTCATTTGAATTGAATTTTTATTTAATTTGATGCAAATTAGAGGTGTGCTGAAATTTTGTGTAGGAAAGTGATAATTTTGTATAAATCAATCCATTTGTACAAAACTTTTTCATTATAGTTAGTGATCACAGTGGGATCCCTCCTTTTGGACTGATCTAGTGTTTTTAAAGTATGTGAATTTATCTTGCTAGTCAAGTTTAGGAAGAATTTAGGCTCAAATCTTCAAAAATTTCAAGTTCCAAGTGTAAAGCAATTTTACTCTACAAAAGGTGATTTTGCACTAGCCATTTTGACTTTGACAATCATAATTTTGCACTGACCATGCCAGTTAACTATTAGATGTTAGGTTACTTAAATATTTTTTTTTAATTGCACAAAATCACTTATCGATAGTTGTGATTTTGATTTCCATTTATGATTTTGCACATTGTAGTTATGATTTTGATTTAGGTCATAAATTATCTCTAATTAAGTTATCAAACATTATAATCTACTTTTTCTATGATTTTTACTCTTTATCTAACCTATTTTGTTTCAATAAACATGAAATAAATATTCAAAAATAAAATCATAAGATCTAAAACTTTCAATCAAAATTGCTTTTAGCTACTTATGATTTTGACTCGTAGTTGCGATTTTGAACAAAATTAAATCCTGCTTAAGTCTTAAAAACTAATGTAAATATCATAACTTAGTGAGATAATAATTATAAAAGTATTTTTAATATCATTTAATCTTTTTAAATATTTAAATAATTCATTTTTTATATATTTTTAAAACTACCTTTAGTAAATCAAAATTTTGACTTATTAGTTGTGATTTTGATACTAGTATCTACATTTTCGATAATCATATTTCATAGAATCCATTCCTTTTTTATAATTAATCATTATTAATAATAATTAGAATAATATTTTATTGATATATAATTTTTTTTACATATTAAACATAACATAACACATTTAGCTTTAATATAGTCTGTTTTAGGCATTTCTAAATCACTTCTATGTTTTTACGATTTTGCTTCCTAGCCATGATTTTGAAAATTTTATAAGCAATTTAAAAATAAATAGCCACCCAATAACCATGAAAATTTTCTTATATTTTGCATTACCACTTGTCTATATCTATGATTTTGACTTGTCATAAGTGATATTGACTCCCTGTATGTGATTTTGACTAACACTAACTATGTATCTATGATTTTGATTATGGTAGTAGCGATTTTGCATTTCCATTTATTACCTCAAAATATGTCTTTTTTTAGTGCCCTTTTAAGATCATTTCAATGAATTTCGATTCATTCCAAGCATAAAATAATTCTAAATTTTTTTTGGAGCATGCTTGGGGCACTTTCCTTATACCTCCCAAGGGGTGCTACCCCTTGACCACATAAGGGGTGATGCCCATTAACCCCACAAGGGCATTTACCCTTGAACCAATAAAGGGCACTACCACTTAACCCTAAAAGGGGTGTTTTACCTTGACCTTTATGGGGGTTGTTTCACTCAGACCCCCACATATTGGCCCTTTATTCAAAGAGTTATTGTCTAAAACCCATAAAATGTTTTAGTGTTTTTGTTGAGCCTTATTAGACTAATTTTTTTTTTCAAAATTTTATAGGGTTGAATTTAGTGGTTATTTTGTCTTACTTAAGAATACTAATCACTTCTTTTGTAGGTCACATTTCAGTTTTGTCTAATGTCTTACATGTTGCCCCTCAATATTACCAAATTAAAACTATTAATCACTTACTTTGTAGGTTGCCTGTTAAAGATATTGAAATTTTGAAAACCATATTATATATATCTTTGTATATATCAAACTTAATTAATCAATTAATCAAACTTTAATCTAATTTTCTGCACCCAAGGGATACAATGGTGTATGCTTTCCTCATTTCATCTAATAAGTGAGTCTCATATGATCAAAAACCACTAATAAAGCTTCTCATTTTTATTTTTAGGGTGAAACATGATGTTAAAGTGACACCCACACAATTTCCATAGTCTTAAGGGTGTGTGATGTAGATTTCATCATTGTGCATTCAACCACACTCTATATTTTAGTAGAGTCTAAATAAGAGGGACAACTATCATAGTCCAAGTGGTTGACTTTGTACATGTATTCCATGAAGGGAAAGAGTTAATTATCTAACCAAAGAATCAAACAACACACTATATAGAGTTATCCCCATGTACTAATGTATATTGGGGATGCCCCTTAGAAGAGCCCATATATATCCTAGAATAGGACCATCAGCTCTCAAGTGACTGCTACGTGAAAATGGGGTTGAGAGGGTTTGGGATATTTTGTAATGGGTTACCATCATATAACCTCACCCTCAAAGTTGTCAAATAGTATAATCATCAAGTTATACTCCCAAAGTAGTTTATTAATCTAAGGTTTATGGTTTGCTTGATTTAGTGTGTGTCATTCTATACTAGTGTTGTTTTTGAGCTAAGTCATTATTTCACCCAAGCTTATACATGACTATCTAGGTCTCATATATCATCATTATATATATATATTTACCTATAATATATTGACTTATCCCCTTGAATCATATATTTTTATCTTACCTCATCCTAATCATATCCAAGTCTAGTCTTATACCTTTTACACTAGTCAAAACCTCTACCACCTCATCTCTTCTTAACCTAATATAGTCTTGACTCTTTTATCCTATCCTTACCATAGTCTTCCACTATCTACCATAACCTAGTAATACCCTAGCTTTGTATAGCCATACCATTATTTTCAAATCATTATTGATACCCTTTAGTCTACCTAGATCACATACTTATCTTTTATCTTGTCCCATCATATTCATACCCTCATTACCCCATCTTTAGTTTTATCATCTAGTCTAATCTTACCTTATCCATCATCACATCTTGTCCCATCAATATATGATCTCAATTCATACCTCCTTCATATCCTTTAGTATTATCCTAGTTATACCTACACCATATTTTAGCTATACCCTCTCATCTCCTTCATACATTTTTATCTTGTATAACTTAAGGCATCTTTTATATTCACATTTTATACATTATTAATCATCTGTGGATGCTAGAATTTAGCACCCTTTCTTTATTCTACCATCTTTTAGGCTATCACTTTAATAATTAAATGTAGACACTATAAATATACACCACAACCTAAAGTCTTGAAATAGGCTAAGCCTGAAATGTGGTGGAAACCTCCAAAAATATATATTTTTCATCTTAACTCCTAGAGGTATAAAACCACTCTCAAACATCTTGAAATTATATACATAAAATATAACTTAAATTATGAGAAACTAAATGTACATAATTAAATGTCAACTAATACATAAAATAAACATTAATTTTATGTATACACCCCTATTTACCCATGGTAATTAATCCTATTAATTACTATTTACCATCCCCAACCAAAAATCCCAAAAATAAATAATAGTAAAACCCATCCAACCTCCCAACAACCCTTCTAACAACTTATCCTCATTAGAAACCTACAAAAACAACTTAGTGTTACATTCACTTACTTTTACATGTAGTTAAAAATAACCCAAGCCAACTTTTGACCAAATTGGGTTGATTGACATTGATCCTTCATGATCGACGTTGATCCTCTGTGATCGACACTAATTCTCCAAGATTGATGTTGATTCATATATACACAATAAACCTCCATGTCTCGACAAGGATGGTGACTAGAATTTTAGACCTTGAAATGCTAATAGAATTCCTCTAGGAGATTCATAGGCAAGTGTTAGACTGATTTCTAGTGAATTGCTACCTAAATACAAATAAAAGAATGCACAATATCAACTTCATGCCAATATTGTTTTCAAGGTAAGTCTTACACTTTAATTTATCTATATTTTAAATCTACAGTATTTTATGTCTATCTCCCACTATTTTACATTTATTTTTTGTTATTTTATCAATAATATAGGTTATTATTATAGTCTATTTTTAAAGTTTAGCATTTTACATAGAATTAACATCGATCCATCTGAATTGATGTCAATCCTATAGGATCGACATTGATCCCTGATAAAATTTCAAAATGTTCTTTGAAAAGTCCAACAAACCTATCAAAACTTGCATTTTGTTATCTTGAATAATTCATAATCATTTATCTTTTACATCATTTATATCTTGTATATCTTATCTGTTATCTTAAATAATCCATAATCCATAATCATTTATCTTTATCAAATTATCTTTTACATAATTATATCTTGTAATCTTTATCTTTTTATCTTTATTATCTTTCTTAATTGAAAATAGTGTGATGACATCTATCTGAGACAGCATGTTGCTTCTCAGGACTTATTTGTAACCAAGCAACTCACTCATCTTCCTATTAATCCATTTTTTATGAGTTAGTGTGATTTGTAGGTCATTCCTCCCTAGCCAAAGAGTAGTTCCCACAAATCCTAATCTATGGTGTGAAACCAACCATCTTCTATCTCCAAGTAATATTAAAAACCCTGCATTTACTTTGTTTTTAGTAGCTAATTAGTCCACATTGAAAAAACACAAAAAATACTAAAACATCATCTTATACATCTTTATCTACTTTACCCATTATCATATATTGTATATCCTTATCTAGTTTATCCTTCATCATATATTGTACATCCTTAATCTTATATAAAATTGTATATCTTATACATATTATCATCCCACCTTAGACATATTTTATTTTGTTGGATGAAGAATGAAGCATGGTAAAACTACAAAGTATAATAGAAGGGCACATGTGTGAATTATATGATTTTGTCTCTTGTATAACTTTTATATTTATTCAACCTTATAAGCCTAATCAAGAAATAGAATAATGTGAAAAATCTTTCCTTTTATACCTCAAAAGGATATAATGTGAAAAGATAATAAATTGTAAAAGACTATATATAATACTTTTTAGTAATAGAATATAGTTTTAATGTGCTGATAGATATTAATAAAATCATTTTGTTATGTTTTTTCCTAATCTTATTTTATATATGGTTAACTCATAGTGATTACTCTATTTTAATTTAATATTTTATTGAATGTTATGTCATTTATGGTTTATCTTTTCTAGCATCTGAGTTCTTCTTCCTCTTTAGGTGCATTTTTGTATATCATAGATGGTATGTAATATTATAGTCTATTATGTGCCTTTTGTTACTCTCCACTACATAAGTTATCCCAATAATTAGCATGTTCTAGATTATTTCTAAGAATCTATGATAATAATAGTGTGGTGAGCATAGAACCTATTTGGATGAAATATGCTGAGATGGTTGATAGGGTAGAGAAATGTATAAAGATGATTAGATGAGAGAATATGGAACTTTGTAGAAGAATAAGCATGGAGAGTCAAAATTTTTTTAAAAGGGATTATCAAAGAGCACATTTATGGTGAAATTTATGATTTTTTTGGTGCGAGTTGCCTAGATTATTAGATGCAGGTCTAACTAGATTAGAATACTATTGATTTAGTTTGAGGAGAAAATAAATTATAGTCTAGACCAAGGAAAAATTAGAAAGACTATGTAACTTAAATACTGATTAGTCCTAAGTATTATATTTTTAGATGTAGACTACAATTAACAACTATATTATTGAGTTAACAATACAAGGATACATATATTTTGAGATTGCATAAGATCAAGTTGTCCAAGGAATCAAAGGGAATTTTTTACAATGACTACCTTTGTTGATAAAGATGTTGGTTGTGGAAAATTACATGGTGCCTACTCTAGCCAACATGGAGTAGTCACTTCAAACACCATGGGGGTACATGTGGGAGTAATTGAATGATGAAGAGTTGAGTAAAAGGAAATTGAACCTTATCCTAGAAAATGGAAGGTGAAAAGACTAAGAGTGAGAAGAAAATTATAGGACTAGAAAGTGAACTAAAATAGAAAAGAAGGAAGAATAACACAAAAGAACCAAAAGTAACTATGAATAAGACTAAGAGTAGAGAGGATAGTGTTAGAGCTGGAGAAATGCAAGAAAAATATTCTAGATATGAGATTTTATTAAAAGAACATGTGGAATTTGGTAGAAGGAAAGGGTATGTGGAATATGAGAAAGGGCCTGATGAGGAAGAAGATTTTTGAAGTAGTAATGTAGAGATAGACTAGTTAGGAAGTAGAGTTGAATCATAGTTAAGTGAAGGATTTTTAGTTAGAACTGGGAATGAAAATTCCTAAGAAAATGTTATAATTAAAGTAAAAAATATTACAAGTTCAAGTTTAAACATAAAATTTAGAGATAAAATTCATTCATTTCAAGGTTCAGCATCCCCCAATCCCATTTCAAGAGATAAAATATTGAAAGAAGAAAAATTACATAAAGAGAAATGGATTCAGGTTTATTTAATTCCTTTACTAACAAGTTTTTAAATCTTAGTGTATAAACTAAGTAGGAATTAGAAATAAATAATTACAAGAAGAAATATTTATTTTTACTCATGAAAATATTAGTGCACAACAACTTGTAGCTCTAGTGAGCACTACACAGTCACCTAACATTGTAATAATAAGTGCATAGTTACCACCAATCATAGTTGTTAGAATTTATACATCCATCATAACAACTACCAAATTACTAGCTATGACCCTTAATGTAAGTGTTTTCATACCTTTAATTCCATATGATGGGTCTATAGACTCCAAATAATACTTGATAACCTATGAAATGAAATGGATTGCAAAAGGGTTAACACCAGATGATTTGAAGAAGTAAAAAATTGTAAGGGATTTGGAAGGACATGCCTTGGAATTTATTTTAAAATAAATATAAACACCCTCGATCTCGCATAAGTTAAATATTTTTTAGTATTATAATTTAAGGTAAAAATGTTCTAGTCAAGTTATTGAATACCCAAAGGAAATTTAACAAAAATTTAGAGAAATGATTAGAGAATATGATCATAGGTTTTCCAATGTGATGAAAAAAATTGATTTTATTTTATAAGAGAAATATAATGATGCTTTGTTCATAAATAGTCTATGACCAAGAATAAAGTTCATTATTTTACAATCCTAGTTCTTCACCAATGCTAATTCTAAATCTGATACCATATGGGTAGAGAAGATAGAAGATTATGCAGATCTTCCATTAGTGGGATCAAAAGTAGAAGGTAAGTTAGATGATTTTATGAGGAATATGAATGAGATGCATGAAAATGATAAGCCCAATTTATTCTTATGGTGCATATAATATAGATAAGAGGGACATAATATGAATGACTATCTAAAATTGAAAATAAAATTTTGAGAAATATGTAAGGTAGTCAGACATCCTATGATTAGGTGACATTTTCTTCAACAATATATCCAAAATTCACATAACAGTACTATAATTCAATAAGTCATGATGAAACAAGTTACTGATCTTTTAAATAATTAAAAAAAGATATAATGAAGAACATATTCATAGTTATGGCTCAACAAATACCAATGACAAAGCAAGCAATTATGAGACCAGATGTGGGGATGTCAAATATGACTCAAGTTAGTATAGGATGGATCCCTTAATCACTTAAATATCAAATGTATTCATCACCATAATATCAACCACAAGGCCTAGTAAGCTACAATAATATGTCATCTCACTAATATCAATACTCTGGTCAGTATGCACAACTGTGGAATAATATGAATTTTCAGCAATAGTAGGAAAATTATGCTTTGAGTTTTTCTCAACACCAATATGGGGTATACGATACACAGATGAATCAACAAGGAGGATATGCTAGAAAATAATTACAAGGGTGGGGATATCAATAAAATAGAGGTGGTTATAGATGTGGATATAGGGGTAGATATTTTGGTATATATCAAGGAGGTCGTAAAAATGATAACCATCAAGATTGACCCCCATGCAATGTTATTTATATGTCAAATATAATCATTATGTGAGAAACTAGCCAAACAACCCTCAGAGACAAGTCTATGATGTATACTATAGGTTTGAAGGTCAACATTAAATAGAATATTGCTTAGTTTTGAAGAAACAAAGAAAGGAGAAGCTAGTGCACAATGTAAATATGATTAATGCACAACTAAATCAAAATGCATTTGTGTAAGATATCATAAGGAAAAAAGAGATAAATAAGGTGTAATGCCTTAATAAATTCCTCAAGATCATGGAATTAAAAATTTTCAATTAGATAAATATCATGATCCTACTATAGAAAATAATTTAATGTATCAAGTTGAGTAGGTATTACAAAAAATACAACATAAACTAATTTATAAGGATGATAATAGAGCTATTGATGCCTAAATGTATGGTTAAATTATTATAATAGTGAGGAAAGAGGGTTTTGTAACTATTTTAATAGATTTGATGAAACTAATTAGTACACTTTATAATGAGGATATATCCAAAAACATCACTAATCTCCTACATAATCTCCTAGAGTATGCACAGTAAAGACAAACAAGTTTTGATAAAGTAGTTTGGTATGTCAAGACCAAAAAGCCTTGGGATGTGGATTCACAAATAGATATTGGATTGGATACATATGAAATTCTAAATTCAATACTTAATATTGGAAGCATAATTACTATTATTCTTTAATCAACTTAGGAAGCATTTGGTCGACCAAATCTGAGCTATGGTCTAGTAATATTGAGTTTGGTGGATTATGACAAAGTCAAACCCATTGGTAGGTTAGAATATGTTTAATTTAAAGTGGCTAAGTTTATTATACAATGGAATTATGAGGTCATCAACATGAAGATAAAAAATACTCATTACCCTACCTTAATCGATAAGAAATTGGCATATGATGTCCAAATGACCATCAATGTTATACACAATTAGTTAGAATCACATCACAAAGATGAAAAAAGTGGTCATACCCCTAAATAAGTCTAATAAAATACATATATCATCCCAAAATTTCTATAATATCCTTATGCCAATGGGTAAAATAGTCAGTTTAAAGTGGGGATAGATGAAATGAAAAATGAGGTGTGGTCTATGGAGTATCAATAGTGGAAACCACATACTGTGCAACAATAATAATGACTAGCATTCAAACATTTTATAACAAAGTCTCTGATTAGGTAGGTTCACATCAAAGATTGTGTTTCTCCTTCAGTGTGCTCTTTGACAAGATTCAAAGTATGATTCTTATATAATACTAGTGCAACTATGATGGACTATATTGAACCAAAACCAGAAAGGATTCTAACTTAGGAATGTGAATCATCCATAATTGGGGACTCAAATGTGCACATCTTGAATTGGTCTTGCAAATATCATGAGTTATAACCTCTCACATGGTGTTCATTGTATAATGCTAGATACCTTAATTCTTTATGAAAAAGGATCTCAATCCATTTATATTGAGGCTTAAAACCATGCAATAGAGGTGGATTATTGAGTTATCACACTTAGATATGCACTAAAAGGAACTAATATTACATGTTAGGCAATACAAAAAACTCATAAATATACTAGGAAGAAGCATGCAAAGTCTTATGTGCAAGGTTTTAGCTACCAGCTAGTGTCAATTCAAAATTACCTTTATTTCAAGAAGGTCAATTCAAATAATTGCACATCCATTAGTGTGTGGATATATGGACCACAAAAGGATTATAAAAATGATATTGGGTGCACATATTCAACCACACCCTAGCACCTCTAACAACAACTTGGTATATTTATCAAGATCGTAGAAGGGAAACCAAACATTAGGCATAACTTCAACAAGATTTCATTCAAAATTTTGTATTTAATTATGATAATCCATTATTAAATAATGACTTATAGAAAACTAATTTTTTTTTATGACATGGATGAAAAATAGATTTATCAACTATATCTAAATCATCATCTCATTAGGAGGTTGCACAGGACCTGTATCTCGTATTGCATAATGACAAAGCCAACCAAAAATAAAATTTTATTGTTCAACCATGTAATAGAATAATCAATGATATAATAGAATCAAGTGACTGTGATGATGATGGAAATATCAATATAGATGGTTTATCTGAGTCTTAGTATGAAGATGAACCCAAACTAGTACAAAGCACATAAGAAGGAGAAGAGGAAAAACTATGCAACATCAACATTATTAAAAGTGAAAGTAAGTGCATTCTACAATATAATTTTCCTAGTGGATCAAGAAATATATATTATAAACCTTTGCAAAATATCAAAGGAAATATTGGGATAGATTTGGATCTTAAGCTTGAAATATTAGGAGATTATTAGGGATAAGAGAAAATTTATGAGGCCTTGCATCTTTTAAGGTATTATCAATATGTGTTTCCAAGAAAATTCTCAGAGCTAAAAGGCTTAGATCCATCTCTCATGTAATGCACATAGAACTAAAAGAGTGTGCATGACCTATCAAAAAATGACCTTATAAACTCAATCCTAATATAAAAATCAAAGTAAATGACAGGACCTAGGCTCACAAAGCTCTGACACCAATTGTCAGGATTAATAGCACAATTGATTACCTTTGTATAAGCAACTAAACACAGAATTTAACCAGAATAATAAGTAACTAGAAATCAAAAATAGCATAGAATATGAGATACAATACAATCTTGTATTCAACTCATCCAGAAGGAAATACAATAAAGAGATTACACTCTTCCAACACCTCTTTGGCGTACCAGTAACTCTCCCTCAAGAGTTCACTCTCTCAATTAAAAACACAATCAACTCAATAATTGAGTTGGTGTTTCAACCAGTGAGTAACTATACTACCAGTACCACTGAGTATACACACATACTCCAAGTCCAAGTACACCACGTACTCCAAATAGATCTCCTTGATCTTGCACACCTATAGATCAACATGGTTTTGCACACCTGCAAACCTAGATCTTACTTACCATGTAGATCTCACTTGATCTTGCTATACCACAGATCAACCTAACCTTGCACACCTACCAACCTAGATCTTACACACCTAGAAGAACCCTTGTCCTTGGCTCACCAAGTCCTTATGATTCTCCCTTGGATAGAACCCTTCTGATTCTACAAATTACAATACAGCCCCATGAGTCTATTATATAGATCCCATGCAAACAATAATTACATTTCTAATTACAATAATTAGAAACACAGCTCCAAGACTAAAATTAGTCTTTACATGCAAACAAATGGTTCGTTAAACAAACTGTTTGTGTAACTAATAGTTTTGAAACCGCACAAGCAATCAACGTCGATCATTGTCTGTCTAGAGATGACCGACATCGGCTGATCTATGACCAATGTCGGTAGCTTCCTATCCACCTCTAACTGATGTCAATTGGCCTAATTGACATCAGTTATTGTGACACTCAACAACCTCCTCCATGTTTACATCAATGAAGCCTTTAGCTCCACAACCTAACAATCTCCCACTTGGAGATAAATAGTTGTAGCTGTACCTGTACATCATCTAATTTTGTTTCCTAGCTTGTATCCCTCTTCAAGTTTAATCTTGAAGACCAACCACCACACATCCTATGGTACTACGCTTGTCATCCAAGTCCCCTGCCATATCCGAATCTACATACCCATGTAGAGAAGTTCTTAAGCCTACATCTCATGTATACCTGCTATTGGTCCCTCTCAGATACCTGAGACTCCACTAAATTGCTTTCAAGTGCTTCTTTCCTAGATTGGCCACAAACTCACTGACAACACCCACTACTTGGGCAACATTAGGTCTAGTACATACCATGCACTTAACCTCATCATGTGAATTGGGACACTGTTCTATGAACTGTCCATCCATAGGTGTGTTAACCGGTTCTGCATCTTGTATCTTGAACCTCACCACTACCTTATTCACACAATCATCCTGAGACAACATCAACCTATGATCTTCCCTATCTCTAGGAATACTCATGCCAAAGAATTTTTCTACTCCCAAATTCTTCATGACATACCTCTGAACTAACTTTACCTTTAGCTCAGCAACTCCCTACATGTGTGACCCTGCAACAAGCATATACAACACATACAGTAACAAGATAATGTAGCTAAATTTATCCAACCTGGTAAAGGAAACACAATGGTCACATTGACATTGACTAAAGCCATGCTTTGTCATACACTTGTCAAACCTCCATTGTCATATAGCCTGCTCAAGACCATATACCTTGGTCTTCCATCTCACATGTCCATTCTCTCTTTTCTTTAACCTGGGAATCCATTTGTCTTTCAGTGCTTTCTTTCTAGCTGACAACTCTACCAAATCTCCCATTTGGTTCTCATCCAAGGAATCAACTTCCTCATTCATGCCATGCTCCCACTGTTTCCAAGATTCTACCTGCTCTGCTTCTTTAAAACTTCCTAGTTCTTGACCATTAGTGAGTAACAAGTAGTCTAAAGAATGTGAATAATGAATTTGAGGCTTACTTACACTTTCAGTCCTCCATATGGGCATTTGGGACTCCTTGACAGCTTACTATCCACCCAAAATCCATTCTCTAGTCGACCCTGGTCTACACCCAACCAATGTCGAATCCTCCTAATCGCTAATGCTAGTTCCCTAACCGACGTCAGTGTCCACCTAGTCGCCGACATCGATTCCTTGATTGACGTCAATCTCCACCTACTCGACACCACTAACTCTAGTCTGCACATGACTGACATTGATACCTACTTGATTAATGTCAATTCCACTTGATCAATGTCGGTAACTATGGTTTCTTGTGAGTGATGACTTTTTACCCGCAAGCTTACCTTAGTTCATAACCCTGTCCAAACTGCCCTGCTCAATTTTATTCAACCCTTGTGATTGATCTTTGTCCATCATCTCCTCCATGAAAACCAAGGCTTTCCAGTTCTTAAGTTTGTCAAAGACATCGGACTTCCTCTTAAGAACATGCATCCCCTTCTTA
This sequence comes from Torreya grandis, assembly GCA_037957365.1. NCBI lineage: Eukaryota > Viridiplantae > Streptophyta > Pinopsida > Cupressales > Taxaceae > Torreya > Torreya grandis. Next base: position 22,561 of record JARHVA010002334.1, read on the forward strand.
CTCATGTGACCAAGCCTACAAAGCCACATCTTTGCAATAGAAGGAGAATCATTAACACAAATAGATAGATAAAGAATACCTACTTTCTTACCATATGCTAATTCACGTGCATCCACTGTGAGAGTTACTGTGCACCTCTCATCACCCAAATTTATTATAGAAATTAGACTCCTCTTTAGGACTAGGACCTGCATGACATCCTTCAACACCCATGTGTTGGCTGTCTACAATTTCAGTCGCAATTCCCCTTTGCCAACAATTTGACAAGGCTCACCAACCCCTAAATAAATATTTCCAAAGTCTGCATGGACATAATCATGGAAAAATACTCCATTTGGGGCTGCATGGAAAGAGGCAACAAAATCTATAATCCAATATTCTACTTTATCCAATTAACATACAAGAGCATCCTGTGCAACAACCCCTGCAACATCTACTTCTTCATTTCCTTCATGCTGATCTTCTACCAACCAAAAATATTTCTTTACCTAATCTTTCTTTCCATAATTCAATAATTAAGAATTCTTGCTATTGAGTTCCTCCATTCTTAGTGTACTTTCTTCTACCATTGCTATACTCCCACTCAATCAAAAACTCTTGAGAGTGACCTGTAATCAACAAACACTTAACACACTCTGAAACCAAGGTGTTGGTGAACCTCACTCTGAGAACCTACAACCTGGCTCTGATACCACTTGACAGTGGTATCACTCAGTGAACCAACAACCCAACTCTGATACCACTTGATAGTGGTATCACTCGGTGAACCTAGCTCTGATACCACTTGACAGGACCTAGGCTCACAAAGCTCTAACACCAATTGTCAGGATTAAGAGCACAATTGATTACCTTTGTATAAGTAACTAAACACAGAATTTAACTAGAATAATAAGTAACTAGAAATTAGAAATAGCATAGAATATGAGAGATAATACAATATTATATTCAACTCATCCAAAAGGAAATACAATAAAGAGATTACACTCTTCCAACACCTCTTGGGCGTACCAGTAACTCTCCCTCATGAGTTCAATCTCTCAATTACAAACACAATCAACTCAATAACTGAGTTGGTGTTTTAACCAGTCAATAACAATACTGCTAGTACCATCGAGTATACACACATACTCCAAGTCTCAGTACACCACGTACTCCAAGTAGATCTCCCTGATCTTACACACCCGTAGATCAACCTAGTTTTAAACACCTGCAAACCTAGATCTTACTTACCATGTAGATCTCACTTGATCTTGCTATACCGTAGATCAACCTGGCCTTGCACACCTACTGACCTAGATCTTACACACCTAGAAGAACCCTTGTCCTTGCCTCACCAAGTCCTTATGATTTTCCCTTAGATAGAACCCTTCTGATTCTACAAATTATAATATAGCCCCATGAGTCTATTATATAAATCCCATGCAAAAAATAATTAGACTTCTAATTACAATAATTATAAACATAGCTCTAAGACTAAAATTAGTCTTTACATGCAAACAAATGGTTCATTAAACAAACTATTCATGTAACTAACAATTTTGGAACCGCACATGTGACCGACGTTGGTCGCTATCTATCTGGAGATGACCGATGTCGACTAATCTATGATCGATGTCAGTAGCTTCCTATCCACCTTTTACTGACGTCAGTTGGCCTGACTGACTTTGGTTACTATGATACTCATCAACCTCCTCCATGTTTGCATCAGTGAAGCTTTTAGCTCCATAAACTAACAGTAAAGGTTGAACTTGATTGAATGAAAGAAGCTGGACCAATTCAAAAGGAAGAGTGGGTATGTCCCATGGTTTTTTAACCTAAGTAAATATGATAAATTTAGGTGTGTGGGGAATACTTCAAACTCAATGATGCTTGCATTAATGATCCATTTCTAATTCCTTTTATATATAAATTCATTGAATCCATTATTGGGCATGAAGTATATTTATTTATGGTGGATTTAGTGGATATTATATGCAAAGAGAAATGAAATTAATCTATTAGTCAATCCTAGTTGAAGAAGATAAATCCTACTGACACTTTTGATTGTTGATATATTAAGTATTCAAGGTCATAACCAAGATGTATTTTCTAGACCTAACCAAGGGATCTCTTACCATAATAACATCACTCAAGATGGTTATAAAGCCTCTAGTCAAGAAACACTATGTAATATCCATATCTAGGTCCTATGTTTTCATATTCATAAGGTAAATGACAAGTGAAGTAAAAATCTAATATAGTGCTCACAAAAATTTGTGGCACAAAGTGGGGTTAATAAAAATAAAAAGTAAGCATACATAGGATAATCCTAATTAAGCTATGTATAGGTAAAAACCATAATACATGGAGAGAGAAATACACTTAAAATAGATTACTTATGCTACTTCTGTCTACTAAAATAGAGGAGTAAAGTTAGAGATACTTACCTTGAAGATAAACCCATCGAGAGTCGATCTCTCCCTTGGCCAAAGATGCTTCACAAGAGGTCATTTTGGTTTGTAAGGATCACTAAGAAAGGCCAAATCATCCAAGACTTTTCCACAAGAAAATATTTTCATCTAAGTATAAAATCTAAGCTATAAATCCTCAGATATAATGGTGGAAAAACATATTATAAAGAAGCATAAATGAGTAATTAACTCCTTGTCTCTCTAAGAAATGGTGAAATGAATATGTATATATAGCTAGATGTAACCCTAAACATTTCCAAAAGTTTATCCAATAAAGTCATCCCAATCAAATCTATATTGTTATTTGATAAAATAAATTAGGTCTCAGTCAAGGTCAACTAGAGCTAACCTAGATATATAACTTAATTTTGTTAATTTGAACACAAGGATGGGGTCGACATTATAATTGAAATTATTAAAAAGGTTTTTATGATTATAAATATGTTAATGAAGGTGGTGAATGCTTATAGGAATTTTCAAAAGAGGAGATAATGCTTAGGTAAGTTCATATGAGAAGGTTGAATTGATAACAAGTGGTATTGTAAGGGACAATAATTATACAAAGCATGAATGGTCTACCCTCCCCTTTACTAGTGTACCCTTTAAGGCATGCACTTAAAGAGATTGAGAATCAACAAGTTCATGCAAGAGAGAAAGTAAAAGTTTGAAAATATTATGTGTATACATATGACCCACTCAAAGCTCATCATATGTCACTCAGGTGTAATAGGAGATGTGCTTTGAGAAAATAATGTAGCAATACACAATGTTGAATTTGAATAGATTAAAGAATAAAATAACTAAAAGTAAATGGATGAAAATGAAATAACTAAAAATAAAATCAATGTATGCATACCTTGACTTACCTTTCATTGGATGGTTTTTTGTTGTGTTTGTATTTTTTTATCATGAAGGGCACAAATATTGCTTAGGACAAACCCAAGGATACAAAACTAAAGAGAAAAAAAAAAACAAGTATAGGAAAGCCAATATAAATAACATGGTGTAGGCATGATGCACTTCAAAATTTGGTAAGATGGGGTGACAAATGCTAAGTTAGGACCAAATGACCAATTGAAATTTAGAGCAAATTAGGCAACTAAAAAGTTAAGGCTATTAAATGACCTAAAAAATCAAACAAATAACCCTTAAGTAACAAAGACAAACTAACCAAGTCAAACCAAGGATACATGTCAAAAATGGTAATCAAACATCAATGAGAAAACAATAACAATACTTAAACAAATATGGAAAATCAAATGGTAAAACAACATTTATGAGTGAGAAGTAATAATCGTTACTCAATCATTAATGGAAAATGTGCATAAAATGGAAAACAACATTGGTGAGTGATAAGTAACAAGCCAACCTCACTCAAGAATGGAAAAAGTACTAAAAATATAGAAATGGATGCAATTGTCTAAAAAAAGAGAGTTTAGCAATTGAACATTTATAAATAAATCAAGGTGATTTTATGAATGTAAATCAATGGTGTAAATAAAGTAATCCATAGTTTTTCAAGCATATAATGTTGTTTTAAAGATAGAAAAAATATCAAAATAAAGTAGTGCTAACATTTTTTAAGATGTGAAGAACAAGTAATGTATAAGAGGGAAAATAGATTTAGAATCAAACTTGGATCTCAAGTGGGGAAATTAAATGGGTGGAGGGGAAAATGAAATAAAAATCAAGGTAGAAAAACTCTGATCAAAGTTCGATACTTAAATTAGGTTGGTCAAAACAAGAGGAATTTCAATATTAAAGACTCTGAAGAACTTCTCCTAGCCACATAAATATTAGGTCACCAAATGAAGTATGAATATCATCCTATGTAGGTTATATGCATGAAAATTAAAATGGACCTACCTTCCTATAATGTGTTCCCTATTCCTCATGACCCCTTAAAAACCCATCAGTCTACTTTGAAGATTGGGTACTTGTGTGAGAACGTAGGTAGCACCATAGATTTTTTTGAATTCTCCTATCCAAATATAATGGTCTACCAAACGCCAATGGGATTTAAATATATGACTAGGCCATTTTTAGAGTTTGATCTTCAATTGGAAGTAAGATATGTTCTATTAATCTCATCTTTTGGTGTTATTTTAACTTTTGACTATGTATGTTGCCTTTTAATCATTAATTTTTTTTCAAATTATTTAGATTTTAAAATTTAATGGATTTTTTATTCCTCTTCCATATGGAATCAAAGAGCCAAACATGGGTGATAAAGATGGATATCATTTGATAAATTTGGACTTGGTTGCTAAGAAATATAACTTAGAGAACATGTGAAATAAAAGTGTTATCTTGAATTAAACCTTTTTTTTAATCTAAAGTGGATTGTTTATACACATAATATTTTCAAACTTTATCAATTATTGACACTTTCTATTTTTCAAGAACCTATTGAGCCTCAAACTGTCTGAGTGCATGCCTTAAGGGGTGCACTAGTAAAGGGGTGAGAAGACCACTGGTGCTTCATAAGATTGTTGTCCTCTACTACCACTTCTTATTAATCCAAACATCTCCTAAAAACATTACCCTAAGCTTTGCCTCCTATTTTTCACTCTCCTCTAGTCATTTTCTAGCTTTAATAGCCCTTCCCTTGCCTAAAACCCTTTTTGATGGTTTATATTATAGTTTTGGTTCCACCAACATTGTAATCTAATTGATAAAAATTATTTAGGGTCTAGGTCGACCATTTGAGACCTATTTTTTTTAATAACAATATATGGTCGATTGGGTCAACCTTGTTAGCCTAAAAGTTTAGAAAGGATTAAGGTTAGATATTCCTATATAAACACATCCATTTTATCATTCTTAGAGAGATAACAAGAGTTAATTATTCATTTATACTTATTTACAATCTAATATTCTACCATTCTACTTGAGGCCTCTTATATTAGGGTTTATACTTGGAGAAGAATCTTGTCATGTAGATAAGTCTTGGATGCTTTGGCCTTTCTTAATGATCCTTACAAACCATAAAAACCTCTTTTGAAGTACCTTTGGATAAGGGAGAGATTGAGCCTTGATGGGTTCATCTTTAAGGTAAGTATCTCTAAATTTACTCCTATCTTTAGTAGATAAATGTTGCATAAGTAATGGCTTTTGAATATATTTCTCTCTCCATGCATTAGAGTCTTACCTATACATATTTTAATTATGATTATATTATACACATTTAATTTTATGTTTAATAACCCCACTTTATGCCACTAGCTTTGGTGAGCACTAGATTAGACTTTTACTTTACTTGTTATTAGTTTAGTGAATATGAAAACATAGGACTTAGTTAGGGTTATTGCATAGTTTTGCTTGATTGAAGGCTTTGGAACCCTCCCTAGTGATATTATTATGGTAAAATATCCCTTGGATAGGTGTAACATATCCATATTGGTCATGAACTTGAATTTATAATGTATCCATAATCATAAGTGTAAGTAGGATTTATCTTCTCTAAGTTAGGATTAATTTATAGACATACTACATTCTCATTGCATACATTCTGGTGAATCCAACATGAATCTAACCCTTGCATGTTTTAAATCATGCCATCATTTTATCATTCTATTATATTTTCCCATATTTGTAGTATTATATCAAACCATTCAATATAGTTAAAACTTTTTGTACATAGGTTTATCACATAGTCACATCAAAATGACTATATTTTATTTGTACAAGTCTTCATTAGATACATATTATTAGGTTGAACAAGTTGACACAATACTATTGTTCAATTCCATATTAACATACAGAGTTGACCACATTGACTATGTCTCTTTATTATTTCTACCAGTATATAGGTCAATAAACATTGTCGAATATATCGACCATGTTCTTTATTCTTCTTCAACACATAGGGTTTTTTATAACTTGATCAAACTAGTAGACTCAGTTTGTAAAATTTAAAAACAATAGTTAAGGTGATTCAACATAAAATTTTCAATCTTAACCATCTTCAAACCCCCCAAGGTTCCTCTCTTTTCCCTCTCTATCATGTCAATACTTTATTTATTTATATTTATTACAAGTTAGTGGTATTTAAACTATAACCCTACATAAAACTAAGTCAACCTAGTTAGCTTAGTTCTATAGTCTATCTTCTGTCTGAGAGACATAGTTGACCTATTGACTCTATTGTCAAATAACTTATATAAAATTGTAGCAACCTAGTTAACTTTATTCTATATTGTTTTCATACAATGTCATTTGAACCAAATTTATACTATTCTCATTCAAGGAATTAACAATTATTTGTTAGTAATTAATTCATATTTCTTTTTCAGTTATTTGCATGATTGGAGTAACTCACATAGTCTAAATAGGTGGTGTTATCACTCAATATTTCACCTTTGGATAAATAGTTTAGATCTTCTCCAAATTGAATAACATATTATATTACCTCTAGGCTTTTGGGTTGCCTACAATATAGGTAAACCTCTATTTTTAAGGGCTAACTCCCTATATTAGCATTTAATAGCTTATCACCTATACTACTTGTTTTCTTGGATGAAAAGAGGTATAAAGAAACATGAAAATGGCCTATTATAATAATGTGATAAAAAAAATTGATTTAAACTATATTACCATTAATCTTCATTATGAAATAAGACTTACAAGACTGGCTTCAATATCTTAGATTACTCTAACATAAGTTTTTCAAATATGAAGGTGATATGCATTGTAATTCTCTAGTTGAATAGACAAAAGGCCTGATTATAGACACTAGTATTATTATTCACATTTATAGATAGTCAAAGACACTAAATACACTTCATATGACCTGTTATAAAGTGAATTACTTGCATAAAACATGAGAGAGTAAGATTAATACAAGGATAGGTGATTATCACTTGTCATTCAACTTTGCACTACTCTACACACTTAGACAAGGAATTATATAATTAAAAACATCTTAAAATATTTATTCAAAGCAAAATATTAGTATTCAAACTATCAGGTCTTAACTATACCAAACATGGATTAGATACAAATGCTAAAAGGATTGTATATATAGAGCATAAGAGAGGAGAGAGAGGCAGAGAAGATCAATAGTCATAATAAAAAATGTCAATAATTGTAAACCCATTACAAAGTAATAGAATGAAGTGGAAAATATGTCAATAATATTTCATGGACAATGTCCATCATAAATTCATCATTCTACCTCAAGTTGGCATAGAGACTCTTCATGTTCTTCTTTGAAACTACCTATTGGTGATGAATTCACTTAACTATTTTAAACCACCTTAGAAGTACTTGACACATTCAATATCTTGAGAAGGTGGAAACCTTATTTTTAAATTAATTAAATACTCTTCAAATAATTAACTCCTCGTGTATGTATGTTATTCACTCTCTAGCAACCACTCATTAGACCTTTTAGGCTTATCTTCGCATTTGTCATTCAATTGAATTGTAGTTTCTCAAATAAAGTTCATTGAATAGGTGTTAGAAATATAATTATACCCTATTTTCCTTATATTTTATCATATGGACTTAAATTAAAATAAATACAACACTTATCATCTTCATCATATGCAATCACTTTATCTTTTCAGTGTGCTACCTTAGATTGCCTACAGAGAATGGTCCAACAAAGGTGTTTCCATTCACAAACATGGTTAGGTTTGAGTATGATGGGTTAAATTTTTTAGAGTTATAATCACTAAGAGGGGGGTGGTGAATTAGTGAGCCCAATTTATCCAATTTCAATTCTAATTCCTTCAAACTCTTAATTATTCAATACATATATTCATGAGGCATACACATCATTCATAGCAATGAACAAGAAAAAAATACAAGATCAATCATATAACATGAAATACATGGGAAAAAATCTTAGGGAATAAAACTCACTCTTAATTATACAAACACTTGGACTACTTTTCCTTTAATAGATTACAAATAAGAGACTGATCATGTCCTTCTGACTAGGATTTAGTGAAACACTAATTTTATGAGGAACACTTGCCCTTAAGATGATCAAGTAGTTATAACCACCTTTTGGTCAATTAATTTTTTATATAAACCTTGGTTAATTCCTTATAACCTAAGGCATTTAGTGAAACACCTATTTCACAAGGAACACTTGCCCCTAAGGAAGATCAAGTCCTTCTGACCTCCTATGAAATGAACACCTCCACCTTTAAATTGATGTCTTCAACACCTAATGATGGACATTTGATTATCAATATTGACCTTTAATCTTTAATATAATACTCATTTTTGGATAAATCACATTACATACTTTAACCAACACACAAATATCAATTAGGACACATTACATATTCCAACTAACCCCACTCTTCAACTCTTCGTTCACACTCAATCATCAAACCTAAAAGAGAACTATTATGACATAAAAAATATGACCTAAAAGTCATACAAAATGGAATCAACATACTCTACCCTTTTATCCCATCCATTATTCATACACAACCTTCACCTTACCTTAACTCACCATACACACTCTCTTAAATAGCCTCTTGAACATACTCACTCATTCTACTTATTCTAGGCTTATTAGGTCCAATGACCTATGTGATCACCTTCATTACCTTCATTATAGAAGCATGATGATCATATTAACTTTATACTAGTCCTCACTGACCTATACCTTCTCTTTCAAAGGTTCTCTCCTTCACTTGGCTCCCCATTCACATGACTAGAACAAATATGCCAAATAAGCCTTGTACTTATTCCATGCTCTTGGTATAACCCATCTTGGTCAGCAAATATTATTACCACACTTATTACACATTTTAAATAGGTCCTCATACATGTTACATGTAATAACCACATACTCCATAGGTTGGCCAATGCCTCATTATCCTGAAACCACCTATTAGGTCTTGGCGAAACCTGAAACCATTAGGCCTTCATACTCATAAGTTACATGTGAGACTACTTGGACCACCTTAATCCTTTAAAAATTAAATTTAATATGTAAAAAATATCTCCAATATCCATTTTATCACTCCCAAATGGGTCCATTCCATCTAAAACACCAACTCCACACTTGGATCTACTAATTAGGTTTCCTAGCTCTTTAGGTCTTCATACACAAAAAACTAATTCTCAAACTTTTAAAATAAATACTTAAATATTTCACATATCCATATGATTATATCACATTTTTGAATAATTAAATACCTCAAATATACCTCCATGTGCTTTATACACATCAACGCATGTTTTAAGCACTCAAAACAACATACACAAAATGATCACTTAGACTAGTCATATACAGTCAAAATATAGTCAAGCTATTTTGAATCTCCATATCTGAGAAAAGTCATATCATGACAAAAATGCCTTATAATAATCCTTATAGACTTATATAACATATCCATTCTCATTTTCTTCTTCAACTCTTCTTAGAACACCTTCAACTTACCTCTGTAAGATGGTCACTCAAACTGTGAGTGCATTCAATAAATATTGTCAACTTATACATATTTGTTAATATATAATATATATTTTTAAACAATAAAATTACCACATATATTATCCTTTTTGATTCTAAAACACTCTCCAATAGCTATCTCATAATTAAACATTGAGATACCAACAATCACAACTCATATATCCTTCTCAGGTTACTTGCAGAGAATACACAAAAACATAATCAAAATTAAACCTTAATAACTTATATTATACACACTTTAATATATTAAAATATATATTTATATATGAAACTTTTATTCCTCTACAAATTTTAATTTTACACCATGATTAAATTTTGCCTGGATCAAAATATATGGCCCAAAAACTAGACACTGGTCATTCCTTTGTCCAATTCAAATATTTAAATTCAAACGGTCATAGTTAAACTTAGATCAATTAAAATGAATATTTCCCCCTCTCATTTTAGATTAAATACACACCATTTATCTTCTTATAACTTTAACTCATAGTGTTCCACTACCTAAATGTTAAACTTTGAATAGTTGACCTCATATCGTGTAATCATGCAATCTTGACCACATATGCACTGTCAATCTTAATGTAAGGAGATAAAAATTTAATTTTTTAAACCTATATATATTTGAACTCTTTAATTTAATATGAAACATTTATATTGATTAATATGAATACCCACTCATAATTTATCTTCTGAAGAGGCTTGCTCTTTACCTCTGCTCAATGTTAAACATCAAACACTTGTTCTCATCTCGTTACTTCCTGACACCTTGTAAAAAACACAATATATTAATATTTTTGTAAGGATATTATTATTTATCTAATTTAATCATCAAACACTTTTAACCATTTGAACTACTACACACCATATATCTAGATGTATTAATTCTCATGAACCATTGGATCTCCATCTAGTCCTGGTCTTTATTAAAAATGACTAAGTATGGATACCATTGCAATCTACCTAGAAGGAAAAATTTGAATAGTTATATATTTTACCTCACTCAATAAAGTTTTCTCAAATTTTAACCATATAAATAAGTAAAAATATATAACAAACCCATATGACCATTTCCTCTTAAAACGTTCATGTGTGTAAGATATACCATCACCAAAATGCTTACTCAACTCTTTCTTATACTTAGACAAATAATGTATTTGATCTAAAATTAATTTCACACTATCAATATTTGATTTAATTAAATGTAGACCATTTGATATTATTTACAAATTTGGTTGTGTTGAAACTTACTGCACTTCTATCTGAGGGACCAACTTTGCACCTTAATAACTTTGGCTACGCTTAGTTGCATGATCTAAAACTTGAACCATGTGATCTCCTCACATAATAAAGTCCATCCATATATTTAGTAGATATTAGAACCATCACATGTGTGATATATTATGTCATCAATATTCCTCCTCAGACTTATCTATCACAAAGTGAATTATGCCTAGATGAGCATAATGAAGAACCAAGTGATTTATACTCATGTACACCATCTCTCCAATCATCCTTGACCTATAACATGACCATTTTCACATCCTAAAATTACCATACTCATCCCTAGTCACCTCATTTAGTCAAACATTGAATAACCATGCAAGAACTCTAAGGTACATTGAAATACACTTTCTCATTTTCATTATAGCACACATGACACCTCATCAACATCCTTGGTCATCTTGGAGACATCATTGAAAAGCCTCCAACAATATCTCCATTTTTCATTGATGTCAAACACCAATACAAAGATTATGCTCAGACTCTATCTCTCTCTTTATGTTTTTTCTCCCCCTTTGACACTAACAAAGTGGGATAAACTTCTAATCCTAAAGACTTAAAAAGACATCAAAGACCAATAATAAGAAGAGACCATCTCTAAGAGATGATACAAACTCCCATTAACATTTAGCAAAAATATTCTCACCTTGACCTTCTCAAACAGACTACATGAACTTACCATGACAACATTAAGAGGGACTCCCCCTAAGTCACCTAAGCTTAGGCACATTTTATTTGAACATATTTAGACCATTTCCAATAATGATGAATCAACACAATTGCCTCCATACCTTATTTATCATATCTAACTACATAGTCCTTTGATCCTAAAATTTGACCAATTATAAATCTCCCCATTTATTTATGCAAGAGGATTCAATACATTGTCAAAGTAACTAACTTAGTTTGATTAAGTCATCATATCAACATACTTGAGTTCACATCTTTAGAAGACTTCTTCAAATCTCCACCATGACTAGAACATCTCACATATAATCCCCCTCACATTATGCACATCTTCTCAATCCACTCAAGCTATTTGAGTTAGCTCCCCCTAACTCCATGGCACACACAACTTGTCATCTATAGAACTTAGAGACCTTATTCATGATATCAAAGATAAAATAACACATTCTCCTCATCATACATATCAACCTTGTCTTTCATATTTATTATGCAATAAAATATTTTGACACCAAATCATCCTTAATTAGACACCTTGAAACTACCATTCCCTACTTGTAGAACTTACACACGCTACTAACATTATTTCATGATAAATAACAGTAAACTGGGCTCAACCATGTATTAGAAGCATGCCACCAACTGATGAAAACATTGCATATTCTCCACCTGATGTTCACTTAGCTCCATACACCAAAACTGAGTCATTAGCATCATGAACACACACCTTAGGGTTTGTAAACATAAAACCATCAAGTCACTACCTTTCATATTTTGGGCTAGTTATTCAAAAATTGAGATCAAGTTGATCAATAAAAGAGCATTTTGACACATAGGTCTACCAAATAATAAAGCCCTTCATAATAAGCCAACACATCTTCTCATGACCTTCATTCTCTTAAAACATCAATCAATACCCAAACATCATCCACCATTCTTCCTCTATATTTAAAGTTTCTCCTTGAAGCTTAGAGAGAGAGACCCCTTTGACATAGAGAGACTAAAAGTCCCAAAACTTTTGAGAGTCCCATATCTCTATAATCTCATCTAACTTGCAATCCTGCTCGACTTTGAATGAATCCTTGACTTCATTCTTTTCTTTAGATTTATCAATAAATGTTTTCAATATAAAATCTTGACTTTCCTTCATATCTATCATGGCAAACAAGCCATATTTGGTCTTAGTCTGATCTCTTCTAATAGGCTTAGATTTACATACCCATTTGTGACCTCTTCCTTTCACACTAGGAGCTCCATACACCTTATTTTGCTTTTAGAACTCATTCAACCTATTCTTAGAATACCTAGTAATGTGACCAACTCTATACCAACTGAAACAAATAATATCATTCATACCTTTTTCTTAATGATGATTGTGATATTTTTCTATCTAGATAGAAGACAAATTATCTTAGTAGTCATGTGTCTTTTTCATATTTGATTCCTTATTTGTTGTAGTTGTCAATCCACCTTGATAAAGATTATCCTTTATAGTCTTGGGTCTCAATACCATTGATTGAGTTTTAGGAGTAGAATTCTTCTTAAAACTATTCTTTTAGAATCTTGTAATATGTCAAACTTTATTGTAATTGTAGCAAATAATATCATTCAACATATCTCTTAACTGATATGAATTATGACTTCTCCATGACCAATTGCTTCTTCTTCCAAGGCTCCATGCATGTTCATACTTGACTAACTTCTTTCTAGAGTCCTTATCTCTATGACCATACTTATTACATATATAACAATGACCATGGAATGAACCAACATACCTTGAAGAATTTGGTTGACTAATAGAACTTTTTGCATTACTTTCAAAGCTTGCAGTCTTATTGACATACTCAAGATTCTCATGCTTGTTGTCTAGCTTATCCAAATTGATTACAAAAAACTCATGCTCACTCTTCAATGAATTGATCTCAATCTTTAATAGAGTGTACTCATTTTCTCTTTCTTTCAAATTTGCACTTGAAATCCTTAATTGATCCTCAAGAATACTAATCTTCTGTTCATCTTCTTTGGCCTTGTTGGCCATGTCTTTCAATCTATATGCTTGTACTTTAATAGACTTGATATATTCTTGATACTTATTCTCATCTTTCTCAGACTTACTTAACTAACTTCCCTTAAGAGAACTGACTTATGTTTTAAGACCTTTGATCACATACCTTATCTTATGATTCCTCCTTATCAACTTAGCTCCTAGATCCACTTTTTCTTCCTTACTATAATAGAACACTTATTCTTATTCAATGTCATGGAAAAATTCTTAATCATGAATGATGTCCTTTTATTTTGAATAAATTTCCTTAAAAACTTCTAGCTAAACCTTGAATTCATTCATAACCTTCTCATCTTCTTCAACATCTTTCTTCAAAGTACATATGTATTCCTCAAGTGCTCGTATCACAATCTTCCACTATTGATTCTCTTTATTCAACTACTTGGCCATATTTATACCTAATTAATATCTCCTTCAAGCTATTAAGATTCCTCTAAATATCTTTCTATAATAAAAAAATTTAGAGGTACAATCACTAGGGGGTTAAATCAGTGAGCCTAGATAATCTAATTTCAATTCTAATTCCTTCAGACCCTTAATCATTCAATAAATACATTCATGAGGCATACCCATTATTCATAAAAATGAACATAAAATATAATGCAAGATCAATCACATAACACATGACATACATGGGAAACCCTCTTGGGGAATAAAACCCACTCTCAAGCATATAAACACTTGGACTACTTGTCCTATAATAGATTATAAACAAGAGTCTGATCAAGTCCTTCATACTAAGATTTAGTGAAACATCAATTTCATAAGGAGAACCTACCCCTAAGATTATTAAGTCCTTATAACCACCTTTTGGTCAATTAATTTTGACCAACAACCTTGGGCAAGTCCTTTTGACCTAAGGCCTTTAGTGAAGCACCTATTTCACAAGGAGCACCTAGCCCTAAGGAAGATCAAGTTCTTATAACCTCCTATGAAATGAACACCTCCACCTTTGAACTAATGCCTTTAACACCTGATGATGGACATATGATTATCACTCTTCACCTTTAATATTTCATCTAACACTCACAATTGGAAAAAACACATTACATACTTGAACCAACACATAAATATCAATTAAGACACATTATATATCCCACCTAACCCCACTCTTCAACTCTTCGCTCACACTCAATCTTGAAACCTACAAGAGCACTATTGTGAAATCATAAATATGACCTAAAAGTCATACAAACCATAATAAACCTCCTATTCCATTCAACTCATACAATAGGCATAGACAACCTTCACCTTGCCTTTGCATACTATACACTCTCTCTCAAAGAACCTCTTGAGCATACTCACTCATTCTGCCTCTTTTAGGCTTATTAGGTCCAATGACCTATGTGATCACCATAATCACCTTAATTATAAAATCATGCATAGTAATATTCACTATCTATTGGTCTTGAATAACTTGTACCTTCTCTTTGTAAGGTTCTCTCCTTCACTTGACTCCCCATTCACATGACTAGACAAACATGTCAAATAGGCCTTGTACTTATACCATGTTCTTGGTATAACCCATCTTGGTTGCCCAAGATTGTTACAACACTAATTAAACATTTTAAGAAGGTAATAATACACATTAAATGTAATAAAAACATACTCTATAGGTCAACCAATGCCTCATTACCCCCAAACCACATATCATGTCTTGGTGAGACCTAAAACCACTAGACCTTCATACTCATACGTTACACGTGACACTACTTGGACCACCTTCATCCTTTAAAAATGATTTTAACATATCAAAAATTTATAAAATATACCCTTTGTCATTCCCACATGGGTCCATTCCATTTGGAACACCAAATCCACATTTGGACCTACCAATTAGGTCTCTTAGATCTTTAGGTCTTCATACATAGAAAGCATAGTCTCAAACTTATGAGCCAAATAATTATATATTTCAAATATCCATATGATTAGATCAAATGGGTGAACCCTTTAAGACCTTATATATACCTCCATGTGCTTTATACACATTAACACATGTTTTAAGTACTCAAAATAACATAAACAAAATGATCACTAAGACTTGTCATATATAGTCAAAATATAATCAATCAATTTGAATATCCATAAATAATCATAAGCATATGATGACAAAAAATTCATTATAATAATACTTAAATAATTATATAAAATATCCATTCTCATTTTCTTCTTCAACTTTACTCATAACACCTTAAACTTACCTCTACAAGATGGTCACTCAAATTGCTAATGCATTCAACAAACATAGTCAACTTCTATGTCTTTGTTTATACATAATATATATTTGTAAAACCTTAATTTAGTATAAAATTAATACTTATAGATTATAAAATAATATCAAATATATATCTCACCTTTAAACATCAAGATACCAACAAGCACAACTTAAATATCTTTATCGGGTTACTTATAGAGCATACACAAAAATATGGTCAAATTTTAACCTTCATAACTTTTAATGTGCACACTTTAATATATTAAAATATATATTTATAGATGTGACTTGGAGTCCTATAAAAATTCTCTTTTTACACCTTGATTAAATTTTACTTGGGTCAAAATATATGGCCTAAAATCTAGACACTGGTCTTTCCTTTTTTAAATTCAAATGGTCACAGTTAAACTTCAATCTCTTAAAATTCATTGTGTGCCCTCTCATCTTAGATGAAATATAAACCATAAATATTATTATAAATTTAACTCATATTACACCATTTCCCAAACATTAAACTTTGAACAATTGATCTCATCTTGTGTAATCATGCAATTTTGACCACACACACTATCGATCTTATTGTAAGGAGCTCGACCATTACCTTGTTAAAACTATATCAATTTTACCTCTTGAATTTAATATGAAATGTTTATACTATTTATTAAAAACACCCACTCACCTTTTATCTTTTAAAGAGGCTTGGTATTTGTCTCTTCTCAACACTAAACATCAAACACTTGTCCTCATCTCGTTGCTTCTTTACACCTTGGAAGAAACACGCTCCATTGATATTTTTGTAAGGAACTCGGTCTTTACCCAGTTTAAGCATCAAACACTTTGACCCATTTGACTTTCTATGCACCATATATCTAGATGTATGAACTCTCACAAATTTTTGGATCTCCATCTGGTCCTAATCTTTAATATCATGAAAAAATAACTATGGAGACCATTACAATCTACTTGAAAGGCCAAATTTGAAAAATTATATCTTTTACCTCACTCACTTGCATTTTCTCAAATTTTAAGCATATAAACTAGGAAAAATATAGAACAAACCCATATGACCATTTCCTCTTTAAACATCCATGTGTTGAAGATATGCCATCACCAAACTACTTACTTAGCTCTTTATTGTACTTAAAACAAATAATGTATTTGAGCTTAGATTTATTTCACATCATTGATATTTGATGCGATGAAACACATACCATTAGATGTTCCTTAAAAATTTGTCTAAATTTTGAAACTTAGTGAAATTTTGTCTAAGGGACTAACTTTACACCTTAATAACTTTGGTTGCACTTAGTCGCATGATATAAAAATTAAACCATGTGATCTCCTCACATAGTATAATCCATCCATATATCAAGTAGATCATGTAACCCTGACATGTATGAGATATGACATCATAAATATGACTCCTTAGATTTATCTATCATAGATCCAACTATGCCTAGATGAGCATAATGAAGAACCAAGTGAATTTCACTCATGAACATAGGCTATCCAATCATCCTTGACATATAATAGGACCCTTTTCACATCCTCAAATCACCATACTCATCCCTAATCACCTCACTCAGTCAAAAACTGAATAACCATGTAGGAACTCTAAGGCACACTGAATCACACTTTTTCATTATCATTATAGCAAACATAACACCTCATCAACATTCTTGGTCACCTTGGAGACATCATTGATAAGCCTCCAATAATATTAAGTATCTACACACCTTCCATAGTGACTTTCATCTATCTATTCCTTTATGCACCTGTGAAACACACCAAATCCTAAAAAATAGAATGAATTAGGCTTGTTCATACAAGTGATGGTATGGAAAAAATGGATGGTGAGGATCTTAAGAGACTACCATAGAGGTCCAAAACATTTTCAATTCCATTTTAATCCTTCTATATTCATATCCTTTCACATTTTCTCCATCATGTTCAATTAAGGGTTTTAGGTCTTTTAGCTTCTTAGTGATGATTCATAAAGGTTAGACATTAAAATCCTAAAAAATTTACAAAAATATGATTTAATGACCCCCCTAAAATACCCCTAAGTAATTGAGTCACCATATACATTGTCTATATAGATGTGAGCAAAAGAAAATGGTCTCTCGAGCTCTTACTTGCATTTTGAGTACCCCTAATAGAAGATTAGGTAAAAATGGCCAATTCTATATTTTAATTTAAAAAAATGGTTTTTTTTTACTCCCCACTCTCCCATAAAGGTTATAAAATGTATTGGAAGTATATCATGATGTAAGGAGTGAATCTAGATACCTTTAGGGTTTACACCTAGTTCTAGGCCTAGTTTGCATATACTATGTATCTAAACATGTGATCACTTCTAAGTGATCCAAATGGTTTTGGGTTATTATATGAGATTTTTTACATCTAATATAACTATAAAAACTACCTTACATTCAACCACATTCATATTTTTTTACATTCACACATTAGGTCTGTAGATTGCATGCTTATAAAGTACCCTCTGTTTGAGACAAAATAGAGGATATTTACCCTATTAGTCTATCTTAAATGAGGGAATGATGATATTATTTAGGTCATGAGGAATTTTTTAACCAATTTTTAAATCTTTTTCATACCACGAGAGCCTCCAAATGTCTCAAAATTTCAATACTAGTTCCTAAAATAGTGATTGTGTGCAAGGTTTTTTGGTTGAGTTTAAGAATTCTGAGTTATGACTATCTATGTTCTTCCTTAATTTTTAGGATCACCTATAAGAGTTATTAAATAAATCTTAGGATGAAATATATGTGATCATATTCAAGCCATGTCCTTATCTATCAACCAAACTTGTAATTTCTTTGAGCATGAGACTGGTATATGTATGGGCTAAACTATAGATGTTCATTAGGTACATCAAGGGATGCCTATAGGTTTGTATTAGTGTATAATAATTATGTTTCATGTTTTTGTTTCCATCTTATATCACTAATAGCATCTCATATAAAATATTTTTTCATCAACTAAAGTCTATCCTTTATTGACTTATACTAGTCTATGCTCTGAATTTAAACTTTAGGTATCCATATTAGGCAAACCAGGAGATTTCATGTAGGTGTAGATTCATTATTTGATCACTATGTTTCCATACCTTTTATTATTATTTAGGTAATTAAGGTCACATAATAATTTTAATTAACTTATTTATGACTTGTAACCATGCAGCATTCCTTACCATCAACATAATAGGTGTTAGTTATAAGTTTTAGGTCTATTTGGTCTCAATTGCACTATAGTCCACTAAAATTTTTTAGTAGAAGCTTGGATATTTTTAAGGATAATTTACCTTTACTCTCTCTTGAGTATACACCTTCTCTTTTTTTTCAATTTATACTACTAGGCCTAAACTAAAAGAAAGAACAAATTAGTCCTATCTATACTTCATAAATCTTCACCATAACATAACACTTTGTTGAACAAATTCCATTTTTGGAGAAGTTAAGCTAACATCTCCACCAAGCAACTTTTCCAACCCTAAAACTCTGTGAGTGTTAATAAAGGTTATGATTGTAAATTTTTATGAGTTTTAATGTTTCTATATATTCAAACCAATATTAAACATTGCAAGGCTCCATCATGAAGTTCACATCTTTTAACAACTGTTTGAATATTCTTATATAGACTTGTAGGTGACTATTTCAATATTTATTTACTATGCTTGTGTCTTAGGCATATAAATCCATTAATGAAAATTTTTAATACAAACCTATAATTTAGAAATAAATAACCATTCTCTAAGGGGAGAAACTTAGGTGTACTACCTTGATATTGAAGCCACTGACAAAAAACCAAAACACTGGACTTGGTGAAACAACATTCTATAGACCAATGGTGTTCACCCTCAACATTATGAGGGTTGTATTTCTTATCTCCTCACATTCACATGTTCCAAACTAGTTGAGACCAAAATTAAAATAATGGAAATTCTCTGATAACCTATATACACCAACTAGTTCACACAAATCAATGTAAAAGATGAGAAAAACTAAGGTATTGGGGTTATGTAAGTAGTTTGGAGTCACTAACATTATTAGTGATGGTTCAAGAAGCATAAACCACCAATATTGAAACTATTTCCATGTAATGGAAGCATAAATGGACTAATACCACCCACCAAGTACACTTGTTTTAATTCTACTCCTCTTGTCCATACTGACTGACAATCGGTTGACCTTGTAGACCAACCCAAGAGAGTGATGAGATAAAGAAGTCATTTTTGGTAGTTTTATATTATTTTAAGCTTTTAAATCCTAAAAATTACTTTTGGGGATCTGAAGGGACTCTCTTGAAGTTTTTTCATGTTCTAAATTGTCATTTAGGTCATACAACTACCTCAAATTATTTATTTTCAGTTGATCCTCTTAGGTAGACATTAAACATACAATTTTTCAGTTTCAAAATAGTTTCTCTAACCATTACTAACATGTGGGATGTTAAATTTCATCTTGACACATTTTTATTTCATGAAAATTGTACCATTTAATTTTAACATGACTAAAAGATGGCCTAAGATGACATTGAGATAAACTATACAAATGTGACAAGGATAAAAACATAATATTTGACCTCATTAATGACTATGGTGGAAATTTTATTACCTAGGAGACCCTATGAAAGTTTTAAATTGGAAAAGGTTTGACTTAATTTTACCATGGGGTAAAATTAGTCAACATTTTAGTGATTTCCAAGGGGTGGCATGCCAACTATGCTAAATACTAGTTTCCTTCTCCTATCCATTGAGAAATAGAGTCACCTATATGAAACATTTGACAATATTATTCCTTTTAACAAAATAAAAACACACACAAAACATATCAAGGAAACAAAAACACAAAGGAAGACATCAAACTCACACTTATGCTCTCTAATCACTTAGGGAAAACACATACAAAGACATAAAACAACACACACCTAGCCTACTATGTACATAACTAACCTTCATATCATCAATATCAGATCTTAAAATGGATCCCATTTATAGGGATGGGTAACTCCTCCCCATTCATTCTTACAAATTAAAATGATTTATTTTTCTTGCACTTGATGATGATGTAGGGCTCACTCCACAAAGTATCGAACTCGGTGTATATTCCTAGCTTTTATATATCTTCATCCCCATTTTAGTACTATATCACCCTCTTGAAATACTCTTGGAGTTTCTTTCTTATCAAAGGATCTCTTCATTATCACTTGATGATACTCCATGGATTTGTGAGCATGGTCTCTAGTCTCTTGCAGCTCCATGAACTCTATCAACCTCACCTCCACTAGAGTATTTTAAAGTAATTCCAACTGATGTAAGAACTCTAAGGCTAGGATCTATTAGGATATGGATAGCCTAGCTTCAATCTGATTAACAAGAACAAAAGGAGAGTTACCTATTAACCTCTTAGGAGTGATTCTATCAGTGCATAAGGCTATCTTCAACTTAGTGTACCAAGTTCTTTGATTTTTCTCCAAGTTATTGTTGATAATGTGGATTAGATTCTAGTTAGTAGACTCAACCAACCCACTACCTTTAGGGTAATATTTGGATGATATAATCAAATATATACCATTACTATTTTCCTAATTAGTTTTCTTAGCATCCATGAAAGCAAGTGCATTAACTGAAATTATGGTAGAATGAGTTCCAAAACTTATAGTAATGCTTTCATAGAACTCCAAGATAACAATCTCATTAGCCTCCTTCAATGAAACTACCTTAACCCACCTTGTAAAGTAATAAATTATTGTAATAATCCACTTGTGACCACTTGATGGAGGATTTATCATACCAATAAAGTCAAAACCTCATTCTATAGAGTGTTGATCTAATTGAATAGGTCTCAAAGGGAGAGTTGCAAGCTTTTGTTTACCTATAAAGAAAGCACATTGTACACACCTTCTTACCCAAGCATAATAGTATTTGAAGAGGCTAGACCAATAGTACCCAGCCCTCATGATATTTACACTTGTGGTTCTTAGAGATAAATGACTTCTTGTTGTTCCATTATGAAACTTTTCAAGCAACACTCTAAAATATTCATTGTCAATACATCTCAACAATATGATATTTATATCTCTTCTAAAATTTACACCATCTACAAGACAATAAGGGATAGATTGTAATCTAAAATACTTAATTTTGGATCTGCTCAAGCCATTAAGACACTCACCACTTTGGAAGAATTTGATGATGTCTTGTGTCCAACTTTGTAGAGGTGTAAGATCAACTGGTTGAGGGAAATCTTGATTTACCAAAGCTTCTTATTTTGGTTCATGGAAGTCTCAAGCCAAGTGTTCATAAAGACCCTTACATCTTACCAACTTGGTCCTTGATGTCAACATCATACTCCATTACCTTTATAATCCACCCTACCCTCTTTTTGTTGAGGTATTTTATCAAAAGGAACTCCTTAGTGCTAGGATGAGAAACCATAATGTGAATCCTATTATTTGAAACCATATGTATAAATTTCTTTAGTCCTCTTACAACAACAAGGACTTGTTTCTTTATAAATATATACTTGACTCCATAATCCTCTAAACCTTGACAAAAGAATGAAATTGGTTGTTCAACACCCTCATAATTCTTTTGAATAAGCATAACTAAGATAGTATCGAGTTTAGAAAATTAATATAACATGAAATCTTTAGAAAAATCTAGGTTTACAAGAGTGGGAGCTTGTGTAATTACTTGTTTAACAGCCTCAAAACTAATCTTACACTCTCTAGTCCAAGTGAATACTTATTTCTTATTGATCATGGCTATGATAGGCTTCACCATATATGAAAAACATGTATGAGTCTCCACATAAAGTTTATCTTACTTCATAAAATTTGGAGTCCTTTATTTTGTAGGAGCAATGATAGGCCTAGAATAGCCTCTAACCTTTTAGCGTCAATGGCTAGGCCTTCCTTAGAAATAAAGTGTCTAAAAATCTTACCTTAATGGAAAATAAATTTGAATTTTTTGGGGTTAAGAGATACCCCATACTACCTAAAACTTTCAAACACTTACCTTAGGTTTTTCATGTGTTCATTTGCATCCTTTGAGAACATGGTTATATCATCTAGATATGCTAACTTCATCTCATTGATTAGACCTTTGAAATCCATGCCCATTTCCATTTGAAAGGTGGTAGCAACATTTAAGAAGAAAAAGGGCATCATATAAGTAAAGGTCCCCCAGTTTATAATAAATGTTATCTTGAATTGATCCTCCTCAATCACCAAAATTTGACTATAATTAGAATATCCATCTAGGAGTGAGAAGTATTGGGAACCTAAAACAACTAGCAAAATCTGATCCATAGAAGGTAAGGGGTAATGGTGTTTGAGTGACACCATACTAATATATCTAAAGTCCACACAAAGTCTTATTTACCCATTTTTATTCCTAATAGGTAAAAGGTTAGCTACCTAAGTTAAGTGCTTGATAGGGAAGATTATCTTAGATTTAAGAAGCTTGGTGAGTTCCATTCTCATGAGTTGTTTGACCTTGCGATTAATAGGCATTTATTTTTTTCTAAATGGTTTAACTCTAGGTTATAAATAAATAGTATGATTGGTTAGACTAGGATCACAACCTTTTATATCTTTATATTCCTAAGCAAATATACCATGGAACTCTCTACAAAAATTAATGAATGCTTGTTTTTATGATGTGGAACATACCTTGCCTAGTTTGAGGAGCTTGTCTTTGAATATTAACACTCTTTCATAGTTTTCATCCTTTGTATACATGCTAAAATTTTATTTTTTCCTTTGTTAATATTCATTAAAGATACTCTCTAAAGTTACCAATCCATTAGGCATCTTGTTTGTCCTCAGTTGTACAATTTAATTCTCAAACTGATCATGGAGTCTTTTTTGATTTCTTTGGGATAATTTAGCTTCATTTTTCAAGAAATATAAAATATGTTTTTCAATATTGTTGTTCCCAAAATTAGCTTCACTCATTTTTGGAACAACCCCTAGGAAACTTATCTATTTTGTGTTTTTCACTCTAAGTTCATCTTTCGAGGCAATTTTTTCTTGTTCTCGTGTTTGCTCAACTAGCATCATTCAAAATTTGTGACATTCCCTTGTTGAGTTTTCTCAAAAAATGTGAAAATCATTATGATATTGATGCTGCTAGATGACAAATTTTCCCTCTTTTCAAGTTAGATGTTTTCTTGTGTTTGTATGCAAGGGTGGAAAAATTTACCGCCACTGCATGTTGTATCGAGTTTCTCGTGCAAAGGTGGCATTTTTCACCACCCTTGCATTTGTCATGTAGGAGCGGTAAAATTTTCCACCCTTCCATCTTTTGTTGCATTTCATGTAGGAGTGGCAAATTTTACCACCCCTACATCCCCTTTTCCAAACTCACATGTAGAGGCGGTAAAATTTGCCACCCCTGCATGATCTCAATTTTCACGCATGGAATTTATGGCCACATGCACCGAGTGGTTGGGGGAGATTTTTGCCCATTTAACCCCTTTTTCTCCTCATTTCAATCCATTCTTCTTTATTTCTCATTCTCTAGTGCACCTGAGTGATCAAGCAAGCAAGAGGAAGCACATTTTCATCAAATTTGAGCATTTTTTCATGATTACCAGGTAGGGTTTTTGTGTTTATTTTCTTCTAGTTTTAGTTTAATTTAGTTTTTAGATTTTTTTTTCTCTTCTTCTTTTTGTTTTTTCTCTTTTTCTTCTAGGCCTAGGTTTTTATTTTACTTTTCTTCTTCCCCTTCCTCTTTGTCCCCACCGAAGAGGTGATCTAATAGTGTAGAAAACCCTCCTCTTTTTTCATACCAAATGGCTATTTCCCCATGTAATGGTAGAAAATTTTGCCACCTTTACATTTGACCGTCTTCATCATGTAAAGGCAAAAAAATCTGCCACCCTTACAAATCCCTGCCACTCTTCCCCATGTAACGGTGGTGATTTCCACTACCATTACTACCTTGTGTCCTTCATCATGTAAGGGCAGTGAAAATAGCCACCCTAACACAATTCTTCACTTCCTAGTCATGTGCAAGGGTGACGATTTTCACCACCCTTACATGAAACTTCTACCTAGATGCATTAGCAGTGATTATTGCCACCTATGCAGAAATTGATGTACTTCTACATGCATAGGTGGCAAAAATCACTGTTGATTCATCCTAACCTCTTCCTAACATGTACAGGTAGTGATTTTTCTACCTATGCATGAATAACAATCCTCAACATGCAAGGGTGGAAATTTTTGCCGCCCATGCATACCTTCCCTATTTTTTTCACTAACTCTAGGAAATTTTCATTTTTCCCATTTTTTGAGCCCAC
Source organism: Torreya grandis (assembly GCA_037957365.1). Lineage (NCBI taxonomy): Eukaryota > Viridiplantae > Streptophyta > Pinopsida > Cupressales > Taxaceae > Torreya > Torreya grandis. The sequence goes on from JARHVA010002334.1 coordinate 48,023, forward strand.
TTCCCTTTCATTCTCCAACCTACCCACACCTCGGTCCTTTCAAGTGCATTTACCTGGTCATGATCACCCAATGTTCAATTTTTATAGATTTCCAATATTTCCCCCTAATTGCGCGATCATGACTCTTATCGCAGTTTCTCCTCAAGATCCTTCTTCATCAACATACTTTCAACAAAGGCTCATCCTGATGACTAAAGTTTCTCCAAAGAATTCAAAGATGATGAAGTAATAGTATCAAGGTGTTTTCCCAATCACCTCGATCACTTCTAATGTCGATGACATTAGAGATATAGAGATCAGGCACATAGATTTGGCCGAGTTCATAGAGAGAACCAAGGTGAACAATCTGAGATCCAAAATAAAGAGGATAATTGAGAGCAATATCGATCTAGTCTCCTCTTTTCACATGGTGGCACATCACATAGAGTTCATCCTCTAGTGCACCCAATTCTACAACAAAGATACCAGAGCCATGTCAGATGCTAGTGGTAACATAGTAATTCGACTAGACCCCGAGTTCATCGATAAAGTTTTCATGTGCCCTCCTACTAATAAAGTGTTGAAGATAAACTTTGTTGAAGCACAAAAATAATATGATAAAGATCTTGAGAAGGTGAAAAAGGTAATCAACAATAGATGGCTTAAAACTCTCAGAGCCAACTTGTCTAGATGGCCATAGAACTTTCTAAGGAGTGACTTTATAGAAGAAGTTAGTGAATTGATTACTCTTCTCAATAGAGTATGAGGTTTATCCTCTTCTTTTCAATTTTATGAATAGATGTATCCCTTCATAAAAATAATCCTCTAGGGCAAACAAGTCATTTTTTGGGGTGAACAGATTAGCAATGTTCTGCATGAACAATTTGTTAGGTTATGGAGCTAAAAGCTTCAACTCTTTGCAAACAGTAGGAACAAAAGGTTATTGAGATCTAGGAGCATCGGTGTTAGCATCAGGATCGATGTCGGTCGTGACCAGTGCAGAAGGCCACCGGTGATGGCAGGAAGTCGACCGACGTCGGCAGAACCAAGCAAGCAGGGACCGACGTCGGTCACCTGTGTGTCCCAGAACTGTTCGTTGCACGAACAGTTAGTTAAGTGAACGAAGAGTTTGCATGTAAAGACCAGTTAGAGTCTTGAGCTATGAAGATAATTTTCTAAATTAAGAGTCTAAGTTATTGTTTAAGTTAGGGATCTATTTATAGACCCATTGGCATGTATTGTAGAGGTATGAGATAGAAAGGAAGTTCCTTCCATTGTAAGATCATTGAGTTGCAGGTTGTTGCAAGCTCATAGGGGATCTACATGTAAGTTTGGTCTATTGAATTGTAGGTTGCAGGTTCATGGGAGATCAACTTGAAGTGCTATAGAGTGCTTGGTGTACCGGCAGAGTTATTACTGACTGGTTGGAGAGGTGAACACCAATTCTATGTGTGAGTTGGTTGTTGGGACCATTTTTTGTGTAAGAGAGTGTTGTGAAGAAGAATTACTGTACACTTGAGGTGTGGGAAACCTCTGTAAGGTGGAAGAGTGTGGCGGCTCTTTATAGTATTCTTTTTTGTAAAGTGTTAATACAAGATAGTGTATTGTCTCTCATATTCTATGCTATTGGTGAATTCTAGTTACTTGTGTTTCTGGTTATTTTCGCATATTAAATTGATTATATTTGGTAATCATATTATGCTCTTTCTGAGGAGAAAGATCTTAACAAGAGGAATCAGAATAGGTGTGTTTGTTCTTGGATTCCCCCTACAATTGGTATCAGAGCTTTTGGTTGGGATACTAACAGATTGGTTTAGATCTGGGTAGTGTGTTTTGATTACAGGTTACTCACAGGGTTTCTGTTTGAGTGGGAGTTGAGCAATGGCAGAAGACAGTAAGCTACGAATGGAAAAGTTTAATGGCAAGAACTACCAATTATGGAGGATGCAGATTGAGGACTATCTGTATCAAAAATATTTGTACTTACCGTTGGGTGGGGTTAATTGCAAACCCTCGGATATGAAGGATGAAGAATGAGAGGTTCTTGATCGGAAGGCTCTGGGATATATTAGATTGAGTCTTGCATCATCTGTGATTTCTAGCTTATCACAGTGTAAGACAATGGTGGAATTGATGGAATCTTTGGCAAATTTATATGAAAAACCCTCGGCTTCTAATAAGGTATTTCTTATGAAGCATTTATTTAATTTACAAATGTTGGAAGGTGGATCTGTTCATAGCCATCTTAGTGATTTCCATGGTTTGGTAAACTAGTTAAGTTCAGTCAATATTGTATTTGATGATGAAATTAGAGCTCTCTTAATCTTGTGTTCATTACCTGAAAGTTGGGAAGGTTTGGTAATGGCAGTTTCTAATACTGTGTCTCCTTCAAAAGTCTTAAAAGTGGATGATGTTGTGAGTGTGATCTTGAATGAATAGATACGTAGGAAAAGCACAGGTGAATCATCAGGAGATGCTTTGAGTGTTGAAGGCAGAGGAAGGCCAAGAGAGAAGATAGAGCATGGGAGATCAAGGTTGAAGATAGGCAGAAGATCCAAGTCCAGGTATGGCAGAATAACCTGCTGGAAATGTGGAAACCAAGGGCACTTAAAGAGAGATTGTAGATCGGGTGAAGATCAGCATGAAGGACATGGAGAAGAAGCAGATGTTGTGGATTACATTACACAGGATGCTCTAGTATGTTTTTTGGATAAAGTAGAATCTTGGGTTTTAGATTCTGGTGCTTCTTTTCATGCATCCCCACATAGGGAATTTTTTCATGAGTATGTCCAGGGAGACTTTGGAGAAATTTGTGTAGGGAATGGTAAGCCTTGTCAGATTACTGGCAAAGGAAAAGTGAAGCTGAAATTGCAAACAGGTGACACATGGGTGTTAAAGGAGGTCATGCATGTCCCAGTTCTTGAGCGGAATTTGATTTCTATTAGAAGTTTGGGTGATGAGGGTTGCATAATAACTCTCACAGCAGACTCTTGGAAGGTTACCAAGGGTACACTTTTTGTAGCTAGAGGTAAGAAAGTAGGTACGCTTTATCTATCTACTTGTTTTACTAATTCTCTTTCTAGGTTATCTACTTCAGCTATAGATTCGGAGATGTGGCCTAATAGGCTTGGTCACATAGATAAGAAGGAGATGCTTGTTCTTGAGTTAAAGAGTATGCTTTCAGATTTGGAAGGCATGGATCGTGGTTTCTGTATGCAGAAGAAGAAGGTGAAGTTTCTTGAGGAATCCGATGTTAGTGACAAGAATAAAAAAGCCTTGGTTTTCAAGGAGAAGGTGACAGACAGAGTTCAGTACAAGATGCAGAGAAATTCTGAGTAGAGTAAGGGTGATTTGGACAAGGGTTTGATCCAAAAGGAGCTTGCAGGAAAAAGTCAGGTCTCACTAAAAAAACACAGAGACCGACGTCGGCATGAAAATTGACGTCGGTGTCCAGACAGGGACCGACGTTAGCTATGTACAGCCCGACGTCGATGACTCAGGGCAGATAACAACCGACATCAGCTAGGGGAAACTGATGTCAGCAAGGTGGCAGTCACAGGGAACTGACATCAATCGGCTGCAGACTGAGATGTGACCGGCATTAGTCACTGAGACAAATTTTGGGTGGACAGCCAGCTGTCATAGAGTCTCAAGCACCCATATGGAGGACTGAAGGCATAAGTAAGTTCTTAAATTCATCATTTCCCTTCTTTACACTACTTATTGCTCACTTATGGTATAGAACCAGGAAGTTGTTAAAGAAGCAGAACAGGTAGATCCAGGAAACAGTGGGAGCTTGGCATGGATGAGGATGTGATTCCTTGGAGGAGAACCAAATAGGTGTTTTGGGTAGAGTTGCCAGCTGGAAGAAAGCACTGAGAGACGAATGGATGTTTAGGATGAAGAAGAGCAGAAATGGATATGTGAGACGGAAGATCAGGGTATATGGTCTTGTATTAGCTGCAGGGTAATGGAGGTTTGATCATTGTGTTTCTCTTTACCAGGTTGGATAATATTAGCTACATTATCCTATTTCTGTATGATGTGCTTGTTATAGGGTTACATATACAGGTATTGCTGAACTAAAGGTAAATCTAATTCAAGGGTGTGTCATGGAGAATCTGGGAGCAGCAAGATTCTTTGGCATGAGTGTGTTCTAGAGACATGGAGGTCTTGTTGACTTTGTTTTAGGATGATTGTGTGAGACCGGTTAGCATGCCGATGGTTGGACAGTTCATAGAATAGGTGTCTTGATTCACATAATGAGGTTAAGTGCATGGTATGTACTAAACTTGAGTTTTCCCAAGCAGTGGGAGTTGTCACAAGTTTGGAGTCAATCCGGGAAAGTAATACTGAAGGGCAGTTCAGTGGGACCAGCAGCAGGTGCACATGCTATGCAGGGTCAAGTTCTTATCTACATGGTTGTAGATGCGGATGTGGCAGGTAATTTGGATGACAGGTTTTGCACTACAGGATTTGTGGTGGTTGGTCTTCAAGAGTGATCTTGAGGAGGGATACAAAGCCAAGGGAACAAACTAGACAGAGTACAGGTATAGGTATAGGTTGCAGCTATTTATCTCCAAGTGGGAGATTGTTAGGTTGTGGAGCTAAAAGCTTCAACTCTTTACAAATAGTAGGAACAGAAGGTTATTGAGATCCAGGAGCACCGACATCGGCATTAGGACCGACGTCGGTCATGACCAGTGCAGAAGGCCACCGATGATGGCAGGAAGTCGGCCAACGTTAGTAGAACCAGGCAAGCAGGGACTGGCGTTGGTTGCCTGTGTGTTCCAGAACTGTTCGTTGCACGAACACTTAGTTAAGTGAACGAAGAGTTTGCATGTAAAGACCAGTTAGATTCTCGAGCTGTGAGGATAATTGTCTAAATTAAGAGTCTAAGTTATTGTTTAAGTTAGGGATCTATTTATAGACCCATTGGCATGTATTGTAGAGGTATGAGATAGAAAGGAAGTTCCTTCCATTGTAAGATCATTGAGTTGCAGGTTGTTGCAAGCTCATAGGGGATCTACATGTAAGTTTGGTCTATTGAATTGCAGGTTGCAGGTTCATGGGAGATCAACTTGAAGTGCTATAGAGTGCTTGGTGTACCGGCAGGGTTATTACTGACTGGTTGGAGAGGTGAACACCAATTCTGTGTGTGAGTTGGTTGTTGGGACCGTTTTTTGTGTAGGAGAGTGTTGTGAAGAAGAATTACTATACACTTGAGGTGTGGGAAACCTCTGTAAGGTGGAAGAGTGTGGCGGCTCTTTGTAGTATTCTTTTCTGTAAAGTGTTAATACAAGATAGTGTATTGTCTCTCATATTTTGTGCTATTGGTGAATTCTAGTTACTTGTGTTTCTGGTTATTTCTGCATATTAAATTTCTTATATTTGGTAATCATATTATGTTCTTTCTGACGAGCAAGATCCTAACAAGAGGAATCAGAACAGGTGTGTTTGTTCTTGGATTCCCCCTACACAATTGACAAAGGTGTCTACTACCTCAAAGTTCTATATGACTTCATACCTGGTATACATTGCAACTTCAATGAGAACCTTTCTAGGTTTGACATCAGAGGGAGATAGGAAAACTACCCCTTCATATCAATATTACCCTCAAATAACATTGAAGGGATCAATCCATCACTTTAGGAGGGTAAATGATGCTTTCTTTGTAGTATTTTTGTGTCTCTTAGACCCCTAATTAGAATAGAAGAGAGTGTTAGATGAAGATTGGACCGTTGTAAATGACTTTAGTTGTATGTTCTTATAGTTCCCTTCTTTTTGCTATTTGTGGGTTGGCTTTTTCCAAGGCTATCCCTATATGCTCCCTAGATTTCCTTTAGATAAATTGGTCTTGATGGAGCTGTGTAGACAAATTATTGTCATACATAATAAGCAGATGGAACTTAAGAAACCTAGTTTTAGGTTCCCAATTGAAATCAATAGGTACTTGGTATTGACTGCTACAAAAGTTAGGGCAATGGAAACTGAAATGCAACTTGTGACCATGAAGCAGTTCAAAAGGAGACCCAAGTTTGATTATAGACATGTCAAAGACATGATCAGGAGGAAGACTCAGTTCCATGAACCCATGATCAAAGATGTCTGGATAGATTTAAGGATAATGAAAGATATCAGGAAAATGGACTACAATAGACTCTCTTGAACAAATAGAGTATCTGGGGCTCATTGATATCCCTACAAATCTAGTGGATGATAGAGATCTGGTCAATAACAGATATCATGTTGAACAAGTCACTAACACTCCTCTTCCTCTGATCTAATGGTCTCAGAAAGAGTTGACCTCCTTGAGGATGAGATTTGAACCAATATTGGTTAACACTAATGTTGGTTAGCAAATAATGGGATCACTTGAAAATAATTCATCACGGGATCAGAGACTGAATTTAAAGAAGAGACAAGGAGAAGGGCAGAAAATCAATGAATAACAAAAGTGATGTTCCTTCTCCTTCTAGTCCCCATAAGCCTAGGATCATTTTTGTATCAAAGAAATCAAAGGCTGCTAAGAAATAGCTAGAGTCAATAGATATGAGGGTTGAGATACAAAGTGCCAAAGAACCAGCAATAAAATAGATGGAAATTGATGACAGGCCTACAGGCCAACAAGGAATAAAAGCCCAATCTCTGCAAGAAGGTGGGCAGCCAGACACGATAATTTCTTCTTCTCTGCCCCACTCACCTGTTGCAACTCCTTCACTTATTTCTCCCATCAGTATTCCCTCTTCTGGAGCTACCTCTCCTTCTAAAGTTATTATTGGCGACCCTTAAATCACTTTTGGAGATGTTCTTCATTCATTAGGATCCATCCCCACTATGTCATCTCCTTCTTTCAACATCAGAGATAGTTTCACCTTTGACCATTTAGCAGTAGGTGTGATTTTAATTGATACTATACCCACTATGCCCATTGTTCTTACCAGCAGTGTAGGTGCTACTTTAGTGACACTAACTACAGGGACAATTGCTAATGTAAGTGCTTCTGATCTCCCACCTTGGTTGTCAACTTTCACACCCAAAAGGAAAAAGCAATCCATCTCTCTAGATGACTTTGACTTTGGTAAAATAGTGCCAATAAAAGATAAGACCCCCAAGAAGCCAAAAATTCTTTCAAAAATGATTGGAGATAAGGGGCACAAATTTCTAGAGATATCCAAACCCCCATAAGATGCGACTCTTGAAAATTTTGACATGAGTAGCTACTCCATATCTCAAGTTGAGTTATGAAAAATAACTCACGAGGGTGCCAAGAGTGATTTGCAATCTATGATGGACATTATGGTTCAAAAATTTGACAAAGAAAGAGAAATGAAAGATCATTACAAAGCAATGGTGGAACAATTGACCGTAGTGATCAAAAGATTCAATTTTACTCTAGAAGTGGTGACTCCAGAGGCTTTCTCCATAGATGATCCCATAATTTAGAAAGCCAAAAAGACTTATCTAAAGGGGAAAGTACTTGAAGACTACTTGGATAAGATGCATGCATAGGGGATTTCCTTATTCACAGAGTTATTTGAGAAGATGGGTAAAATGAGGAAAGTGAAAATAGAATTAGATGACCTTATCAATACCATTTCTCAAGAAGTCAAAAGCACAAATAGATATCTTTGCAAATAGACAAAGATAGAGCTGAAAATACGTATTCTAGTATCAATCAGCATCATTGTTGATAGAGATTCTTATATTGAAACTAAAGAATCATTGATATATAGGATCTAGGTACTTAAGGAATTGATCAACAACCTCAAATCTTCCAAAGACACCAGTGAACAAAGTGATATCAGTCTACTGCAAAAATTGGAAGAGTTGCCTTGTAGACTTACCTCTCAAGACAACCAATTCATTTTAGCAAAGGAAATGATTTAGGAGTTTGAGAGTATGATCTGAAAGGAATTCATGGAGAAAGCATTCTTAATGGCTTATGTGGATAATATCTTAGATAATCAGTTAACTCTAGACAATCTGAGAACTAGGTTAACCAGTCACACCAAGTCAATCACAGTAGTGAGAGATGCTATGGTTAGAGCTAAGCTGATATTCAAAAATACTATTGCACTAGATAGTATTGGAATACATGCATCTATCACCATGTATGATGCTCATCTAAAGAAGGCTGGTGACAAAAGTTGAACTGTTCTTCCATACTTCATTTTCCATTCTTCTTATGCACTTTGTAATTGACTTGTGACATTTTCAGATGTACTTTTGTTATGTGTAATTACATGTAAAAATCTAGAAAAGTCCCAAAGTCAACAAAGACTCATCTTTGACTAGAGTTTAATATTTAAGTCTTTTTCTAATTTTGAAGGCTTTTCCATATATATATATATATATATATATATATATATATATATATATATATATATATATATATATATATAGAGAGAGAGAGAGAGAGAGAGAGAGAGAGAGGGAGCCTCTTTTATAAATCATCTCTAGATAATTGAGAGAAAAAAATCTGCCAAAATTGAGATGTTTCTTGAGACTTTGATCTCAGCTTGTAAATCATATTTTCTTAAATGAATGAGAACCAGGTTATTTTCAGACTTTGTGTTGAAATAATTTGTGTTACTTAGGGATTGTTATTATGTTCTCTTTCCTAATAATCTATCATCTATTTGATTAAATAAACAAAGTGTGTGTGGAAATTATTTGAAGATATTCTGAAGGATATTAGAAAGACTTTAAACCACTTCTATCCTTCATGATTTCATATTCTGTTGTAGTTTTAGGTGAAGACTTTGAGCTACACTTCATTCTACTGTTACGTATGCTTCAAATCAGTAAGGGGAGCAATGAAAGACTTTATGCTTTCATGAGTTTCTCATAGATCTAGTTACTACTCGAGAAGATTTTTTGCTATTTACTGAATATCATTTTTGAAAGAAGAGGAATGCTTTCAGTTATCAACTAGGATTTCTTTTTTGCCTTGTAAATATCATCTCTGAAAAAAAAGAGATAGATGGTGTGATCTTACCCTCAAGTCTATTTCTAGTTCATATTAATATATAAGTATTTTATCATAGGGAACCTCCCCTTCATGAGAGGAGAGATTTATCTCACTGTGATGTGGTAAACCCACACTTTTTTCTGTATAAATCTCCTTGTACTATGGTTGATTTACCCATTTTGCCATCAGTTAGCTGATGAAAAAATATTCACCCAACAGCTTTTGGTGACTCCGCTAGGGATGTTACATATAGTTTAAAGCCCCAAGCTTTAGATTGAAGTGGTTCCTATCCTTATCCATTTCCATTTTATATCCATTTCCATTATATAGCCTAATTCATACTCTGGCAGCTCCACACTCTACTGGAAACAAATGTACACTTTGAAGCCTCAAGCTTTAAACTGAAGCCTTTCTAGTCCTTTTTCAATTTACACTCTAGTAGATCTACTATATACGTGAAGTCAGAGAGCACAAGGTATTGTTGATCCTATATTCAAGTTGTTGCGATGAACTAATTTTGAGATTTCTCCTCCACCATCTCACCTTCAACAAACTAGGAGTTTCCCTCCTACCAGCATCAGATCTCCCATACTTGGTGAAGCCTCTAGTCTTAGTAATAGTAGGGTTTTGTGTATACTTACCCCACCAAGATTTTTTATTCTACTATTTAATCGATATATCATGGAAATTCAAGGCCCTTGGGGCAACTCCTTTGGTCCTCTCAATCTAGCCCCACCTTTACATGAACTACCTCATAGCTTGAGAAAGAATTTCTCCAAATTCTATGGCGATGGGAAGGTTCATCCTAGTGATCATATTGTTACCTTATCCATAACATGTGGTGTGATAGGCTTGGAATACTAAGATATAGTAGTGAGATTATTTGTAGAAACTTTGGAAGGTGCTACTACCGACTGGTTTTATCACCTTCAAGCTCAAACTATAATCAACTGGAATATGCTCAAGGCCAAGTTTGAGGCTAGGTTCAAACCTGTTGAAGATGCACATGCCTTATTGGCTCAACTTACACAAATGAAGAAGGAACCTCATGAGCCTATGAGGGATTTCATAGCAAAATTCAATAAGCTAAAGAACCAAATTCCTATGATTGCTCAGCCTACACTAAAAAACCTCAAGTGCTTTTTCATCAACTCACAACTTTCTATAGTAAATTACCTGTTGAGGCGGGCTAGTCCTATGGATCTCGTTGTAGCTCAAAATTTGGCTACTAAGATTGAGGATGATCTTATCCTGGCAGGTAAGATTAGGAAAGATTCTAATAAAAATAAATGTTCTTCATCTGTTGAAAGTTCTTCCACGAGCACCACATATCCTATAGTGCAAAAGTTGACAAATGAACTACTGGCCTTGAAAAGATAGATGGACCAAGGTATGTCTGATCCTCCTTATCAGGATATGCTAAGAAGGACGTTTCTCAATCAGTCATATCAAGGCAATGCTACCAAAAGTCAAGGACAACTAAATTGTCTTCCTCCTCCACACGAGAAGCTTACCATTGAAGCAGCATCGGCTAACTCAATAGTTGGTTACATTGAAGCTGAACATGACTCTTCTTTCCAACCTAATTTGGACCAAGAAGATGACATTAATCTCTTTGCCAAAGAAGAAGAAGAATTAGCTGGCAACTCCAATATTGGTTTCTTGGATTATCAAGATGAAGCTAGAAGTAAGGGAGAAGTGTTTGATGGATCCTATGCCATTTTTAGCAGGTCTTAGAACCAGTTAGCTCAGCAAACTGATAAAGAAAAAGTAGGAGAAGAAACTTAGCCAGTAGTTTCTATCGCTAAATGAGGAACTTCATTTCTTTTACAACCAAAGGACCTGGTGACTAATAAGAAAGTAAATACCTCAAACCATCTCATACCTTCTACTTCTATCTCTCAGACTAGTGCCACACCCACTAAAGATCAGGATGATGGGCTCCCTCCCTCTATCTTTAGCTCATTTCAATTATTTGATATAATTGATCATGCCAAAAAGACCAAGATTCAAATGACTGAAATTGAGTACTTGCAAGCTAATCCTAAACAGTTTGATAGGTTGGCCGAATATGTGAAGAGTAAAACTTCCCCTATAGGACAAGATTTTCCAAAGGCAACTCATGATTCCTCCAAGAATAAATCCACCCAGAAGAATCATATCACTACTCCTCTTATTGCCCCTAGGAAAATAGAACCTTTCTATGTTTCCCTGTTGATAAATGGCCATAAATTGAGTAATTGCATAATAAACTCTGGAGCTTCTAATAATGTTATGCTTGCCAAAGTAGCATATTATCTTGGTCTTAATTTGACTAAGACTTTTGGGAGATGTTTCTCCATGGAAAACAAGCAAGTCCCACTCTTGGGCCAAATTAGAGATGCCTAATTTGCATTTATGGCTTTTCCAGAGAAGAGAATCAAAATGACAGTCTTAGTGGCCGATGTTCCAGCCTCTTATGGCATTCTACTTGGGCACAATTTTTGCAAAGATGTAGGTGGAGAATTGAATATGGATTTGTCTGAAGCAAGGATACCTATTAAAGGTGTTATGAATAAATTGCTCCCTGAGAAAGAGTCAAAATATAGTCACCCAAACATCTAATCTCAAAGCCCAAATTTAATTTGAATCATCGAGAATAGGTAATTATTTCTTGACTACTGAAGATGTTTTCATCTCATCAGATGAAAGTCTTTTTGGTGACAATTCAAAAAATTTAGATGCCAAGATAGAAAAATTGTCAAAGCAAAGTTTAGACAACCAAGAATCTTCCCTAAATAACAAAGAGAAGTTTTTAAAAGGATCAAATTCTGATAATATTTGGATTTTAGAATTTGATGGCAGTTTCTCTTCTACCAGTTCTAGATATGAGATTGTTTTGATCTCCCCTCAAGGAGAAATTTTTCCTTATTCATATAAGCTGTAGTTCAATAATACCAATAACATTACTGAGTATGAGTCTTTGCTGCTTGGATTGAAAGCTACTCATTCTAAAGGTATTAAGGTTCTTCATGCCCTTGGAGATGTTGAACTGGTAGTTTGTTAGGTAAAGAATCTATACCAAACAAAAAATAAAAGATTGCGACATTATCACAATCTTGTATGGAATTGTATTGAAAGCTTTGATGCTTTCAATATTTCTACTATGCTGAGAGAGTGTAATGACCATGCAGATTTGTTGGCTATCTTTGCAACCCTCATGGTTCCCCATAAAGACTTCAAAAGAGACAAGTACACTATTAAGCTGGTCTTTTGACCAAGTGTACTTGATAATGCTAGTCATTGGTAAGTGTTTAATGATGACAATCAAATCATTGCTTTTTTGGAAAATATGGATAGCTTTGAAGATATTTATTTTGAAGGAAGTGAATCCCCACCATGGGAAATAGTTCTCAAAATAAATTCTCAAACCAGTGAAGAGTTCCTTTAGCTCAAGGGAAATAAAATTCCAAAAGGTTTGGTTTCTCTTAAGAAATTATTTGATAAGTAGGACAGATATGTCAAATAGTGACAAGTGGATTCAAGTTCCTCCAAGGAGTTTGATCAAATAAATTTGAGTATGGAAGAAAATCCCAAAATGGTCAACATTGGAAATTGTTACACTTTTGATGAAAATCTCAAATTTGCTGCTCTTCTTTGCTAATACATTGATGTTTTGAAATATTCTTATGATGATTTGGAATCTCTTAGGACTAAGAAAATTCAGCATGAAATTCTTCTTAAGGTTGGGTCATTGCCTTTCAATCAAAAACAAAGGCAATGCAATCCCAAAATATTAGGTACTATCTTTTTGAGATCCAAAAAATGCTAAATGCAAGAATTATTTTTCCAATCCATCATTCCACCTAGATTGCTAACATAGTTCTTTTGAGATAAAAGAATGAGGCAATTCATATCTATGTCAATTTTAGAAACCTGAATCAATCCTCTTTAAAATATAACTACCCTCTGCCTATCATGGACCAAGTTTTGTAAACAATGACTAGTTCAGAAATGTTATCAATGTTAGACGGTTTTTCTAGGTACAATCAAATAGAAGTTAATGAAGCAAATCAACACAAGACTACTTTCACTATGCCTTGGGGCACTTTTGCATATCATAAAATGCCTTTTGGTTTGATCAATTATGGTGCTACCTTTCAAAGAGAAATGGATCTCACTTTTAGAGATGAAATGGAAAATTTTATTGTGGTATATCTCGACAACTTGACCATTTTTTCCAAACATCATCCCAATCATCTGCATCATCTATAACAAGTGTTAGAATGCTGTCAAAAAAATGGTATTTCTCTTAATCCCAAAAAGTAAATATTTGGGGTTATAGAATGTAAGCTTCTTAGTCACACTGTATCCTAAGAAGGTATACAAATTAACTCAAAAAGAGTCAAACCTATCCAAAGTCTTGCTCTTCCTTTTAGTAAGACTGCAGTTCATTCTTTCTTAAGAAAGGTGAATTTTCTAGGAAGATTCATTCCAACATTTGCAGAGAAGACTTGCCACATTGTGGACATGATGAAGGGAAAATCCACTTTTTGATGGACTACAAAAGGCAAGTCAGCATTTGAAGACATAAAAAAAGTGATTGCCCATGCACCAATTCTAGTTAGTCTAGATTACACTAAAGACTTCATAATATACAGCTATGCTTTTAAGCATACACTTTCAGCTATTTTAGTTCAAAAAAAAAAGGTGTTGAATCTCCAATATAATTTATGAGTTGTCCTCTCAAAAATCATGAATTAAAATATTCAAATATGGAGAAACATGCTTATGATGTGATTAAGGCGGTAAAGAATTTTAGATTTTATACCCTGAATTCACATACTGTGGTTTTGGTACCTGACATGACGGTGAAGTCCATTCTAACTCAACAGGAGTTTGGTACCAAAAGGGGTAATTAGATTGCTAAGATTTAGGAGTTTGATCTTGATATCAAACCTACCAAGCTTATGCGAGGAAAGGGACTCTACCAGTTGATTGCTGATAATATCCTCAAAGAAATAGAAAATGAAGAAATAGAGGTCGAAGACGTGCCTATGGTCCTCTTTGTCACTACTACTGATGAGTGATATTATGACATCACTCATTTTATTATCTATGGTGAGTGTCCCACTCATCTATCCTATAAATAAAAAAGGAATGTTAAGCTAAAGGCTGCTAGCTATGTCTTGTGAGATAATGGTTTGTATAAGAGAAGCCTTGATGGTGTATTTCTTTGTTGTGTCGATAAGGTGAAACAAAGTAAAATTTTGGAGTCCTTCCACAATTTTGCTTGTGGAGGATATTTTTCTACACAAATGATGGCCCATAATATTCTATGAGCGAGATACTATTGGCCTACATTGTTTCAAGATGCATATAAATGGGTGCGTAGATGTGAATTGTGTTAGCAGTTCATCAAGAAACCTAAATTAGCCACATTACCCCTTAAGCCAGTGGTAATTGAAGAACCTTTTCAATAATGGGGAATTGAATTCATTGGTGCAGTCAACCCATCTTCAAGTGTTGGGCATGATTATGTCTTCACTGTGACTGATTACTTTACCAAATGGGTGGAAGCCATCCCAACCAAGCATGCTACTTCAGAAGTGGTGTGTAATTTTCTTAAAGAAAATATTATTTCCCGATTTGGAGTTTTAACTAATATTGTAATAGATAATGAAGCCTATTTCTCTTCTCATGAGATTACCCAATTCTACCTTTATTATGGAATTACCCTCTCCCACACTTCTAATTATTTTTCACAAGGAAATGGCCAAGTAGAATTGAGTAAAAAGAATCTGGTTACTATTATTAGGAAACTGGTAGATGATAATCAGAGGACTTGGCATAAAGCATTGTTTGATGTTTTGTGGGTAGATTGGATTACACTAAGAGGGTAATAGGCATGTCACCATTCCAACTTCAGTATGGTTTGAATGCAGACATACCAATCACCCTGGAACTACTAGCGCTTAGGTTGGCAAGGGCAATTAAAGATTTAAATTTCAAAAATTCTATTGATAAAAGGATCATGTGCCTAACCGAATTAGATGAGCAACAAACCATGGTGGTGGACCAGATTACTACACATCAAAATCAAGTGAAGAAACTCTTTGATAAGAGGGAAAGGATTCATGATTTTTAGATTGGAGATCAAGTCTTGTTGTGGGACAAGAGGAGAGAACCAAAAGGAATGCATGACAAATTTGATTATTTGTGGAGAGGTTTTTTACCATTCGTTAGGTCTATGGTGAAAATAGCTTCTTTCTGGAGTATCAAGATGGAGCGCCATTCTCACTGCCTCATAGTGGGCAACATTTGAAGCACTTCAATCCGAAGTATTAGATGAGTTCACTTATACATTTGTATATTTTTTGTATAATTTGTTTTCTTTTGGTTTTTCATGTCTTTTCTTTTCTTGGCTTGACTCCATAGCCCAATGGCTTAGATGAAGGCACTTAGAGATTGGTTTCTACTCCTGTCGATCGATTCGATCAATGGAAGTTCCCCAACAAGAGCCAGCTGTTGTTCCCAAAATCAACTTTGCTCATTTTTGGAACAACCCCTATAAAACTTATCCATTTTGTGTTTTTCACTCTAAGTTCATCTTTCGAGGCAATTTTTTCTTGTTCTCATCTTTGTTTAATTGGCATCATTCAAAATTCATGACGTTCCCTTGTTGCATTTTCCCAAAAAATGTGAAAGTTATTACAATATTGATGTAGCCAGATGACAAAATTTCCCTCTTTTCAAGTTAGATGTTTTCTTGTGCTTGTATGCAGGGGCTACAAAATTTGCCACCATTGCATGTTGTTTCAAGTTTCTTGTGCAAAGGCAGCATTTTTTACCACCCTTACATCTATCATGCATGAGTGGTGAAATTTTCTTCCCTTGCATCTTTTGTTGCATTTCATGTAGGAGCGGCAAATTTTGCCGCCCCTGCATCCCCTTTTCCATCCTCACATGTAGAGCTAGAAAAATTTACCACCCCTACATGATCTCAGTTTTCATGCATGTCATTTATGGCCACACATGCTAAGTGGTTGGGGGTGATTTTCACCCATTTAACCCCTTTTTCTCCTCATTTGAATCTATTCTTATTTATTTCTCATTCTCTAGTGTGCTTGAGTGATCAAGCAAGCAAGAGGAAACATGTTTTCATCAAATTTGAGCATTTTTTCATGATTACCAGGTAGGGTTTTTGTGTTTCTTTTCTTCTAGTTTTAGTTTAGTTTAGTTTTTTGCTTTTTTATTCTCTTCTTCTTTTTGTTTTTCCTCTTTTTCTTTTAGGCCTAGGTTTTTATTTTACTTTTCTTCTTTCCCTTCCTCTTTTTCCCCACTGATGAGGTGATCTAATCGCATGGAAAACCATCCTCTTTTTTCCTAACAAATGGCCATTTCCCCATGTAATGGTGGTGAATTTTTCTACCCTTACATCTGACCATCTTCATCATGTAAAGGCGGTAAAATCTGCCACCCTTACAAATCCATGTTGTTCTTCCCCATATAACAGTGGCAATTTTCACCGCCATTACTACCTTGCATCCTTCATCATGTAAGGGTGGAAAAAATAGCTGCCTTAACACAATTTTTCACTTCCAAACCATGTGCAAGGGCAGAAATTTTCACTGCCCTTACATGAAGCTTCTACCTAGATGCATTGGCAGTGAATATTGCCACCTATGCACAACCTGATGTCCTTTTACATGCATAGGTAAAAAAAAATTGTTGTCGATGCATCCCAACCTCTTCCTAATGTGCACAAGTGGTGATTTTTTTCACCTATGCATGAATAATAATCCTCAATATGCAAGGGCAGCAATTTTTTCCACCCATGCATACCTTCCCTTCATTTTCACTAACTCTAAGAAATTTTCATTTTTCCCATTTTTTGAGCCCGCTTCCCTTTCATTCTCTGACCTGTCCATGCCTTAGCCCTTTCAAGTGCATTTCCTTGGCCATGATCACCCAATGTCCAATTTTCCTAGATTGCCAATATTTCTCCTTAATTGCATGATCATGACTCTTATCAAAGTTTTTCCTCAAGATCCTTCTTCATCAACATACTTTTGACAAAGGCTTGTCCTGATGACTGAAGTTTCTCCAAAGAAGTTGAAGATGATGATGTGCCAATATCAAGGTGTTTTTCCAGTCACCTCGATCACTTATAATGTTGAATACATTAGGGATACAGAGATTGGGCACCTAGATATGGCTGAGTTCATAGAGAGAAAAAAGGGGAACAATTCGAGATCTAAAATGAAGTGGATAACTGAGAGCAATATCTATTTGGTCTCCTCTTTTCCTGTGGTGTCACATCACATAGATTTCATCCTCCAGTGCACCCAATTATACAACAAAGATACATGAGCTATGTCAGATGCTAGTGGTAATGTAGTAATTTGACTAGACCCTGAGTTCATCGATAAAGTTTTCATGTGCCCTCCTGCTACTAAAGTGTTGAAGATCAACTTCATTGAAGCACAAAAAGAATATGATAAAGATCTCGAGAAGGCAAAAAAGGTGATCAACAATAAATGGCTTAAAAATCTGAGAGCCAACTTGTCCAAATGATCATGAAATTTTTTGAGGAGTGACTTTATAGAAGAAGTTGGTGACTTGATTACTCTTCTCAGTAGAGTACAAGTTTTACCCTCTTCTTCTCAATTTCATGAATGGATGTATCCCTTCATAAAAATAATCCTCCAAGCTAAACAAGTCATTTTTTGGGGTGAACAGATCAACAATGCTCGACATGAACAATTGACAAAGGTGTTTACTACCTTGAAGTTATATATGACTTTATACCTGGTATACATTACAACTTCGATGAGAACCTTTCAAGGTTTGACATCAGAGGGAGATAGGAAAACTACCCCTATATATCAATATTACTCTCAACTAACATTGAAGGGATCAATCCATCACTTTAGGAGGGTAAATGATGCTTTCTTTGCAGTATTTTTGTGTCTCTTCGACCCCCAATTAGAACAAAAGAGAGTGTCAGATAAAGCTTGGACCATTGTAAATGACTTCGACTGTATGTTCTTACAGTTCCCTTCATTTTGCTATCTACAAGTTGGATTTTTCCAAGGCTATCCATATATGCTCCCTATATTTCCTTTAGATAAATTGGTCCTAATGGAGCTGTGTAGACAAATTATTATTGTACACAATATGCAGATGGAACTTAATAAACCCAGTTTTAGGTTCTTAATTGAAATTGGTAGGTACTCGGTATTGACTGCTGCAAAAGCTAGGGCAATGGAAATTGAAATGCAAATTGTGACCATGAAGTAGTTTAAAAGGAGACCTAAGTTTGATTATAGAGCTATCAAAGACAAGATCAGGAGGAAGACTCAATTACATGAACCCATGATCAAAGATGTCTGCATAGATTTAAGGACAACAAAAGATATCAAGAAGATGGACTACATCAGACTATCTCTTGAACAAATAGAGTATCTGGGGCTCGTTGATATCCCTACAAATCTAGTGGATGATGGAGACTAGTCAATAGTAGATATCATCCTGAACAAGTCACTAACACTCCTCTTTTTATGATTCAATGGTCTTAGAAAGAGTTGACCTTCTTGAGGATGAGATTCAAACAAATATTAGCTAACACCAATGATTGGTTAGCAAATAATGGGATCACTTTACAAGAATTCATCACGAGATTAGAGGTTAAGTTTTAAGAAGAGACAAGGAGAAGGGAAAAAAATTGGATGAAGAATAAAAGTGATGTTCCTTCTCCTTCTAGGCCCCATAAGCCTAGGATCATTTTTGTATCAAAGAAATAAAAGTTTGTTGAGAAAGAGCCAGAGTCATTAGATATAGGTGTTGAGAAACAAAGAGCCAAAGAAACAACAATAAAATAGATGGAAATTGATGACAGGCCTGCAAGTCAATAGGGAATGAAAGCCTAATCTCTATAATAAGGTGCGCAGCCAGACACATGAATTTATTCTTCTCCACTTCACTCACCTATTGTAACTCCATCTATTTCTCCCATCAATGTTCCCTCTTCTGGAGCTTCCTCTCCTAAATTTATTTTTGGTGACCCTTAAAGATCTTTTGAAGATGTTCTTCATTCATTAGGATCCATCCCCAGTCTGTCATTTCATTCTTTCAACATCAGAGATAGTTTCAACTTTGACCATTTAGTAGTAGGTATGATTTTAACTGATACTATGCCCACTACGCCCATTGTTCATGCCAGTAGTGCAAGTGCTACCCTAGTGACACCAACTATAGGGACTGTTGCTAATGTAAGTGCTTCTGCTCTCCCACCTTAGTTGTCAACTTTCATGCCCAAAAGGAAAAAGTAATCCATCACTCCAAATGACTTTGACTTTGGTAAAATAGTGCTGGTGAAAGCTAAGACCCCCAAGAAGCCAAAAATTCTTTCAAAAATGATTGGAGATAAGGGGCACAAATTTCTAAAGATAACCAAACCCCCACAAGATGCGACTCTTGAAAATTTTGATATGAGCAGCTACTCCATCTCTCGAGTTGAGTTAGGAAAAATGACTCATGAGGGTGCTAAGAGTGATTTGAAATCCATGATGAACATTATGGTTTAGAAATTTGACAGAGAAAGAGAAATGAAATATCATTACAAAGTAATGGTGGAACAATTGACCGCAGTGATCAGAAGATTCACTTTTTCTCCAGAAGTGGTGACTCCAGAGGTTTTCTCCATAGATGATCCCATAATTTAGAAAGCTGAAAAGACTTATCTAAAGGGAAAAGTACTTGAAGACTACCTGGATATGATGCATGCATAGGGGATTTCTTTTTTCACAGAGTTATCTGAGAAGATGGGTAAAATGAGGAAAGTAAGAACATAATTAGATGACCTTATCAATACCATTTCTCAAGAGGTTGAAAGCACATATAGATATCTTAAAAAATGGATAGAGATGAAGGAGCTGAAAATATGTACCCTAGTATTAATCAACATCATTGTTGATAGAGATTCGTATATTGAAACTAAATAATCACTGATATATAGGATCTGGGTACTTAAGGAATTGATCAACAACCTCAAATATTCCAAGGACACTAGTGAACAAAGTGATATTAGTCTACTGCACAAATTGGAAGATTTGCCTTATAGAATTACCTCTTAAGACAACGAATTAATTTCAGAAAATTAAATGATTTAGGAGTTTAAGAGTATGATCCGAAAGGAGTTCAAGGAGAAAACATTCTCAATGGCTTATGTGGACAATATCTTAGATAATTAGTTAACTCTGGACAATCTGAGAACTAGTTTAATTAGTCATGCCAAGTTAATCATAGTAGTGAGAGATGTTACGGTCAAAGCTAAGGTGATCTTCAAAAATACTATTGTGCCAGACAGTATCAGAATATAGGCATCTATCGCCATGTATGATGCTCATCTAAAGAAGGCTGGTGACAAAATTTGAACTGTTCTTCCATACTTTCTTCTCCATTCTTCTCATGCACTTTGTAATTGACTTGGGATATTTTTGCATGTACTTTTGTTATGTGTAATTACATGTAAAAATTTGGAAAAATCCCAAAGTCAATGGAGACTCATCTTTGACTAGATTTTAATATTTAAGTCTTTTTCCAATTTTGAAGGCTTTTCCCTATATATATAGAAGGATCATCTTTTGTAAATCATCTTTGGATAATTGAGAGCAAAAACTCTGCCAAAATTGAGATGCTTTTTGAGACTTTGATCTCAGCTTGTAAATCATATTTCTTAAATGAATGAGAAGCAATAATTTGTGTTACTTAGGGGATTGTTCTTATGTTGTATTTCCTAATAATCTCTCATCTATTTGATTAAATAAGTAAAGTTTGTGTGGAAATTATTTGAAGACATTATGAAGGATATTAGAAAGACTTTGAACCGCTTCTATCCTTCATGATTTCATATTCTGTTGTAGTTTTAGGTGAAGAATTTGAGCTGCACTTCACTCTACTGTTACGTACGCTACAAATTAGTAAGGGAAGCAACAAAAGACTTTATAATTTCATGAGTTTCTCGTAGATCTAGTTACTACTGAAGAAGATTTTTTGCTATTTACTAAATATCATTTCTGAAAGAAGAGGAATGCTTTCAGTTATCAACCGGGATTTCTTTTTTGCCTTGTAAATATCATCTCTGAAAAAAGAGAGATAGATGGTGTGATATTACCCTCAAGTCTAATTTTAGTTAATATTAATATATAAGTATTTTAGCATAGGGAACCTCCCCTTGATGAGAGGAGAGATTTATCTCACTGTGATGTGGTAAACCCACACTTTTTGCCATATAAATCTCCTTGTACTGTGGTTGATTTACCCATTTTGCCATCAGTTAGCTGATGAGAAAATATTCATCCAGCAAATATAAAACACTTTACAAGAGACCTCATTATCAAGTATGGAAGGTCTTACAATGCCTTTGATGTGAGATTATTTTCCTTCCTCTTTTATGGAAGAAGGTATATCAATTTATGCCCCTATAGCATCTAACCTATCAGCATTCTTATTATGCTCTCATGGAATTGATTGTATGTTTAACTCATTGAAGTCTTAAACTAAATACCATACCCTGTGATTATAATACTTAAGAAAATGGTTCTTGGTAGAACTCACATTCCTAATTTGATGTACAATTAGTTCACTATCTCCATATAATTGTAGATTCTTGATCCCTTTCCTCTTTGCCCATTAAAGACCATGAATCAAACCTTCATACTCAACCGCATTGTAAATATAACTAAAATGGAACTTATATAAAGAGTAATATTATTATTTGGATGGAGAAACCAACATAACACCAGTTCCTACCCCAATCTTACTCCTTTATCCATCAAATAACATCTTCCACATTCCATAATTCTCAATTTATTCCTTATTAAATGAAGTTATTGGTATTTATTTATCATGTAATAAATATACTCCAAATTAGTCTCTTCCATGAAGGCATTGAGATCATGTTCATATGTGTTAGTAAAATAGTGATGCAGGAGCATTAAAAGATCATTTAATGTTTATATGTAAATATGTCAATTTACATTTGATCATGATCTAGAAGGCTATAAGGGTGCCTCGTTAAGTCTTTATAATAACTAAGGATATTTAATTTCTCAACCTAGCTATTAAGAGTTATGTAGAAGGTCAATAAGAAGCTTGGAATGCTTCATTTGTCTTATAGTAAGTCAAATTAGTATGGTGTAAGTTTCCCTTCAAGTTGTACATTTGAGTGTTTGAATTACCTCAAATGGCATAAAATAATATGAATAGTCCTACAAGGTTTATTAATATCTTGTAAAACAATATTCACCCTTTGTAAATGTAATATCATCCCTCTAGATGTCTTGACACATTGGAGAAGGGATAGCGATAAAATGAGTCTAAAAAGGAGGAAATGATCTTGAAAAATACTAAACTTATATGTGTGATAAGTATTATACCATTTAGATATGAAAATAATAAAATAAATCAAAAAATAATAAAGGGTGATGAGTCAATCAATTAGCATAGATTAGAGTAGAAGAAATGATGAATAAGAGAGAAGTAGTCTACCTCATATGGCATAATTATGCACATTGATTTGTAAGTTCCTTTATGAATAAATAGAGGATGTTTGATATTGATTAATGTATTATAAGACAATAAATATGTGTGAATCTTGAGGGATAATTTTTAGATGAAAACTTGAATATCACAACCAATAATGAATGGATTGACATAATAAGAATCTATCAGTAAATTAGTTAATGGTTTTTGGTGTATTACATAATAATGATTCAATTAATTATTGATTTGGTGTGCAATGACTTTGTAATCAAATATCTTCCTTTCCATATTGATCAAGGTACATATTAATTTAAATTAGTGAGGTTTTCTAATATTATTTGATTGGGCTGTGTTGTGTAAGATTTAAGTAGTCGATAAAGGAATGAACAGGTACAAAAATAGTATTCCAATCATTATAAAAAAATAGTAGAAAGTGGAATACTCAATTTTGGTGAGTCTCAGATGAACATGCAATTTTATTAGGTCTATGATAAATGGGTTACTTTCAAATTATTTGGTTAATTTGGAAGTTGTTTATCATCAAAACTAGTCTTGCTATATAAATTATTTCCCTATATAGAATTATCAATTCTAGTATTGATATGTTTGTCAGTATTTATTATGTGTGACATAAGAGTCTACTTCTAAATTGGTTGTGTCGATTGGATTATGGTAAAACTATGACTAGATGCTTGGGATATGAATGAATAATTGGAAATAATTATTTGTTATTATGTTAAGTTATAATCAAGTCATTTCCTCATTTTGTGAACCTTTTATAGGTTAAATATTGTAGTTCAAGCTTTTTCTCATGAGAGATCAATATAAAATTACTAAAATCATGTTTTTAGTTAAGCTTGTACCTTATTATATTTGTACACCTGAGTATTGGAATTTGAAATTCTATAATCTTTATCTCCTATGAATAAATTAAAAGAAATGTGTGAATGGAATGATAAGATTGTAGAATCTCAAGAAACATAGAAGTTGGTATGTAGATTTATAAAACACATCACATAGTAAGGGATCGAATCAGTTAACATATTTTTTTGTGTGGTGCATAATGTTATCACATTGCCTTTGTAAATGATTTCTTTCCCAAAGTGGTTAAGAGTTATGTTTCACATATAGTTGTACACTTCAAATATATTGAAGTTTAAGCTTGGTCCTTGATAGAGATAAATCAATATTTAGGTTGATGGTACTCACTCCTTAACAATTCATGATCAAACTTATGGAAGGAAGATTAATTATTGTAATCTATTGATGAGGTAAGAAAGGGTTGAGAAAAGTTTTGTTTAAAATATTATGCACAACTAATGTTTTCATAATCCATAGTATATGGTGGCACCAAGATAATAGAAGCATATGTATATTCATATCTTTCTATTTTTGTGTATGGCATCATGTTATTAGTAATATTAATATATATTTATGTGGAGAAGGGGCACAATTATTATATATGTGACTTGTTGACAGATTGATCATAACGTTTATATATTATCTTAACCTAGGACATCTTATTCAAAGTGTAATAATAGGAATTATTATAAACTCACCATGCACAAGTTATCCTATGAATCTATTTATATCTCTTCAAAGTTTGTAGGTATAAATATAATGGTGTCATAAATATATAGATGTAATCAATCAATATGTTTAAACACCATAATGTATGTTTCATAAATATATATGCTACATGTCTATATGTGAATTTGAATTCTATTACAAGTTAATGACTAGTATATTAGCAGATTGATTAGGGTATATGACTTTAAGGATATTCCAATTAAATTTTGAATCATTGTGTGTAATCTATAGTGCTATCCATAATTGTTGATTTACAAAATTCTATAGGAAAGGAAGAGATCCTATGCATGGAATAAATTATAGAGATATGAATCATTTAGAATTCTATAGTGATCTTGGTATAATGGCAAAGTGATATTGAAGTTTCCATCACATACTCATCTAGGAAAATATCATATATGCCTTCAAGTTTTGATGATGACCCATCATCTACAACATGTTCTTCTTGATCATTGGTGGTACAATTTAGATTAGACCTTGCTTCCACATATGGATCAATATGAAAATTAGCCAATGATTATGATATAATAGTTACCTTTGTTCCATACCTTATTATAAAGGAAAATAAGGATTAATCAAATGAGAAATATCCTCCTATCTTGGTGGTGAAGTATATTGATAAATAAATAGCAAAATGAGCAGGCATATCAACCACCACTATATCTTGAAGGATTGTAAAGCTTGGAAAATCATGAAAGAAAAATCTCAAAATTTTGATGAGCCCTAATAACTTATCTAGTGTCCCATAAAGTTAAAACACTCCCTTAATATATATATCATACTTAAATCCCAACTTATTTTCCACAAGTTTTGGCATAATCGAGGTACTTGTCCCACTATCAACAATGCAATTGTGAACAAGCTTATCTCCTACAATGAGTATGAGATAGAAAGGTGGGATTTTTTTAGATTTAATAGATAGTTAAATAATCTGAGTAGGAACAATAGTTAGGTATACACCACTAAGCCTTGATGGTTGAGGATTGATGTGGATTTGGGATAACTACTCTTGAAGTAGTTCCTTTTGATCAGGCATGTGGATCACTTCCCAAAGAGATATACTAGTCTTAGTATTATTCAAATAATCAATGATTCTAAAATAAGGAACATTTACCTTTTATTGTAGTCTTGAAGGTAAAGAAGTACCTTGACCTTGAGTCAATGGATCACTTTGAGTCACCCTTCCCACATTCTAGTTTTGAAGATGTGTAGGACTTGTAGGGACTAACACACTTGCATTCACACCTTTTTTCCTTATAAGAGGGTTATCTGGAATTATGTCAACACCATGAAAATCTACCAAATATTTCATATTTCATATTGTATTAGTTATAACTTATGTTCCTTGGTTTAGGAAAAATGTGTCTTCCATTTTAAATTTTGTCAATCTCACTCCTTAGGGTTGTCATCCTTCATTTGTTTTTGTTTGAATGAATTTATCATCTTATATTATCAATTATGGAGTAGGTACTCCTTGAGATACCAAGACTTTCCCTTAAACTTCATTAGAATCCATGTATTATCGTTGAGGATTCTATTATTATCCTTGAACCAAGTTACTATGGATTGGAATCATAGCTCTCATATTGGGAGTAGAGGTTAGATTATAAGCATTGGGTGGCCTATTAAATTTAGGATAGCCTTGCCCTCTCCCTTTACCATATTTTTGAGGTGGGAGCCTATTTGATTATGGAGGATAAGGGTAGGGATTTTGGTGAACTCCATATTGTTGATTTAGTTACCTAGTATGAGCTTCTAAGACCTTGAACCTTACATCCAAATCAATGGCATCTTCTGATTTATTTGGGGTGGCATTAGACTTTTTTTTTGTACTTGGGGTTGGAGAAAGAATTAGATTATCAACATACATGTTAGAAAAAATAGGCATAGAGATTTTTGGAGGGATTTTAATAGCTTGTATTAAACCATTCATAGATCTAATGGATATGTCATAAGATTAAATGAAAGTGTAACCACCCATGGACTAGAACATAACAACTATATCAATCCCAATAGCTCTTAGGTATGTTGGGAAGACAAAACTTGTAGGGGGTCTCATGGGAGGTGGAATATTATACCATGTTGTTTGAAACTCTCATTGAAGTCATGCATATTTTAGTTAGGACTTATTAAGACCACATTCAACTAATGAATGAGTGATGTGGGATCACTTTTGTCTTCAAATATTTGATTTAACAACTCACCAAACTCATCCCACATGGTGATACATCCTCCTAGTAATGTCTTATACCAATGAAGGGTTTTTCCCCTAAGAGACATGGCAAGTAATCTGAATGTAATAATAAATTCAATGACATTATGAAAGTTGCATAAGCTATAAATGTCCCTAATATTCTCACTTGGGGTAATAGGACCTTCCCCATTGAAAGTGGGAACACTATTGGTGACATTGGGAGGGATATCATCATATACATTGAGGTGTATAAGATTTTTAGTGTTAAAAGATGGGAAAAAATGCTACCTAGCCTTGTTTTCCTCAATTTACTCTTCACTCTATTGATCTTCTCAGATTTAAAAGTCTTTTTTATCTTCAAATGTCAAGATAGGATGAGGGTGTTCAACTTCAAAAAGAAGTTGAGGTTGAGGGAGTCGATCTATAGGATAGTTACCTCTACTAGTAGTTAACCTATTAAGGACCATGAAGTATGAACAAAAGGAATGATAAAACTTGATATATAACTAGATATTAGCTTCATTGGAGTTTCAAAATACTAAGTATAACACACACATGAAATTTTGATGTTGTCAAGACAAACATTCACATTGATAAGATGTACTTGACATAATTGTCCCATCGAGTGTACTAGAAATATTGTCATTCAATATTGCACCCTTAGAGAAAGAGTTCAAATCTTCTCCAAATTGAGTGAAACATTAGATTACCTATAAAACTATGGGTTTATTATAATAGAGATAAACCTTTAGTTTTAAGGGATAGCTCCCTAGATTAGTCTTTAATATATTATCACCTATACTACTTGTTTTCTTGGATGAAAAAGATAAAAAGAAACATGAAAATGTCTTATTATAATAAGGTGATACACAAAATTTATCTCCACTAGATTAACATTAATATTCAATATGAAAGAGCACTTGCAAGATTGGCTTCAACATCCTATATTTATCTAACATAAGTATTTCAAACATGAAGGTGATATACACTATACTTCTCTAGGTGAATGGTAAAAAGGCCTAATTATAGACATTAGTACTATTCTTCACACTTAGATATAAAAAAGGACATTAAATAAACTTAATATGACCTATTAGAGAGCTAATTACTTGCATAAAACATGAGAAAGTAAGATGAATACAAGGATAAGTGATTATCACTAGTCATTCAAATTTTCAATACTCCACACACTTAGACAATGAATTATAGAATCAAAACTAGATTCAAATATTTATTCAAAGGCAAACATTAGTATTCAAACCAATAGGGAATTTCTATACCTGACATATATTAAATACAAATGTTAAAAAGGTTTGCATATATAGAGCATAGGAGAGGAGAGAGAAGAAGAGAAGATCAAGAGTCACAAGGCCAAGTATCAAGACTTGGAAACTAGTTAAAAATAAAGAGAATGAGGTGGAAAATATGTCAATGAGATGTCATGGACAAGTGTCCATCATAAATTCATCATTTTACCTCAAGTTGGCATAGAGACTCTTCATGTTCTTCTTTGAAACTGCCTTTTAGTGATGAGTTCACTTGATTGTTTTAAACTGACATAGAAGTCCTTGACACATGTGAACTGTATTGAGAATGTAGAAACTTGATTGTGATAATAATCAAATGATATTAAAATAATGAAATCCTCATGGGAATATGTTATTCCCTCTCTAATAACCACTCACTAGACCTTATAGGCTTATCTTCACATTTTTCACTCAATTAACTTGTAGTTTATCAAAGAAAGTTTGTTGAATGGGTGTTATAAAACTCATGAGACCCTATTTTTCTTCTAGCATAGCATATGTAATTCATTTAAACTCAATACAACACTTATCATCTTCACCATATATAGTCACTCTATCTTCTCACTATGGTAGCTCAAACTACCTATAATGAATGGTCTAGTAGAGGTGTTTCCATGCATAAAAATGGTGAGATTTGAGTATGATGGGTTATATTAAGTCTATAAACACCTTATATAGTGACTTTCATCTATGCATTCCTTTTTGCACCTATGAAACACATCAAATCCTATAAAATAGAATGAATTAGGCTTGTCCATATAAGTGATGGTACAAAAAAATGGATGGTAAGGATCCTAAGAGAGTGCCATAGAGGTAAACAACATTTTAAATTCCATTTCACTATTATATGCATATCCTTTCATATTTTCTCCATTGGGTTCCAGCAAGGGTTTTAGGTCTCTTAGCTTCATAGTGATGATTCATAATAGTTAGAAGTTTAAATCCTAAAATAATTCTAATAATATTTAATTCATGACCCTCATTAACTAACCCTAAGTTCATGAGTCAAAATTCATATTGTTTGTATATATGTGAGAAAAACAAAATGGTCTCTCAAGCTCTTACTTGTATTTTGAGTACCCCTAAGGGAAGATTAGGTCAAAATGGCTAATTCTATATTATACTCTACAAACTGATGGTTCTTGTTGACTCTCCACTCTCCATTTAAGGTTATAAAATGTCTTATAAGGATCTCATGATGTCAAGAGTGAATCTAGACACCTTTAGGGTTCATGCCTAGTTATAGGCCTAGTCTACATATACTATATATCTGAGCATGTGATCACTTTTGAGTGATTCCAATGGATGTGGGTTCTCATATGGTATTTTTAAAATCCAATATAATTATATGCATTACCTTACATTTACCCAAGGCTCTCACATTCATCTTTTTTTCATTCACACATTAGATCTACAAACTACCTGGTTCTAAAGTACCCTCTATCTGAGATAAAATATAGGATACTTACACTATTATTTTGACTCAAATAAGGGAATTATGAGATTATTTAGGGTATGGGTACCTTATTTACCAAGTTTAGAATCTTGGTCATACCTTTAGATCCTTTAAATGTCTCAAACTTTCAATACTAGTTTCCTGAAATAGTGATTGTGTGCAAGGTTTTTGGTTGAGTCTATGAATTCTGAGTTATGATTGTCTCTATTATTCCTTGATTTTGAGGATCACATATAAGTGTTATAAAATCAATCTTAGGATGAAATATATGTGACCATATTCAGCCTATGTTCTTGTCTATCAACCAAACCTATGTTTTCCATTAGCATGAGACTGGATTGTGTATGGGATAAACTATATATGTTCATTATATGCATCAAGGGATACCTATAGGTATGTATTAGTGTCTAGGAATTGTGTTTCATGTTTTTATTTACATCTCAAATAACTAATACCATTTCATATAAAATCTCTTTTCATTAACCAAAGTGCATCCTTTATTGATTTAGACTAGTCTATGCTCTAAATCTAAAGTTTAGGTATCCATATTAGGGAAACCAAAAAAATTATTTTAGGTGTAGATTCATGCTTTGAGCACTATGTTTCCATCCCTTTGATTCTTATTTGGGTCATTAATGTCACATCACAACTTGAATGAACTTATTTATGCCTTGGAACCATGCATCATTCCTTACCATCAACACAATAGGTGTTACTTACAAGTTGTAGGTCCATTTGGTCTTAATTGCATTGTAGTCAACTGAATATTTTTGGTATAAACTTGGATGGTTTGAAGGTTCATTTAATATGACTCTCTCTTGAATATACACCTTATCTTTGTGTTCAAGTGATACTATTAGGCATAGGCTATAAGAAAGAAAACATTAGGCCTATTTATACCTCATATATATTCACCATAGGATAACACTTTGTTGAAAAAAATCCCATTTTAGAGAATTTAAGGTAACATCTCCACCAAGAAACTTTTACAACCTTGAACTTTGAGAGTGTTAATGAAGGGTATGAGTGTAGAGTTGACTATGTTATAATGTTTCTAGACCTTCAAGCCAATTTCAAATATTTTAAGGATCCATCATGAATTTCACATCTTTTAGCAACCATTGTTTGAACATTATTACATAGTCTTGTGACTATTTCAAGATTTCTTGATTGTGCTTGTGTCTTAGGCCTATAACTCCATCAATTACACTCTTGAATACAAACCTCCAATGGATAAAAAATAAACATGATTTGAGATTAGAAACATAGGTGTATTTCCTTGATCTTGAACCCAATGATAGAATAACATAACACTACACTTGGTGAAACAACATCTTGTTGTAGACACCGAAATCGTGTCTAACCCTTGGTCATCCTCCCTCTTGGTCTATTCCTAACCCATTACTAAACCATGCACTTACTAATTTAAAAATAATAATTTATGATTAATATCCTCCCCTTTGACACATCACCTATAACACCTCATCTGACACCTCACCTTGGACTATTTCCCACCCTATGACTCACCAAAGACCTATTCTTACTTCTTTCTAATCGCCTAACCAACTCTCATGCGTATTTAGCCCAACCTTCGATAATTCTCCAATGGATCGTGCACTTGGCAGATGAAAAATGGGCTTGGTGGCTCTTTTACTCATTCTCCAGCCACCGACGTCGATCAAATGTCGGCCGATGCCGGCGGGATTGCCAACGTCGGTTTTACTTAAACCAAATTTCTAACCTATAGTGAGGCTAATCACAAATTGTTAATCTCTGGAGCTAATCATGAATCTCGAATCCTCTTCCGATGAAACAAAGTTCTCATGCTTTTGCTTTCTAGTGTTATGGCTTCTTGTTTTCTTGTAGGGATCAACATTCTTGACAACATTTTCTAGGCACTGAGGTCTTGCATCAGACATTCTGCACAGGGATTGCACGATATCTCCATCACCAGCGACAATGGAAACATAGCTTCTGTACCTTTGCCAACTCGTGTCACAACTAAGTATTTGTATTATTTTTATTTCAGTGTCATTTCAAATGTATTAGCATTATGTCTACTATCTATCCCAAGCATCCTTGACCCAACCTTCCCTGTTCTTCCCGGAGAGGCTGAAAAGCCTTCTCTCACCCCTTATTCCCTTTTCTTTGCCTTTGACACCTATTTAGCCTCTCTTTAGACAACACCCTCTGTCCAATCAAGTCAGCACAAGCTATCAGAGACCTATAGACCATCTTAAGACCAATCTAATCAAACTAATTAAATTACTTCACGAAAAGGCTGAAAGGCCTTTTTCCTACCCCTTACCCCTTTTCCTGAAAACATACCCTCTACCTTAGTTCTTATTAAAGATTCTATCTAATATTTTTACCATCCCAAACAAAGTCCCTAACTCACAGACAAGACCATAGTCCATCTTGCAGACCAAAAACTAGACCTGTAACCCATCCCTGGCCATTACCCCAATCGACCTCGTCCACTTCCCCTACCAACGTCAACAGTCTAATTGACGTCGGTGACATTCCTGACCGACGCTGGAAATATCACCGATGTCGGTGACTGTGCAAAGCAGATTGTAGCTTATCAGGTATGCATTTGCTTTCAGTTCTTTCTTTTCAATCTTTTATTATTTCTCATTTCTGTCTCTATCATATTCTATTTTAGTAGTGGATTGTCATCCTCCAAGAAGCCTTAGCACTTCTAGGACCAAGCTTTTGC
Organism: Torreya grandis; assembly: GCA_037957365.1. Taxonomy (NCBI): domain Eukaryota; kingdom Viridiplantae; phylum Streptophyta; class Pinopsida; order Cupressales; family Taxaceae; genus Torreya; species Torreya grandis. The sequence goes on from JARHVA010002334.1 coordinate 79,769, forward strand.
TTGGCAATCCACCCTTTAATCAGCTAACATTTTTCATGTTTTAGTGCCTATCTCTTTCAGGTGTCATCCTCCACAACCAAAGAGGAGTTCTCACTATCATCTGAATTCTAGTGTGCAAAACTATATCTAGGTACATATAAGCCTTAGACCATTTCTTTAAGTTTCTCATTTTCTCTCTTTGAATGTAGAAAGCGAAATATTGTGTAGAAACATTCTGGCACGCCTGGTAGGACCCTTAGGGCCTTCCTTGGGTTCCTTTCCTTATTTTTTCATTTAGGTGCATTAGGTTTCTCCCTCTTCACCTCTTTCTTCTCTTCTAAAAGACATCATAATCAGGAATAGAAAGAACTTTTCTTTCTTTTCTTGCATTTATAGACTAGTCAAAAATCATATTCTTCAACCCTTTCTCAACTTGTTTTCATTCCAACTTAACATTTTGACTTGGGGTTTAAAATATATTGCATTCCATTTCTGCTTGCTTGCATTTCTTAGTCCACACTTAGTAATTAATAAACCACATATTGAATTAATTGTAGATCACTTGATGTTACACAACCAAACCACGTGCACTAAATCAAACATCAAATTTACCTGAGATAAGGCCCGACTGGGATTTCATCACCCAGTGGATACCTTACCTATCCCGGTGATCCTACTTGGATTTCACCACCAAGGGGAAAGCCCACTCTATTCTTTGGCAGAGTCTAATCTATAGGGGAAGTATATTTTGGCTAAGTGAGACCAGCTTACCATTGAGATCGTGAAGTGAGGGGAGTTTGCTCCTTAGCACCAGGCCAAGTACGGAACCTAACACAGACTTTTGAGTGCCTAAACATACCTGAAACCATCCATAGACTACCTCTTCTAGAACCCTTCCAATAGCCAACCTCCCCAAACATCACTTTAAGTCATAAGCCACATGATCCTAATAAAATTATTTCTAAGGATTTAACGCTTAGGATCTGCCTATCTTCATCTTATTTTTTGTTTTTATCTCATTTTTTGAGCTGGTAAGGACGTTGTCTTCTTTATTTCCAAAAACTTTTAAATTTTTTGAGTTTCTAGAAAACACAGTAATCGACATCAGTTTTGTAACCAACATCGACAACTTTTCTCCACCGGCATCGGTTATCTGACTGACATCGGTGGCCTTATTCACTGACATCGATTCTTCTATCGACGTCGGTCACTGTCCAATATTTTTTTCCAAAAATAGCAAGCTTAAAATCCAACTTTCTTGCTGTCTAAAGACCCATTCTGGTTTTTTGAGACTGAAAAACATAGTTTTTTGAACCCTAACCCTTTCTTGCCTTGAATGGTTTTGACACGTAGTCAAACCAAGGCTCTTCTTGACCACGCTAGGCAACATTCACTTCCACCTTCACCATCCATAACCAGTCCTATAATGGAGTTCCACTCAGAGACTGAAAGAACTCCTACTCGCCCAACCCCACCTTAGACTCCTATTGTCCCAAAAGGGGACCAAGATTTCACATGATTCTTGGACCTCAATGTCAAAGCCTTGTAGCAGTATCTCGCGCATAGCCAAATGTGAGACTCCCTAGGCAACCCAATCTATGGGATGCCGACTTCCTTAGTTGAGACAAGGATCACATCAATAGCATCTACAATTCAACCTATAGACAATCAAGCCAACACCTCGACTAATAACCCAACCGTGTCCTACCTTCAAAATTTAGCCTCTCCTTTTAGACCTACCGCCATGGGGGTTCTGGTACCCCCTCAACCTCAAACTACTCAACCAAATCCTACACCTTTCCAAAACCTAGTGGTCTCTATCCCCCCTACTCTTGCACCTATCAACACAAGAGTAACTATCTACCCTTTAACAAGTGTAGCTACTCCTCAACCATCCTTAACGGCCCCTATCCAACTTGTGCCTACCAACCCCATAACACAAGTGCCCTTCACTTCAACTTCTGCCCCGATAACTAGGTACCCATATGTTGCATCTACGTAACCAACCACGTCATATGCTCCTCTCAATATCTTTCAAGCACTTTATAATCTAGGGGGTGCTCCACCCGCCAATCCATCAATAGATATCATCAAAATGCTGATGGACAAGATGTCTAGCCTAGAGACCTCCATTTTTGGCTCATGCAATGCTCTCTCATACGAGCAAATTTGTAATGAGCCCATTCATCCTTCTGTCCCGATCAGGCCATATCCCAGCCAGTGGGAACTTCCTAAATTTTCTCGCTTTCAAAGCAAGGAAGACCCACAACAACACTTACAGGCATTTAGACATGCTTGTTACCTTATTACCCATGATGATGCATTGATTTTATGCATGTTTCCTATATCTCTCTCTGGTGCTATGCTTGACTGGTATAGCTCTCTTGCCAGCCATTCCCTCTTCACATTTACACAGTTGGCCTAGCTCTTTCTTGATCACTTCTCCATCAACATCACCAAGAAGGTCTCAATCACGGACCTCTATTCTATCCACCAATTCAAGGACAAATCCATAGCTGACTTCATTGCTCACTGGAGAGGCATCATCAATCAACTCTCCTTTTCCTTACCCCAACCCAAATTTATTGAACTTTTCTCCTGAGCCTATGCCAAACATATTTCTTCCACCTTACGGGTTCAGACCTTCCGCACCTTCGACAAAGCCTTCACGATGGCTCACAAACTTGAATTACGTGCCATCGAGGAGAATAAAGTCAAGTTGCAGAGCAAGAATCCCAACTCTAAGACCAATGACTCCTCTTCTTCTAAACCTTCATCATCCAATCCTAAGTCTAAAGCTTCAGCTAACACTATGGTTGTTAGACCTTCATCCTCTTCAACCAATTAGCCTGAGCCATCCACATCTCAGAGCGCCACCCACCAATTCCAGTAGAGATACATACAATGATAGTATACTCCTCTCAGAGAATCATACACGTCTGTGCTAGAAAAACTTATTAGATAGGGGGTTCTCAATCTCCCCCAGATCTGACCACCTCCACAATTTGATCCCTCACGCGCCATCCCTGCGTGGTATAGGGAAAATGACTTCTGCAATTACCACTGTGTCAAAGGTCATGACACGGGTAACTATAAAACATTTAAAAACATAATCCAAGACATGCTTGAAAAGGGTGACCTCATCCTAAACAATCCTAATTCACCTCCTAATCAGGGCATCGACATCTTCAAGCAACCATTCCCCAATCATCCACCGACCCAAAACAATGTCCAGACCTTGATTGACAACACTCATGAACACAACATTTGAACGGTTAATATGGTCTCACCCTTCATTCCCGACCAACCTCAAGAGGTTAGTCCATCTATCAGTCCATCACGTGTGGATGAACCTCTTTCCCTGGTTAGTTCTCTGTCAACCTCTCTCATCTTGGAGGATGCCTCAACCTTACCGGCACCACCGGTCTCACCATCCTCCTTCCTGCTGCCTATGGAGGACCCGACCCTTCCTAATCCTCGATTGCAAGTGGAGGGCACCATCATCCCTGCCCTTTACCCTCTTGGGGAGTCACATTCTTCAATTCCTTCTCCACCAAGAGAAGAACCTGACTCTCCATCTTCTTTGACCAATGACAATCTAGTTATAACTCCTACACACCTTGGGTCTGAGACTACTGCCACACCTAACACATTTTCAGCCCCGCAACCACTCACATCTTCTAAAGGACCAAAGTCTCATCCTACAACTTCTCAACCATTCTCTTGATTAGTAGAGAAATTAGGACTTCTCCAACCAAGGAAAGTGGAACATCAAGCATTATGGGAGTAACTCAAAGCTCCTCATCTTACTCAGCCTATCTCATCTCATGCCATTAACTCTCTTGTGATAAAATCCCCCAAAGTCTTTGACATGAATCAGACTTCCACTTCTAAACCTTTGAAACATCAACCATTCATATCAGAACACAAACCCTCATCTACCCAATCTAAACCAATCAAGTCACTCGGCGTTCGCCTTGTCTCTACCCTCACTCACCCACAAGTGAAGGTGGACTTAGACCAGACCTCGACCAATAGTAGTCTTCCAACCAAGTCGAAGAAGACTGCCAGACCACAAAAGCGAACCCCTCCTCCACCATCAACATTACCCTCCATTTTAGGCCCTCATCCTTCTACCCTAATCGGAGTGCTCCCTACTCTGACCCTTAACCAAAAAAAATTACCTCCATTACTTCCTTTGCCAACCACAAGTCTACCCCCTCTCAAAAATTTGGCACCTCTTATGAAGAAAGTGCTGTCTTCACATGTGGCCGCACCATCAACCTAAAAGGTGGTACAAAAACCTCCTCTAACTCTGCCTAAGTAAAAGTTACCAGCATCACACACATCAACTAGCACGGACCCTTTAGTGGGCTCATACTCATTGATATTGCACCAACTTTTGTAGACTTCCAGCATAACCCTTCCACCCATCAGGCCTTTCCAACCTCTTGAGTCCAAACCTTCCTAGTTCGACGATACGAAGATTTGCTTATACCATCATACGCCAGGACATGATACCGAGACTTGCTATGCCCTCAAGGCAGTCATTCGCTGCTATATGGATAAGGACACTCTTCTCCTTGAGGACACTCTTGACCGACCCTCGACACCTTCCCATCCAACCTCTTCAACCACATCAACATCTCACCAGCAGGCCATGACCCCTTCTTCACCTCCTATCTTTGAAATCTATGCTATCCACATAACCACTAGGTCACAAAAGGACAAGGCAAAAGAAAAAGTTGCTATTCCTTGGACCTATCCTTTTGTCTAGTTACCTCAACCACCAAAACCCAAGATTTCCATCTTAGGTGCATCCCAACCCCCTTCCTCAGAGGTAATCAAAGACTCTATGATAAAAAAACTTCACCAAACGCCTGTGAATATGACCTTATATGACCTTATCCAAAGCTCCCCCCAGCATCGTCAAGCTCTAATCAAAGCCTTACAGGCAGTGGAGGTCCAACCTAAAGACCCTCAACCACTAGCTGCTCTAGTCCATTCTTTATCCCCCGTCGCCTCTATCACTTTCAGTGATTCTGAAATTCCTACCTCTACCTTGGAAGATCAGGCACTACTCTTTTCATCATAGCCTACGTTGATCAAACCTACATTAAGCAAGTTATGATTGATGGGGGTGCTAGCATTAATATCATTTCTACCCATGCCTTTGATCAATTGGCTCTTCCCAAGAATTACGTATCAAAAACTGACGCAATCCTTAGATCCTATAATGACACCACCGCTAACACTATTGGCACTGTTGTCCTCCATATTCGCATTGGCCCATGCATAATCTCAGAGCTTTTGTACATCATTGAGGGAGAATTCCAATATAACATGCTATTAGGATGACCCTAGATCCATGCCATGGCTTGCGTCCCTTCAACACTTCACCGTTGTGTCAAATTTGAACACGACAAACAAGTCCATGTCATTCCTGTCGACCCATCCCCTTTTAAGACTTGTAACACAACTTATCGACCAAATGACATTCTTATTCCTCTCAAGGCACCAACCCAAACATCGTCTCCATCCGTGGAAGTGTCAACTAGTACACAAACAGTGGTTGCCATCACATCACCTTCTCAAGTGACAACCAATGACCCCATGGACGATATCTTCCAAAGACTTTCACTTGGGGAATATCACTTACTTACTCTAGACATGTTCCAAACTCCTCAAGAGTATGGATAGATTCATCAAAATCTGAGCTATGACTATCGGGTTGGAATGGTCATTCCTTATGGTCCTCCTAGCCTTCGAACCAATCTCGTCTATGGGGGGCTTGATCAAGCTCCTATTGACGGGATTCCTTCCTCCTCACCTCAACCATTCACATCTGATTTCTCCTTTCTTGGCAACCCCACCTTTGCACATACCTACCTTTATAGGTGTGCATGGAAGGGTTTTGGCTTTGGGAACTACGAACAAGGATCCCATCGGCCTATCAAACCACCCAATGATGATAATGCCAAGAAACGATATGGACTGGGTTTCCAAGAACCCACTAAGGCTTCCGCAAACCTTTGCCCCAAACCCACCATTGACCAATCCCTTCCAGACTCGCCTATTCTTCCATCATCACCTACGGAGTTGGTGGTTTCCATCCCTCCTAGTTTTTTTTTTGCATAAACACCATCCACTTGGAACCCCTAACCTATCAACTCAACGGGGTCCCCAGGTCTCTCCCTCTCATTTATCCCAGCATGATAGATGATGAATCGACAACCATCAACATTGTTCACTGCATAGACAATGATGCCATTCTTACCTATATGGGTGTCGATGATTCTTTCATTCAGTGCTCCCTCCCTTCTAAAACACAGGTTATGTTAAATGAATCAACCATTGACATTAACCTTCCATCTTCTGGTGTTCCTCATGTCTTAAAGATTGGTCAATCTTTAGACACCCAGAAGCAGATCGACTATACCACATTTCTCTCAGACAATAGCAAGGCCTTTTCCTGGACCTACGGTGACATGCCTGGCATCGACCCTAACATTGCCACTCATAACATTGTCACAAACCCAGAGGCTAAGCCTATTAGGCAAAAGATTCACAAAATGCATCCTCGTGTTGCACTTCTTGTCAAAGAGGAGCTTCAGCATCTTCTCTCTGTCTCTTTCATCCAACCCATTGATTATCCGCAGTGGGTATCTAACATCATTCCTATTACCAAAGCAACTAGGGGGATCTGAATCTATATGGACTATCACGACCTCAACCTGGCTTGTCCCAAGGATGACTTTCCTCTTCCAAACATTGACCAACTGGTTGATCTTACGACTGGCCATGAGATGTTATCACTCATGGATGGATTTTCAGGATATAACTAGATCTTGATTACACTAAAAGATCAGCATAAGACTACCTTTATCACCTCATGGGGGACTTTTTGCTATTGAGTCATGCCTTTTGGTCTAAAAAATGCAGGTGCCACATATCAGCATGCCATGACCTATATCTTTCACGACCTCCTCCACAAAATCATGGAGGACTATGTAGATGACCTGCTTGGCAATTTTAAGCTTCGTCACGACCATTTGACTATCCTCAAGATCATCTTCTCTCACCTTCTTTAGTATAATGTCTGTCTTAACCCCAAGAAATGCGTCTTTGGGGTCCTCTCAAGGAAGCTCCTAGGGTTCATTGTCTCTCTTCGTGGCATCGAAATCAATCCCACCAAAATCCATGCTATCCTCAAGATGCCACCTCTGACCAATCTCAAGCAACTTCGTAGTCTACAAGGGAAGCTCCAATCCATCTGCCACTTCATTTCATAGCTTTCTGACCGCTGCTAACCCTCTCATCATCTCCTCAAGAAGGACGTCTCCTTTAAATGGGATAAAGATTGCCAAGAGGCTTTTAAAGCCCTCAAACACTATTTCGTCTCTCCACCAGTCCTTATTCCACCAAAAGATGACCAACCCTTTTACCTCTACATCTCAGCAACCAATCATTCGTTAGGTGCCATGATCGTGCATTGAGACGAGCAACACCGTGAGCAAGCAGTCTACTACATAAGCCGAACACTTGTCGACTATGAAACTCGGTATACTCATATCGAGAAACTCTATTTGGCATTAGTCTTTACCACTACCAAGCTTCGTCACTATCTTCTCAATCACAAAACCTTTGTCATCACTCACACTAATCCTCTTAAATACATGCATTACAAGCCATATCAAAACCAATGTATGGCTTGTTGGCTCATGCTTCTTGCTGAGTTTGACTTAGAATTTGTCCAACAAAAATCTATAAAAGGGCAAACAATCACTAACCAACTAGCAGATGCCCCTCTTCCTGACAATCAACCTTCTCAGTGTGAGTTTCCTGATGAATCTATCACCACTCTCTCGACTAATGACACATTCTACCAAATGACGATGTTCTTCGACAGCTCCAAATGTCAACTCGGTGGGGGTGTGGGGGTCATCCTCATCCCACATAAGGGTGAGCCCATGCCCTTGTCTTTCAAACTGGACTTTGAATGTACCAATAATATGGCTGAATATGAAGCTTTAATTTTAGGACTTCAAACTGCCCTTTCTTTAAGCATCAAGACCATCAACATCTTCACTGACTCACAACTTGTCATCAATCAAATCAATGGGTTCATATCTTTGTAAAAACAAAATTTTACAAAGGTACAAGCACTGTGTTGACACCCTTCTAGCATCTTTCGACTATCACTTATTACAGACTGTCCCTCGATCTACGAATAAGTTTGCTGACACCATGGCTTCCCTCATCTCGCATATTCCTTCTTTATCATCCTCATCAAGAATTTATGTCATGGTACATCGTGTGTTGTTGCCTTCATACATTTCCACTGACATCAATCTCATCCACACCATAGACTCTAGTTCACAAGATGTATGGTATAAACAACCTGTGGACTACTTGGCTCATTCTATCATTCCTCCCAACCTCTCTAGCAATGCATGACGGGTTTTCATCAAGCGCACTGCTCGCTATACCATGCTAGGGGGCCTTCTCTATAAAAGAGGTTTTGAAAGCCTTCTTATTCACTATTTACACTCCACTAAAGCCTCTCATGCTGTTAAACAAGCCCATGACGGGATTTGTGGTAGACACTTCAGTGGTAACTCAGTTGCCAAGCGCATCCTTCGTCTGGGTTATTACTGGCCCACTCTTCATCAAGACTGTAGCGATTATGTTCGGTGTTGCATCAAGTGTCAGCAGCATGCTAACTTACTTCATCTCCCTAGCCATGCCTTACAAGTTGCTCAGGATTTTTGGCCTTTTTCATAATGGGGCTTAGATCTCATTAGTGAGATTAACCCTCATTCATCTCTTTGTCATCAGTCCATCATCACTGCCACTGAGTATTTCACTAAATGGGTGGAAGCTATTCCTCTCGTCTCCACAAAAGCCGACAAGATTGTCAACTTCATTAACACCCACATCATCTATCATTTCGGTGTACCTCACAAAATCATCACTGATAACGGAAAGTCATTTAAAAATAAAACTATCCAAAAACTTTGTGACTCCTTTGGCATTAAACATATCTTTTCTTCACCTTACTACCCACAAGCAAATGGGCAGGCTGAGGCTTCTAACAAAATATTAACTAAAATTCTCATGAAGGTGGTCAATGACACTGGAAGAGATTAGCACTTTCACATTCCCTTCACTTTGTGGGCCTACCGCACTAGTATCCGAACCTCTACAGGTGCTACCCCTTTCTCTCTAGTGTATGAAACAGAGGCTGTCTTACCTCTCGAAGTACAGATCCCATCTCTTCACATTTCACTCCATGACATTCTTTCTAACAATGAATTTCATCAAGATCGATTAGCTCAACTTGAGTTACTTGATGAACGTTGTCTTGCTACCCTCAACCATCCCCATGTCTATCAAAATCGCATCAAATGAGCCTATAACAAAACTCTGAGAGAAAGAGATTTCAATATCGGAGACCTTGTCCTCAAAGAGAACCAACATGTGACCAATATAGAACGGAGTAAATGAGGCAAATTTGCTCCTAATTGGCTTGGACCTTATATCATCATGCACAAGTATGGATCAGGGACTTATCGTCTATCTTCTCTTAAAGGCCGACCAGAACCTGAGCCCCTTAATGCTTTGCATTTGCAACCATTCTACTATTAGTCGAGTACTCATCCACTTAACATTTAACTTGAGCTCGTCCCTTGAGCAATCCCTATCCTTTTAATCCTCAATCCTTTCCACCCTTTTTCCCTTAACAAATCCTCTATAACCCTTTTATAAAGTATGGATGCTTTGTCCTAATAAAAGGGAACCCTTGACCTTCTATAGTCTTGTCCATGACTCAATATTCTGTCAAAACTAAATCAAGATGTCAAAATATTCAAGGTCACAAAATCAAATTAAAAAGCAGACTGCTCCCTTGAAGGATAGCGGTACTATCATTGCTGTAGCTAATAGACTGCTCCTTTGAAGGACAACTATTCAAAAGCCCTTATATATAAAGCAAAAATATAGACCACTCCCTCGAAGGATGGCTATGACTAAATCTTGCTACAAATAGCACCTTTTTTAGAAGCTTCTCGCATCGATCAGCTTCACAAATGACCACCAAGTAAAGTGACATCTCTATGTGGACTTTCCACATTGATCAGTCTGCACTCTTAAAAAAAAAAAAAAAAACTGGTCATGGACTTGACTTGTAGTTATCTCAGGGTCTCCTATAAAAAGGGGCAAAATTATCCCTACTCTAAAATGGGTTACCCTCTCCTCCTATTACATCACCTACTCAAGGGACTTCGAGCTCTTTTTAATGTCAAAGTGATTCGATTACCGCTTTAACACAAACTATGGTTATCAACGTAATGCATGAATGAGGCTTTTTGTTTCTAAAAACCCCCTATCTATGCTATCATTTTGGTCCTTGTCAATGAAAGGGCAAATATGCCTTTCACTTATCTTTCACACTTTGGTCACATTTAACCACACCCTTTTCTACCCAACCAAACCAACCCAAACATTTTCAAACCAACAACATGACATCATACATCATGACATCATCCTAGTCCTTTTCACATAGTTTCCATAGACACCAATACACATGGAAACTATCAACCACACAATTTATGTCAAGCATAAACCATTACTTGCTGAAGCATAAATCGACCTGCAATTCATTTTTAGCATACATCCATCACAAATATGGATAGTTACTAGGGATGAAGAACCCCGATCAATGTTACAGAATACACCATTTGTAAAAGGCTGTAGCATCATCTTCTCCTCATCATTTCAAAGCATGTACCCTCAGACAAGTGGGAAGTGCTATATCATTATCATTACCACAATCAACCACTTCAATATTTTCTTCCTCCCTTTTGGGAGAACTACATTGGCCTGAGGCCCTAACAACAGGGGATATGTAGGCAGCACTCAGTTGACATGGGGTCTTCTGGGGTTAGCTCGGCCACTCCTTCATCGCATTTCTTCCATCACATTTTTTTTCATCACCTGCCAATCACATCACAAACAATCACCTATTTTCATAATCATTAACATTAATCATTTACATCCATATCATTAATCATACATTCATCATCATATAAACACAACAATATCAGCATCATAATCCTAAACATCATTTCAAAACATGTATCAAATCAAAATAACATACAAACACATCCATAAAATTTTTCATAACACATCAATGATCAAAATCACATCATATATATATCAATGTTTTACAATGGCATAATCTGTGCCTCTGTCTCTCTCTCAAAACATCAAATACATCTCACATCAACTGCTCACAAGCCGGTATATACATAGTGTCAAAATCTACCCTCAAGGCTGTGGTGGTGGTGGTGGCGATTGGGAAGATGCTGTATCATCTCTGCCATCTGATCTGTGTCATCTGCAAGACCCAAAAGTCGTCACTCATGACATAGACCACTGTCGACTCAGCTCTGCCCTCATCTCAGAGTATCATTGTATCTAAGGGAACCCCCTGATGGCCCTCTCGTAATAAGCAATCTCATCCAGTGCATCATTGTATCTAATTATAGATACAGTCTACAGTGGACCCATCAGACTTGCTGCCGTGCCCTATACTGAACCCTATGGCTGTGAAAACCCTAGCTACATTGACGCTGACTGTGTAAGCTACTGAACTGGCTATTGAGGTGGATGATGCATCAGGCCCTATCCTCTCAAACCCTATCCTGCCAATGCCTATGCCTGGGCTACGGCCAACTACCCCTATAAAATGGTAACCTATCCTCATGCTACATCCCTCTCCTGGATAGCAGCATCTCTCTCCTATTGGGCCACATCTCGCTCTCTGATCACTATTTGTAAATCAAGCTGTGGTCCCACCTGCACCCTTGTATATTGACCTGCCCACCATGTCGAGTAAGCCTCTGTGCATCCTGGGTTTGCTATCTTGAGGCCTGCTGGTAACTCCTCAAAATCAAGCCCCTCTGTCTCCTCTGGCAATGGGAGCGGCACCTCAATGTCATCCCGTCTATATAGTGGAAAGGTGGGTGGCACATCCTGAAGCAGCCCATACTGGCACCGCACCCTCTCCACTAGCACCCTCTTGAGTTCGCCGGCTCATCTACTCCTAACCCACCTAATGCTCTACACTCCAACCAGATGCTCTCTCTGATCTCTAAAAATTGGATACACTAGGTATGGTCTCCAGATAATGTCTACTGAGATCAAGGCCTCCAACACCCCTCTGTAATAGTCAATATCTCTAACCACTCCATCCACCCACGTCTGCACCATCACCTCATGCCACTGCTTGAATCTGACCCTAAAGCTAGCCTGAATCGCCATTGGAAGGCCGAGAGGTTGGGTAACCATGATATGCTCATACGCCCAACAGTGTAGCAAGTGGCCCATGCACAAGCTGTACCACTGCCACCAGCTAATGTCCCATAGCTCTCTATATACTTGGGCCAAAAAGACTGGTGCCCAGGCAAACACTGTCTACCACTCAATCATGTCCATCAGCACTTTGGTCATGGAAACCAGAAACCTGCCTCCCTCCACATCTAGCAATGCATAGACTGTAATCCCAATCATCATCAGGACAGCCAGCTGATGTGCATCCTCATTCGCCGTGTACAGAGGCTCATAGGCAAAACTCACTTAGTGATAACTCACCTCAGCTACATGCTCACCAAACAGCATAACCATATGAATATCATGCATCTCTCTTGTGCATGCATATAGGTCTGCTCCATGTACCGGCAGCTACAAAATTTGGTATACATCCTCAACTGTGACCATCATCTCTCTCGTGGGTAGGTGGAAAGTGTTGGTGGAATGATCCCACCGCTCAATCAATGCCACCATCAAGCTCACATCCTACACCACTCTGTAGTAGCATCATAGCCTACCTAGTCCCACTATGCTCATTTGTGCCCACTCCTTTCCTGTGATGTCTTGATGCATCTGCATTAGCAATATCAACAGCCGATCCTGCAACATCAGCGTCTGCCTCACCTGCATCCAACCAATCAAACCCATGTCAACGCAAATCTCAATCCCCATAACTCTTCTTCACAGCCCAACCATTTGCCCTTTTGTCTATCTACTTGACCATCTACCAGATCGTCTATGGCTATCTTGACACTCGCAAAGCCCTTGGCATAGCTCTGATCCCTTGACTTGGCAAATTTTTTAACCATTCTTTTGACCAGGCAGCCAATGACATTGGTTATCATGCTGATAATGGCACTCATATAACTGACATCAGTCACATAGTGACTAACGCCGATAGGAAAGTGACTGACACCGGTCTATGGTCGGCCGACGCCGGCAATCCCACTGACATCGGTGACTGGTTCAGCCCTAGGGCCGAACGGGGCGAGCCCTAAAATTAGGGCTTCCCCATTGTCACCTCCCCAACCCCCCAAAACCCTCCTAAATTACTCCTAACCTCTCCTAGACCTATTCCCCACCCTCTTAGCTACCCTCCCCCCTCGATTTTTGCTTAAAACAACTACAAATTCAAAAACTAAATCAAAACAAAAACTCACCCAAATAGGGTTCAGGGCCCTCCTACCTCATCCCGACGTCACCAGCATGGTGGCACAATGGGTGCCACTGGTGGTGGACCTTGCGTAGGTCCTCTACTCTCCTCTACCATGGCCTCTGCATCTCAATCTCTCCAAGTTTTTCTTGGCCCATAAATGCCTCTATAGCCTCCAATCACTCTCCAACTCACTCCCTCTCTCCACCAATGCCTTTCTGCCACCTTAGCCCGCTCACTCGGTCAACTCTGGGTCACTTTCACTCAATCAACTCCAGAGCTCTTTTTCCCTCAGTCAACAAGTAGCAAATGACCTTTGGTGGGCCGCCAATCCAATTTTGTCAGATTTGGTAGGCCACCGATGTCGGCATATTCGTGCCTTGGTCTATTGACGTCGGCCGATTTATGTTGATGTCGGTCCTTTTTGTATACTGACATTGGTTATCTCACTGACATCGGCATGCTTCAAACCTCTTCATTCCCTAGAATCATGCCCCCAATCAGTAAGCTCTCTAGTACAAGTCATCTTGGCCCCCTGGGGCACACTTGCGATCACTTTTGCCTCTGCCTGCATCGACCACCAGACCTTGGAGATCATGAGCATCTCCTCTGACTGTGACCAATTCCAAAGTGATTTTGCCTTGGTTGTTTTTGCATGTATGCTACCTCATGATTGGTTAGCAAAATTGTGTGCATATTTTTGACCTTCACAAGTATAGGATCGGAAGCCGGTTGATCCCCACTACTCATGACATTTTCGTGTTTCCAGGAGCACTTCCTGAGCCTGGGATACCTAGAACACGATGACTATTGGAGCTTTAGCTTAGATTGAATAACCCAATTAGTAGATGACTAAATGTTGGAGCCCAGTTATTTCACTTTTAACACTCCTCGACCCTCAACCTGCAACAATTTGACCTGACCATCTCGTGAAGTGGTGTACACCCAATCACAATTTTTGTAGCGTTCTCACTCCATCTTCACCCTTTTTCATCCACTCTTTGTCAAATTAGCACCTGATTCCATGTTCCCTTTTCTCGACTCCTTCTTTGAGGGGGAATACCTCATCCATAATCGGGGCAACCAACCCTCCTATTTTTGTCTTGCAGTTCACTTGAATAACCAACAAGACGAAATCAACCTTATCCCACACCTGGGGTAACCAACACCTATTTTTGTCTTGAAGTTCGTCTAGAACAACCAATAAGACAAAAAGGGGCAAATGTAGACACCGAAATTGTGTCTAACCCTTGGTCATCCTCCCTCTTGGTCTATTCCTAACCCATTCCTAAACCATGCACTTACTAATTTAAAAATAATAATTTATTATTAATATCCTCCCCTTTGACACATCACCTATAACACCTCATCTGACACCTCACCTTGGACTATTTCCCACCCTATGACTCACCCAAGACCTATTCTTACTTCTTTCTAATTGCATAACCAACTCTCATGCATATTTAGCCCAACCTTTGACAATTCTCCAATGGATCGTGCACTTGGCGGATGAAGAACGGGCTTGGTGGCTCTTTTACTCGTTCTCCAACCGTCAATGTCGGTCAAATGTCAGCTGACGCTGGTGGGATCACTGACGTTGGTTTTACTTAAATCGAATTTCTAACCTCTAGTGAGGCTATTCACAAATCGTTAATCTCTGGAGCTAATCACGAATCTCAAATCCTCTTCCGGTGAAACAAAGTTCTCGTGCTTTTGCTTTCTAGTGTTCTGGCTTCTTGTTTTCTTGCAGGGATCAGCATTCTTGACAGCATTTTGTAGGCACTGAGGTCTTGTATCAGACATTTTGCACAGGGATTGCATGATATCTCCATCACCAGCGACAATGGAAACACAGCTTCTGCACCTTTGCCAACTCATGTCACAGCTAAGTATTTGTACTATTTTTATTTCAGTGTCATTTCAAATATATTAGCATTCTATCTACTGTCTATCCCAAGCATCCTTGACCCAACCTTCCCTATTCTTCTCGGAGAAGCTGAAAAGCCTTCTCTCACCCCTTATTCCCTTTTCTTTGCCTCTGACACCTGTTTAGTCTCTCTTTAGACAACACCCTTTGTCTAATCAACTCAGCACAAGCTATCAGAGACCTACAGACCATCTTAAGACCAATCTAATCAACCTGATTAAATTAATTCACAAAAAGGCTAAAAGGCCTTTTTCCTGCCCCTTACCCCTTTTTCTGACAACATACCCTCTACCTTAGTTCTTATTAAAGATTCTATCTACTATTTTTACCATCCCAAACAAATTCCTTGACTCACAGACAAGACCATAGTCCATCTTGTAGAACAAAAACTAGACCTGTAACCCATCCGTGGCCATTACCCCGACCGACCTCGTCCACTTCCCCTACTAATGTCGGCAGTCTAACTGACGTCGGCGGCATTCCTGACCGATGTCGGCAATATCACTGACATTAGTGACTGTGCAAAGCAGATTGCAGCTTATCAAGTATGCATTTGATTTTAGTTCTTTCTTTTCAATCTTTTATTATTTCTCATTTATGTCTGTCATATTCTATTTTAACAGTGGATTGCCATCCTCCAAGAAGCCTTAGCGCTTCTAGGACCAAGCTTTTGCTTGGCAATCCACCCTTTTGTCAGCTAACGTTTTTCATGTTTTAGTGTCTATCTCTTTCAGGTGTCATCCTCCACAACCAAAGAGGAGTTCTCACTATCATCTGAATTTTGGTGCGCAAAACTATATCTAGGTACATACAAGCCTTAGACCATTTCTTTAAGTTTCTCATTTTCTCTCTTTGAATGTAGAAAGCGAAATATTGCGTAGAAACACTTGTAGACCAATAGTGTTCACCTTTAGCATAATGAGGGTGATCCTTCTTATCTCCTTAATTTCACACATGATAAAATAGTTTAGTCATACATGAAAATAATATAAATTCTATGCCAACATTCATACACCAATTGGTTCACACAAATTGATACAAAAGATGAGAAAAACTGAGGTGTTGGGGTTATGCAAGTAGTTTAGAGTCACTAACATTCTTATTGATGGTTCATGAAGCACATACCACCACTCATACAACTATGGACATATAATGGAATAAAAATGTAGTAATACTACCCACCAAGTGTACTCTCTTGAACTTTTCTCCTCCTATCTATACTGATTGAAAACTAGTTGAGCTTATAGACTTGCCCAAGAGAAAAAAGTTAATTTTTGGAGTTCTTAGACTTGTTGAAGATTTTAAAGCCTAAAAATGACTTGTGGGGGTTTCAATGTACTCTATTAAAGGTTTTACATGTGCTAAGTGTGTCACTTAGGCTATACAACTACCTAAAACTATCTATTTTTAGTTGATCCTCTTGGGTAGATGTTGAACCTACAATTTATAAATTTCACAATAGTTTATCTAACCATTACTAACATGTGGGACATTTCATTTAATATTCACACCTTTGTCTTTCATGAAAACTATACCATTTCATTCTAACATGACTAAAAGAGGGCCTAATATGATAGGAGACAAACTATACAAATGTGACAAGGATAAAAACATATTATTTGACTTCATTAAACCATGGTGGACAATTTATTACCTAAGAGACCTTGTGAAAGTTTGAACTTGAAAGGGGGTTGACTTAATATTACCATGGGGTGAAATTAGTCAATAAGTGGTTTTCAAGTTACCATTTTATTTACACTATTTTACTATTTTTCACACACTATCAAATCAAATAACATTCAAAATACATTTAAACACTTGTCCTCCCAAGGTCTACCACATTGGATTTCATCACCAAGGGGGAATCTAACTTAGTTTTTTGGCCAAGTATAAATACATGGTTAATGGTATATATTTCCAGATCACCGAACACCCTTATCACTATAGGATTATGAAGTGAGGGGGTAGGCCCCAATACCAAGCCAATACAATTTCCAACACAGATCGATTTTAGCATAAACATTTGAAACCATTCATAGATTACCTTTCTATATCCCTATTTTATCCAACTCTCCTATCACATTTAAATCAAAACTTTTTAATTATTTAATAACACTTAGAATGACCATTTATTTATCATTTACTTTTCATTTTATTGTTTTCTCTCTGATCATTTCATGTTGTATTACAAAAACTTATATTATATAGTATTGGTGCAAGGTTTTTTTTGGTGTGCTCTAAATGGATCAATCACATTGATCCAATTGTTTATGTGTTTGATTTAATTATTTCTTTACTTACATTGCAAAATTTCTTCCCTATTTCATAATACTATCATTCTAGTTGATCTAGTCTCTTACAAACTATTCTATCTCCTACCTATAGTACAAAGTTGATTGACATGACTATGTGTCTTATCTATCTAATATTTCCTCTATCTAATAGTACATATTCAACCCATATGACTCTAAAATTTTCTCACCCTATGTCTTCATAATACTATATTGACCTTGTCAACTATGTACCTATTAACTAACATTACTCTTCTGTCTTACCAACTTAGTTTTTTCTCTAACCAACTTAGTTCTTTGTCTAGCTGGCTTAGTTTTCTATCCTTGATATTTCTTTATTCTTACTTAAAAATCTATTCCTTTCATCAAGCATCATGAAATCCCCTATCATAATATTTTTAGATAACCTAAATATATTTAGACACTATATGGGGTATTCTTTCCTCCCTTTCTTTACCTCCCAAGAGAATCCTCACTCTTGGAACACTTCTTCCCCTCCCTCATCTATGGATTGTAACATGGTTCAAATCATGCCTTAAGATGAGATAGGTAGATCTGATCATTTTTATACCTATCAGGATAATTCCCATATTCAATCATCTCAACACAATGTGGGAGCAATTGACACAAGTCTATCAAATAAATCCACTAGAAAAATAACTCATAATAACCCTCCCCATAATACCAATTTGGGGAGTCCTCATAAAAATTCCAACCCACCAATTGATACAAACCAAATTATTGTAGTGATCATGAAATAAATGAGCATAATGCAAACATATAACACCTCCTAAATGATGCAATTACAACATTATTTGATTAATATGGCTAATCAACCTCCAATTCTAATCCCTCAAAATAATCAAAAATTTATTCCTCCACCTCTTAGAAATGTTGTAATATTTGTTCTTCCCCAACCTATCATGAATAAAAATATTCTTCAAAACATCCAAAATGAACCTTTAGTTCCTTTCATCATTTTTATTGACATTGGTAATATTTCTCTAGCTATCAAGTATTTTGGGACTAAAGACCTGACATATTTTTAAAGCCATTTGGAAATATTTCCAAAGAGTGGATCCAAACTAATACTTTTGACACAACTAAACTTTTAGTTAAAACCTTCATTAGCGATGTATTGGAATGGTATAACCAACTTCCCCAACATTCCATCTAGAATCTAGAGGATTTAGTCAATCCTTTAGTTAAATAATTTCAACACAATGACCTTCCCAAAAAATTCCTTTGCCATTTCATCAATAGTAAGCAATCTTACACTAAATCAGTTCATGATTTTATCAATCAATGGAAATCTTTGGCCAATAAGGCCAACCATAACATGACTGATGATAATCTATTTAAACTCTTTATACTAATTTAACTCCTCTTCAATACAAGGTTTGAACATTTTCCCCTCAAATGATTAACTAAGATATTAACCAAGACAAGCATCAAGACTTATTAGTGAAGCAATTTGAACCTACTACCAAACTCCTTAAGGGATATTTTCAAACTTCTACTAATGCAATCACCGACACTAATTCTCAAACCAAACTAGGAGTTACCAAGGATAAAAATCCCATGTATTTTCACATACCATTAACTTTGCATCAAATGAAATAATTATTAGTTCCATCTAAACCATTTACTTATCCTAATAATCCTCCTAAATGGTATGACCCTAATATTTTTTTTTGGTTCCACGCTGACATTGGTAATTCCCCTGAAACTTGTAGAAGGATTACTAAAATTGATATCTCCTTTATTTTTAATGATTTCATCAATCATAAAGCCATGATCCAACTCAATCATCAATAGTACCACACCACTTCTAGAAATTACAAGCTCACAAAGCTTCTTCTTCTAATAACCAACAATATTTTTCCACATCCAACACTCAACAAATAACCAAGGGTGCTTATACCATTAGTGTTGACTATGATCGATATTATAATAATTCTCAATATATTAATATACCTAAGGTCAATTATCATCACAAATTATCTCACAAAGATCCTATCACTAAACCTAAAATACTATCTTTATAAGAGTAACTTCTTAAAGATACTACAACCACTCATCTAGCTTTATGATGTAATGAGGAACCATCTCCTTCAAAACCACCAACCACTTCCATTCCTCCAAAACCCACATTTCCTTCTAAAAACCATGCTAGTTATTCTTCTACATCCCATTGGAACTTTTTAGAATAGATCGAATTGATGCCTAAAAATATTCCTCTTATGGAGTTGGTTTGCACCTTCCCTTATCATCACAAGTACCTCATGCAATAATTGCAATAAATTGAAGATCCATCTTATGTAGAAGAAGAACCACCCTCTTCTGACCCTTAACCTACCAACATGCATACCATTGAATCAATTTGTCCTTCTTTCAAAACTTGCATTGAATTAATTAAAGAAGACATGATTAATAATGTAATCCTTTTTTGTACTGATGATCCACCCCTATTCATTAAAATAGCCATTAATACCAACCTTATTCATAAATTTTTAGTTAACAAAGGGTCCATTATTAATGTGACATCTTTATGACTCATCTAAAAACTTGGATATAATAAGGATCATCTTAAGTAATCCTACCTAACTTGTCATGGATTTGATAAAACTAATAAAAATCCACTTGGTTATATTTAACTTCCATTTATAATCAGCCCTAAGACCATTCAAGCTAAGCTTATGGTCATTGATTTACCTATATCTTAAAATATACTCCTAAGATGACCATGGAATCATAGAATGAGAGAATCACCTCTTCTAGTATCAAATGTATCAAGTTCCTACATAATGGAAAAAGGTATAAACATGAAGCCAATCCCAACCCTTGGAGTATTCAACTTGTGAATCCTTAATCTCAATATCTCATTCCTAGCATACCAATAATTAACAATGCTCCATTACTTGAATTCATTAATATAAATCTAGACTTACATGTCACTCTTTTTGATTTATATGATGATGAACCTAATGAATTAAATCATACTTAAAATATTACTAAGCTACCTCCTTACATATCAGAGTAGCTCCCTCCTTTATTACATTACAATTGTACCATCCCTCTCATTGATGAGATCACTAATTTCCCCTCCATGTAATTCTTAAGATGCATCCTATCTATAAGATTCCTTCACATGAAATGATTATGGGGTGGCCAAATTATTCCAATATCCTTTACTTATATCTTCACATAAATTCAGTAATCTAGGTATTTCCCCTTCTAAAAATCCTCCTAAATCTTAAGCATGTACAATCTATCTAGCCTATGATGATATCTACATCATGGCCCAAGCTCAATCCAGAGACTTAGATTTTCAACATTATTGGAAATCTTTATCCCAAATACATAATTTTAACCTTGATGTTCATAACATTCCCACTATATCTGAGTTAATTTCTGAAGGTCACGTACATCTTATTAATTATCCACCTATTAATACTCCTTGGGTGGTAGAATAAGTACTACCTTCTAAACCTCCAACAATTCCTACATCTTCTATACCACATATATATTTAATCTTTGAATCCAATTATTCCCCAATCAATGAAGTTAATGACAAACCAATGAAATCCAATCAACCTTTTTCCCTTACTCCCCCTACTCCCAAGATTACATTAGATGCCAAGGCCATAGATATATGTTAGACACATTTTGAATATGATCACCATGTTAATAAAATTCTTGATCTAAAAGTAGATGTCTTGTGTTATGGCCCTCTTTCCACTTTGTCTAGCAATGAAGCCATTATTGAATTGCTTCACACCTACAAATCTTAACTCCCTTGGTAGCATCACAAACTTAGGAATTTCAAACAAAAATACCCTTATTTATATTACTTCATCATTGGAATCGACCCTAAATTAAATCCCATATCCTATTTACTTAATGCACCATATCATTTCCAATATGTCAATGCTATTCTTATTGAGGAAACTATGCTAATTAAATATGGTACCCCATCATGCCCTTGACTGATTATAGTCTCTTGTGAACTCACACCATCTAAACATGATAAATTCATCTTATTCTTTTATACATATTGTGAGAATTTTTCTTGGTCCTATTAGGACATGCCTAGTATTGAACCTAGCATTGTGGTACACAATATCATCACTTACCCTAACTCCAAACCTATGTGACAAAAGTAATGAAAATTTCCACTAGAGGTTTCAACTTTATGCCATAAATAAATTATCAAGATTCTTGATGCTAAGTTTATCAAGGTCATAAAATATTCTAAATGGGTTTCTAACATTGTCCCTATTTGTAATAAAGTTACCATGGTCATTTGCATCTATATTTATTTATGTAATCTTAATATTTCCTATCCTAAGGATAATTAACCTCTACCTTCTATAAATGCCATCATTTATTCCACTGTTGGTTATGAAATGTTGTCCCTTATGGATGGTTTCTTAGGTTATAACAAAATTCACATTTCCCTCGAAGACCAACATAAGAAAAAATTCACCATAGAGTGGGGCACTTATTGCTATGTTAAAATGCCCTTCATCCTCAAAAATACTAGAGCTACCTATCAACAAGTAGTGGATCACATCTTTCATGATCTTATTCACAATATTGTAGAGACCTATGTGGATGAACTCTTTACCAAATCCAAAAGTTGATTACTCATCTCTCTAATCTTGTTGTCATCCTCAATCACCTCATTAAATATAAAGTGAGACTAAATCCCTATAAATGTGTTTTTGGTGTCATATCTAGGAATTTTTTAGGCTTCTTAGTCCTTATTTATGGTACTAACATCGATCCTATTGAGATCAATGATATTATCAACATGCCCATCCCTCACTACATTCTAAATATTCACACTTACCTTGGTAAATATGGGGCAATAGGATGGTTTATCCTTGAAATGGATTACCATAACTATTCTATTAATTCTCTTCTTAAGAAAGGTAATGGCTTAGAATGGATAGATCCTTGTCAAAAAACATTTGAAAACATGAAATAATCCTTGATTCACCCACCTACTCTTTGCCTACCTTCAAATGATCATCTGTTAATCTTATATACCTCTTCCACACCCATATTAATTGGGCTAATGCTTACCCAATAAGATAATACTAGGAGGGAATATTCCATCTATTATATCAGTTGAGGCCTCATCGACTATAATAAATGCTATAATACATGTGAATGTGATTGCATCATCATATATTTTACTTCTAAAAAGATATGGCATTATATGCTTTATCAAACCACTTACATTATCATTCATTCTAATCCCCTTCACTTATTCTCTGAATCCTTTCTTCTTGGTAAGAAAATTGGCAAGTGGATGGTTCTTCTCATGGAATTTGATTTACGAATTATTACATAAAAATATATCAGAAGACAAATCGTTGTTGATCAACTTGATGTAGATCCAACACAAGCTACCAACCACCTTCAAGATCATCTTCCCAACAACCATATTCTTTATATTTATGGTCTCAACCAATCCATATCTCTTATCGATTACTTCCATAACTTCACTGCTGACCTTAAATCAATTAATCTATAAGATTCCTCTATCTTCCCTGACACTACTAAAAAAAAAGTAATTATCAAAGAACTTATTGTAATTACTATTGATTTACACTAAGATACTTGGACCCTTCATTTTGATAGTGATAAATGTCTTTAAGGAGCTGATTTAGGTTGTATCCTTACTAATCATCTTGGAAAAATAATCCTTTTGGAATTTTACCTCATATTTGATGTCACTAAAAACATGGTAGAGTATAGAGCCTTAATCCTAGGTATGAGAGCATCCCTTGATCTAGATATCATGTATCTATATGATTTAGGTAACTCTCAACTAATTTAACACCAATTCAATGGTGATTATCAATACACAAGTGAGAATCTCATTTCTTATCATCAAATTACAAATACCCTTGCCAAATATTTCACTTGCTTTACCATCAAGCCTATCCCTTGAGATCAAAAATCTATTTTCAATTATCTTACTTCTTCAACATCTCTTTTCATCCACAACAAGTTCTTATCAATCCCACTTTTCTTATCTAAATAATAAAATCCCTATATTCTCTTGAAAAATAAGAGTCACTCATATACCACATCGAGGCCATCATCATTTGATAAATCCTATGGTACAAATATATTATTCAATTTCTTGAACACCAAAATTTTCCTCCAAACGTTGATTCTCATGAGAAAACTCGCATTCACAAATAAGATTTTAAGTATGTATTTTTATATAACATCCTATATTATCATAATGCTAAAGGTACCTTGATTTATTATGTTATGAAATAATAGGTTACTCTTCTTCTTGAACAAGCACATGGGGGCATTTATGATGGACACTATAATGAGAATGCTACAACCCACAAATGCTTATGTATGGGATACTTTTGGTACACTCTTAAAAAAAATGGTATTGAGTTTGATAAAAAGTGTACACCTTGCTAGCTTCATGATGATCTAATTCATGTACCTCTAACCAAAATTCAAACCATGGAGTCTCCTTGGCCATTTTCCATGTGGGGATTATATCCCATAGGCAAGTTACCTAGATCTCAAGATGGGCATGTCTTTATAATTATAGCCACATAATATTTTATCAAATGGATCGAGGCTATGGTCCTCATCAATGCCAATGGTACTACCATCTCCAATTTCATCCTTAATCAAATAATCTACCACTTTGGTATCCCTCATACTATGATTTTGATAATGGTCATAACTTCAAAAATAAATACATCAAATAACTCTGTGCTAAATTTAAAATCAATCACAAATTTTCCACACATTACCATCCACAATGCAATGACCAATCCAAATCCAATAATAAAATTCTTAATAAAATCCTCCAAAATATAATTTGTGATACCCACACATATTGACATATTCATCTCTATCCTACACTTTGGGCATATCACACTAGCATATGCCTTACCACTAGGGTAGTGCCATTTTCACTAGTCTATGGTTCTAATTCAGTCTTCTCATTAGAATTTGAACTTCCCTCTCTCTGTATCTTTCTTCATGGTATCGTACTTGATGAATAATTATGTGAATATTTACTTCATGCTCTAAATTTCCTTTATGAACACCATCTTTCTACTTTGTAATACAATCACCAATATAAGGCCCGTATTGCCAAAAAACATAACAAATGAGTTAAAGATTGCACTTTTGATATTGGTGATCTTATCCTCAAACTAGACTACACTCATGATAAATAAGGTAAATATGCCCAAAAATGATGGGACCCTTATTTAATCAAAGATATCCTTGGTCCAAGTACCTATTGCCTTTAAACTAACAAAGGTCATATTTTAATGAGACCACCAATGTCCAATTCTTAAAAAAGTTGCCTAAATCCTTCCCTAATTGTCATGCTTTATAAATCATTGCCTTCCCTTGGTCCTTCCTTTTGGTCTTTATATTTCTCTTTTTCTCATGAGTTGCATTGTAAAAATATGGATAGGACTTGGTATTCCTCATGATTTTTCATTTTTGTTTTCCTTCTTTCTTTACTTTTTTACATGCTTTTTATCACCCTCATGGGTTTTTATTTTATGAGTTGTAGTGTAATACCATGGATAGGACCTAGCCTTCCTCATAAAATCACCATATTTCATTCATTATTCCTTTTTTAGAATTTTTTTTGAAATGGTTACACGTTTTTTGTTCTCAACTTTAGCTTTTGCCTCTTTTATAGATAAAATTTACATAATAAACTATGTTAGCATGTTTCCCTACATTTCCCTAATTCTTATATAAAGAATGACTCTCTACTATAATTGTATCCATTTTTCACCCTTTGTCACATTTATTTTTTATATTTGAATTAATTTAAATTATTTCATGTTTCATTCCTCTTGATTTCATTTCCTTTTACTCCACATTAGATAAAACAAGGTTGAAGTCAAGATAACACTTTTATTTCACCTGACTTAACAAATACTCTTAGACACCATGTTATTTGAGTTCTATTTCTTAGCAACCAAGTCTATGGTATTCAAATGAAGTCATCTTTAGCACCAATGTATATTTTTACAAATCCATATGGAGGAGGAATAGACAATTCCATCAATAAAGTTAAAAGCCAAATCATTTGAAACAAAAGGTAACATATAAATTTCAAAATTTAAAACCACACAAAAAAGACATTATTACAAGCACATCTCCTATATCCAATCAAAGATTCAAACTCCAAAATTTTCCTCAAAATAAAGTTGAGGTCCATTGGGGTAAGGTAGGCTAGTAGATTGGAAAAGGAGAATTCAAAAAACTTTATGGTGATATCTACTTTCTCACATAAGTACCCAATCTTTATAGTAGACCAATGGCTCTATAAGGAGTCCTAAAGAATGGGGAACACATTGTGGGAATGTAGGTTTATTTTAATTTTCATGCATATAAAATTCATCAGATAATCTATATATTTTATTTATTAACCTAAGACTTATGTATCTAAGAGAAGTTCTTGAAAGTCCTTCAGGTCAAAAGTCTTCTTATTTTTGACAAACCTAATTTGAGTGTCTTGACTTCAATAAAAAGTTACTCTACCTTGATTTATCCTTCATTATCACCTCCACCCATTTCATTTCCCCCCTTTAAAGGAAAAGTGTGATTCTAAATATATTTTCTTTTCTTCTCTACTTTCCTCTTCTTCACATCTTAAAAACACATTAGTACTCCTTTGTTTTAGTTTTATATACCTTTAGAACCGAAAAAATTTGGATTAATTTCTTTCCACCATTATTTTACATCCCATCATCACTTTTATTTCTTTTAACATTTGTTATTGTTTTACTACCCTTTTTTGAAAAAAACTATGTCCGTTTCTACTTTTATGTACTTTTTCCATTGTTGAGTGAGGTTGGTTTATTACTTCTTACTCACCAATGTTTTTCCCTTTTATTCACTTGTTCCATTGATTATTGAGTAATTATTGTTATTACTTATTCATAAATGTTGTTTTACCATTTGTTTTGCCTGTACATATTTATTTAAGTAAGGATTTTTATTGCTTTTACATTGATGTTTGATTACCATCTATTTTTGACATGTATCCTTGGTTTGATTTGGTGAGTTTTCCTTTCTTACTTAAGGTTTACTTGTTTGAGTTTTTAGGTTTTAAGTAGCATTGGATTTTCACTTACCCAATTTACTTTAATTTTGACTTGGTCATTTGGCTAACATAGCACTTTTCACCCTAGATTACCAAATTTCCAAGTACATCTCATCCACATAACATCAATTATCTTGGCTTTCTTGTGTTTGTTTATTTTTTCTCTTTCATTTTGTATCCTTGGGTTTGTCAAAATTATTCTTCATGCCCTCTATGTTAAAAAATACAAACACAATAGAAACCATCTAATGATAAAGGTAATTCAAGGTATGCATACATTACTTTTACTTTTCATTTATTTCCCTTTTAATCATTTAAATTTTAGTTATTTTTTATTTAAAATACTACAACTTTTTTATCCTCAATGTTATGTATTGATATGTTATTTTATTGAAGTACCATCACTTTTTTCACCTGAGTGGCATGTGATGAGCTGAGAGTGGGGCATATGTATACACATAATGTTTTCAAACTTTATCAATTATTGATGCTTTCTATCTTTTAAGAACCTATCAAACCTCAATCTCTCAAAGTTTATGTCTTAAAGAGTGCACTGGGAAAGGGGTGGGCATACCAGTAGTGATTCACAAGTTTTTTGTCCCCTACTACCACTTGTTATCAATGAAAACATCTCCTAAAAACATTCCTTAAGATTTTCCTCCTATTTTTCACTCTCTAGTATTTTGCCACCTTCATTAGCCCCTCCCTAGCCTAAAACCCTTTTTGATTGTTTACATTATAGTTTCAACCCCATTGAACTTATACACTAATTTATAAAACTTATTTAGGGTCTAGGTTGACCCTTGATCAACCTAGATCAAAACCTAATTTATTTTTATCAATAACGATACAAGGTCGATTGGGTTGACCTTGTTGGCCTATAATTTTAGAAAGGATTAGGGTTATATCTCCCTATATAAACACATCCATTTCACCATTCTTAGAGAGAACATGAGTTGATTATTCATTTGCACTTATTTACAATCTAATCCTCTTCCATTCTACTTAAAGAGTCTTAAGTTAGGGTTTATGCTTAGAGAAGAATCTTGTCTGGTGAAGAAGTCTTAGATGTTTTATACCTTTTTAGTGATCCTTAAAAACCACAACAACCTCCTATGAAGTAACTTTTGACAAAGGAGAGATTATATCTTAATGGGTTAATTTCTAAGGTAAGTATCTCTAAATTTGTTCCTATCTTTAGTAGATAGAAGTAACATAAGTAATGGCTTTTGAATATATTTCTCTTTTCATGCATTATAGTCTTACATATATATAGCTTAATTAAGATTATCTTATGCATGTTTAATTTTATGTTTAATAACCCTAATTTATGCCAAAATATTTGGTGAGCATTATATTAGACTTTTACTTTACTTGTTATTAGTTTAATGAATATGAAAACATAGGACCTAGTTAGGGTTATTACAAAGTTTTGATTGACTCGAGGCTTTAGAACCATCCCTAGTGATATTATTGTGATAAGAGATCAGTTGGATAGGTCTATTAAATCCATTTTGGTCATAACCTCAAATATATAAATTATCCACAATCATAAGTATAAGTAGGATTTATCTTATCTAAACTAGGATTGATTTATAGATCTGATGCATTTCCCATTGCATATAGAATGAAAGGAAAGGAAATCAAGACAATGAAACATGAAATAATTTGAATTACTTCAAATTGATAAAATGTGGCAAAGTTAAAAATTGGTAAAATGACATGTAAGTATGATTCCTTATCATAATAATGAATGAAAGTGTAGAGAAACATGCTAACATAGTTTATTATGTGAGGTTTATCTACAAAATAAACACAAACCAAAGCTAAGAATAGGGGATCATAAACGTGTAACCAAATTTTGAAATTTTATATAATAAATCATTAAATTATTTAAATATGGTGATTTTATGAGGAGGGTCTATTCCTCTCCATTATCTTATATTGCAATTCATAAAAAAAAAACCCAAGAGGGTGAACAAAGCATGTGAGAAATAAAAATGAGAAAGATGGTATTTGTGAGGAAGGCCTGGTCTTATCCATGGTCTTGCATTATAAATCATAAAATAGAAACCCAAGAGGGTGAAAAAATCATTTGAAATTAATAAATAATAATATCAAAGAAATTTATGAGGAAGAATGGGTCATATCCATAGTTTTACAATGTAACTCATGAGAAAGAGAAACCAAAGGACGAAGATAAGGAATTAAGGTTTGTGGAAAAATAAAATGTTGTAGAGGGTGAGACTCATGTAGATATCCTAGAAAAATTATTAGAAGGATAACATATATAAAACATGATAAGAAGGGAAATATCTAAGCAAAGGAATTTAAAAACTATGCATTGGTGGGCTCTTTGAAAACATGGACTTAATTAGTTTTGAGGTGATAGGTGCTAAGACCAAGTATATCTTTCATTAAATAAGGGCCCCATCATTTTTTGGTGTATTTTCATTATTTATCAAGGGTATACTATAATTTTAGGACTAGATCACCATAATTTCAATTGTAGAGTTTAAGTTTTTTATTATGTTATTTGGAAATACAAGCCTTGTATTGGTGATTGTGTTATAGAGCAGTAAGATGGTGTTCATCGAGAAGATCAAGAGAATGAAGGTGAGATTCATGTAATTCTTCATTGGGTATGATATCATGAAGAGATATATATAGAAAAGGGAGCTCAAATTATAATGGGAGGATAGATTCAGAACCATAGATTAGTAAGAACGGTGTTGCCCCAATGGCAGTGTGTATGATATTGTAATAGGCCCAAAGATTGAGATACAAATGAAGATGCTAATCCATGTGGGTTTCACATATTGTATTTTGGAGGATTTTATTGATATTTTTTTTAATGTCCTTAGATTTTCCATTACATTATGGATGGTAGGGTGTGGAAAATTTGTGAGATATTTTGAATTTAGCATAAAGTTGTTTCACATATTTATTTTTGAAATTACCACCATTATAAAAGATGATAGTATGGGGAATTCCAAAATGATAGATGATTTGATTGAGGATGAAATTAAACATAGTGGGTCTTGTAACATTGAGGAAAATTATGGATTTTACCTATTTGGTAAAATATTCATTAGCTGTGATGATAAATACATTCCCATCCTATGATCTAGGTAGTTTTCCAATGAGATCTAATCCCCAAATGGATAATGGCAAAGCAGATTCCACTATCTAGAGCTTGACTAGTGGAGACTGGATTATGTCATCATGAAGTTGGCAAGTACTAAACCTTTTAGTGAACTTAATATCATGCTTTTCAATAGTAGGCCATAAGTATCCCATACATATGCATTTTCATGTTGTAGTATACCTACTATAGTGACCACCAAAAATGCCCCCATGTGCTTCTTCAAGGAGAGAAAGAACCTCTTATTTCATTACACAATGGAGTAGGGTAACTTAAGTGTTGAGATAATAAAAGGTGTTATATTAAAAGACATATTTGAAAGCTTTTTTGATAATTCAGGTCTTTTCATGTGAATCTATGTTTGGAGGATATGTTTGATGCTCAAGGAATTGGATAATGTATTTGTACTATGGTCAAAACATAATATTGTGTCCTAATTTTTAGTAGAAAGAGGCCACATATAATTTCATATTATCCTCAAAATATCTTGAGTTTAGGTCAATGAAATTAATCAACAAATATGTTTTAGACTATATATACAAATATGTACTGCATATACATTTTCCCAACTTTTCTAAAACTCATTAAGTATTTTTTAGGATTTATTTTTCAATATTTTTGTTATTTGTTATTTTTATTTTTTTGGGCTAACTAGTGGAACACAATATTATGTTTGACCCATGGGCTCTATCGGATGGATATAACCTCAATATGATAGATAAGTGAATCTTGTGGTTGGATGGAAGATGGGGACTTTCTTATTCGAATAAGAAAGGTAGAATTAGTGAGAATAAGGTGTAGATTGAATAAGGATAGAGTTTTGATCTCTAGGTATGGGATGGATGATAAAAAGAAGTGAATTCATTGGCAAGGGTAGTGTTGATTTGATGATAAGTAATAATATTTTCAATTTTACATTGATAATCACCATTAAGCTATCAGAAAATGAGTTGGGAATCACCTAAAATGTGTAGATATGTAATGTATAAACCAAGTGCTACTCTCATACCTAGGATTAATGCTTCATATTTCACCATGTTATTGGTGACATCAAAGGTAAGTCAAAATTTTAGATGGATAATTCTACCATGAGGACCAGTGATGATACAACCTACCCTATCTCCTTGGAGACATTTGGCACCATCAAAACTAAGGGTCTAATTTATGTAAATCGATGTTGATTTTGAGAAGTTTTTCAATGACTAATTTATATTTAGTATTACTAAGAATGATGGATGAATATTTTTTAACACTTGTTTATAAATCATTAGTGAAGTTATGGAAGTAAAATTTGAGAGAGATATCTTGATTAAGACCTTCAATATAGATTATATTATCGTCAAGGAGACTATCTTGAAGGTGATTGGTAGTAGGTATGGGTGTTGTTATGAGCTAGTAAAAAATGACTTGTCATTTGATATATTTTTGTGTGATAATGTAGAGATAAAATTCCATTAAAAGAACCATCCACTTTCTAATTTTGTCTCTAAGGAGAATGGCTTTAGAGAAAAGTTGATAGAGTGGATCATAATGAACTATAACATAAGTGGTTTGATATAACATATATTGATAATAATTTTTAGTTGTAAAATATATAGTGAGGCACTCACATTATACTTTGGTATAATGTTTCTCATAATCAATGAGACCTCAATTTATATAATAGATGAAATAATCTCTTTCTGTATCATCTTGTTGGGAAAGCAATGGCCCAACTAATATAGGTGTGGAATAAGTGTATGAGATTAAAGGATGACCATTGGAGGGTGTATAAAGGGTGGGAAAATGTCAATGATTATTTCATATTGTATAATTATTTCTATTAAGGAATAGTCCATTTGAGAGCATTACATTTTTAATAAGGGAATTAATATAATAAATGTAATAGGCCATTTCAAGGATAGATCATTGTATTGCCCCAAGCTTTATAGGGTAAGTAAAAATGTCTAGAATGGAATGAGGAATGGGCATGTTGATAGTAGCATTAATATTATTGGTATTGACATCAATACCATAAACAGAGATTAATAACCCTATAAATTTAATATATGTAACACCAAACACACATTTTTTGGTGTTTAGTCTAACTTTATATTTGTGAGTCAATCAAAGATGATAGCAAGATTAGAAATATAGTTTTGCGACTTTTAGATTTGGCAAAGAGATCATCCACATAGGCTTCCACAATATTATGGATAAGGTCATGAAAAATGTGTATCATAGTCCACTGATAGGTAGATTTAATATTTTTAAGGATGAATGGATTTTTAACATAATAATAAGTGCCCCATTCCATGGTGAAATTTGTCTGATGTTAATCTTTGAAGGTGATATGAATTTGATTAAAGCCCAAAAAACCATACATGAGGGGGAAAATTTCATATCCAATAGTGGAATCGATGATGGCATCTATCGAAGGTAATGGGAAGTTATCCTTATGACAATCAAGATTGAAGTTACTGAAATTGATGCAAATGTAAATGACCATGGTGAATTTTTTATGAACAAGGACAATGTTTGAGACCCATTAAAAATATTCCATAGGTTTGATAAAATTTTCATCTAAAATTTTAATGATTTATTTATGGCATACGTTAGAAGCTTCAAGGGAAATTTCTATTATTTTTGCTAAATGAGTTTGGCATCAGGATATGTGATGATGTTATGCACCATGATACTAGGATCAATTATAGACATGTACTCATATGACCAAGAAAAATGCATGATATTTACCAAAAAATAAACTAAAGTTATGATGTTTAATTAGTGTGAGATCTTTAGAGACTGTTAAAGGTCAAGGGTAGGAAGGGGTGCCATATGAAATTCTTGTAGTTTTCTCAATAAGCATATCATATACAAATTGAAAATTATATGGCATGTTAGGAAGAGAGGAAATGTGATTTAATTTAGGATCAATGCCAAAAATGAAGTTATTAAAATTAGGGGTATTTTGATTGAAATTCCCAAGTTTTTGATGTTGTTGAGGAAGTTGATGTTCTCTGGCATGGATCAATTCAAGGATGGATTCATCACTAGGTAATGTAGATAGAGGGACATAATATTATTGGAATCAATAAGATTGAGGGGGGAGTGAATCAATCTTCAAAATTTTTATTTCATTTCCACTTAATCATACATGAACCATTATAAATGTTGTGTACATCTTAGTAAGCATAAGTACTAAATCAAAAGAGCATGAAACATAAGAACACAACATATACATGGAAAACCCTTTAGGGAAGAAAACCCATTGATGAAGAAAATGGACTATAGTCCTCTAAGAAAAACATAAATATTAATTGAAGCACCCAATTCACATGGATCACCAACCCCAACTAGCTTAGTACCAATTTAGCTAGGCTTAAGAAAGCACCCACTTATAAGAAGGCACCAACCCCCTAGATAACTCAAAACTAACTCAACCACCTGATACACTTGATCACCTTTAGAATTATTTTTTTCTCACATAATATATTATTATCTTCTCCTTCATCTCTTTGCTCACTTCTATTCCTTTCAAATTAGCTTCCAGAGCTCTTCACTCAACTAGCCCTCTTCATGGCTTGATTAGGTCTTCTGACCTTGATCCTCATATGCATAACTTATGTTAGATATTCATGAAACTTATTTGATGGTATAAATGACCTCCTTTTACTCACCAATGATCTATATCATTCACTTATTCTTCACACACTCTCTAAGCACACAACATAAGCCTAAACTGCTTTGCTTTTATACA
Source organism: Torreya grandis (assembly GCA_037957365.1). Lineage (NCBI taxonomy): Eukaryota > Viridiplantae > Streptophyta > Pinopsida > Cupressales > Taxaceae > Torreya > Torreya grandis. The sequence goes on from JARHVA010002334.1 coordinate 113,505, forward strand.
AGTCACTTGATCATATCCTTCTTAGTAGACCACCCATTCTTGTATTCTTAGGTCATACATCAAAAATTATTAGAATATTATAATAAAATTCCTTAATCATTAATCAATAAATACATTAGATTGGTCATATCTCAATTAGCCCTTACTCCTCTTTTAGGCTTTATGAAGACCTAATAGGTCTTCTTAATAACACATTACCCTTTGATCTTATTGAAGCACATTTAAACACCTCACATGATAGGAACACATCATATGCCACTCTAATAGACCTTATCCATATTTAATTTTATCATAATAAAATAACATTCCTTAATCATGAATTAATCAATATATTAGGTCGGTCATAGCTCAATTATCCCTTACTCCTCTTTTAGGATTTATGAAGACCTAATAGGTATTTTTAACAACATGTTACCTTTTGATCTTATTGAATCATATTAAAAAACCTCACATGATAGGAACACATCATATTCCATTTAAATATACCTTAACTATCTCTAATTTAGGTCCACAATACATTTTAGGTCCAACTACCCCTTGAACCCTTTCTCAAAATACTATTCATAAAAGGCCTGTGCATATACAAAAAAATATGTCTTAAAAAACTAAGGCATAAACTCAAATTTTCCAAAGAAACCATGGAAAAAATTCACATATTCAAAAACCTCATTACCTCAAGTTTATCACAAACTTCATTTGATGCTTCAACTTAGGGCATATATGCTCAACCTCTTCTCTGCTAGATGGTCACTTAGAACTACTTACTGACTTCAAAACATAGTCAAGGAAACATGAAATTTAGATACCTATTTATATGCATTAAATGGATTTAAATGCATGAGAAAGATATTATAACATCCTTAGATAAACCTTCATCAAACATATCATAAACTCTAATGGTAACTATTGGTCTTACAAACCAATCTATTGATCTTATCTCTCACAAACTCTACTTAGTCAGGAAAGCAATTTTGGCTTAAATGTTCCAACCTATTACACTGACTTCCAATATTTTGAAAATCATGGATGAAAACATATCAGGAATCATCTTCTCACTTTTTCTTGATTTTACTATTGTCTGCACCACTAGGTCTATTAGTGATTGGCCAACTTGGATCACTAAATTTTCACACTTGAAATATAGAACCTATCCATAAATATTCATGGAAAACAACTACAAGTATCACACTCTGACCTTCATCCAATTATCAAATTTGACTTGATCAACTCTACCTATTATAATAGATCTTTAAAAAATAACAACATTCATGTAGGCTCTACTCAGTCTCTAAGAAACCAATCACACTTGGAGATTATTGGGAGAGTTTAATTTAACCTCAAATTAATTTAATAGCCATATCAAACCATTTTGAGTAATTTAGAATAATATCTTCAACATCGGGTCATTGTTAGGGTTCTATGAGGGTTTAGAACATCTCCCATGCTTAATGATCATTCATAAAACTTAGCTCTTCTTTTTAGAAACTAATTCTTTAAACTTTGATCTGGAACAATTCCTCATCTACCATGAATAACTTAGATTCTCATGCATATGCTGCACATGCCAATAAGCACTAGAAATACCTTCTTGGGTAGACAAATCTTCATTCTATGCACTTTGAGAGACATTGAAACACTTTTTCAAGCCTTAACCTTTGAACTTTGACCTAAAAATTCATGAACATACTTAATAAACATTTAATCACCTTTGTCAATGATCACCTACTCACTCATGTCATTAAAACTGATCCTATTACCTCATCTAGCCACCATCTCTCGTTTTGCTTTCTATGCCTTGACCTACAAGTCTCATTAGGTCTTGAATTTGATCTTCAATCATTGTCCAAGATATTAGTGCTTCATATATATGTCATTAAATCTCCTATGATTATTAACTACTATCAAACATTCTTCATATGTCTTGTCAACTGCTCATGATTCCTCATTAGGTCAGTAGGATCTAAAACTAGTCTAATTGCATATTTGGACTGAAGTACTTACCCCTGTAGACTTCACCTTGAAAATATCTTGAGTGCTTTAATGCCTCTTATGTATGCTCAAGAAACCTTATACAATTAATCTTCTTCATATCTTTAATATATCATATTTTTGGTTCACTCTAAGAATCTTCAAAGCTATTTATAGATCTTTGGAGATCAACTAAGGATATTCATAACATCTTTAGAGTTTTATACACATATCTTCAGATCTGACCTTTTAATCATTTTGAAGGAACTCAACACCTAATCTATAAGTTAAAATGACCTCTCTCATGCTCAAACACTATTAATTATTATTCAAAGAATTCTCATCTTCATAGCTCATTTAGAACATCTTTGAAGTTTCTTACATAGATCTTTAAATTATACAAATTCTTCTTCAGAGATTACTCATTTTATCATGTGATTTGTATGTACCTTCTCACAAGGCCTATACAAATCTTTGAAAGATACTATATACTTGACATACTAACCTATACTTACTCCTAATGATTCTTAATGATATTTCTCAAGTAGACATTACTCTCACATCAATGCTTTCATACAATAACACTCACTATGATGGCATACGAACTTGTCAAACACACCTTAAATCTTACTTGATCATGCACCTTCACAATTTTTTTTGACATCAATGAAATAACCATGCACCTTCAAAATAAATTTTGACATAAATGACAACATTAAATACCAAAGCTCAACACTCAATGATAATGCTCAACACTCTCCCCCTTAATCAATGAGAATGTTCAACAATCTCCCCTTTTGTCATTAATGGCAAACACACTCAAAAAACTGTGTCAACCATTCTTGATTGCAAGAATCTCGTAGACCTATTTCTTTCCTTTTCTCTCACCCATTTTGATCTTTCCTTATCTTTCTCACCCTTTCTAATATTTTCACCCTTTTGACATTAATGACAAAGGTCTTCCATAATTTTCATCTCTTTTAGAATGAACTTAGATTACAAGAAATAGATTAGGCTAAGTCAATAACTTGAATATCTCCCCCCTCAAACCAAACATCGACCATGATTTTATTATCAATAGACATCAAGGGTTACCTATAACTACTACAATTATACTATCTCCCTTTGAGCTGATATTATCTATCAAAGACACTAGATGGTACACAATCTTCAAAAACTATGCCTACCAATTATGACAACCATTCTTAGAAACTTCTCTCAATCAGGTAACTCTTCCAGCTGATCTATCAAAAATTCAACATATAGAGTATATGAAGCATATCAGATATAATATCTCCTTAATTTCATGAATATAAAAAAGTATCCACTTAATTTATAAATAACTCAAAGCTACCAAGGTCCCCTTTAGACCAAACATATATTCTTTAAAAGAACTAAAGACTCAAATCACTTATCTTCCTTGATATGATAGAAGAAGATCAAACTATTGACCATACACAAGGCTATCCCATACTTGATACCAACTATCATTTTAGGGACCCCCACTTTGTCTTATACATCAAGCTCAACTACTTATATAAAAAATATCAAAAACTTACCTCTTATATACCAATTGTTTTCATTTTCACTTTAGATACCTGATAGCAACCTTAGATATTTTCATCATGTTGCCTACTATATTTCAAACCATAGAGCTAAAAATATAGGTATGGATACCATCTATATTCATATCCTTGCATATATAACCTAGAATCTTCTCAAAAGGAAACCTTATTTGGCTACAACCTCATGCTTCTACAACCATGCTCATAATAACTCTCAAGCCACCAAAAATTCATGATTAAGCATAATCAAACCATGATCATCACCAACAAACTGACTTTATCTCAAGATAAAAGCTATGTGATTGTTCACCTATTTATATAGACTTATGAGTGTATTCATGAATCATAATATAGACACCTTATTCCATAGGATTATAAAACAAGGTGAATCTAGGAGATGCCCACATCTCCTCTATTTCCTTTTTGACCATCTTTCACTTAGTAGATTGATTACTTTATTTTAGAGTCTTTTTAGACTTGTCCTTCTTATTTGTCTTACTATCCTCAATATACATATTTCTAGTAGGTATAGTTCTCATCGTATTGTCTCTTATAGACATCTTACCTTCTAAAGAATTATTACTAAAATATGACAACAAATGTTATTGATAGGGATCTTTCTCAATTGAAACAAGTAGTTTACTTTGATTTATAGGTAACTTAGGATAAGAGCTCACTATCTTTTCAACAACTTCTAGTAACAAGTGTTCCTCATACATCTTTTTATTTGATTCTTATTTTACCAAAGTAAGTAATCTATCTTGACCCTTGGGCTTAATCTGATATGCCCTTACTGATTTTGGTTTCTATTTCATTGTTTAACCCTTCTCATCTCTTGATAACCTTCTTACTCTATTTGGATAGAATCTAGAAATATGACAACTTTTATGACATTAATAATAGATAATATCACTCATATCTATTGGTCGATGATGACTATAATCTTATTTTAACCAATTATTTCTCCTTCCATAGTTCCATGAATGCTCATCCCTTGAGACATTTCTACAATCCTTAACTCTAAAACCAAACTGTTTACATGAATAATAGTAACCATTAAAATAATTAACATAAATTATGGAATTGGGCTATTTGATAGGTATTTTCATGTTGAATTTCTTATTTTTAGTAGTCTTCTTCTTGACTTTAGATGCCTCCTTTTAGTCTTCTTTAAACCCAATACCCGTCTTGTCACTTACAAACTTTTGACTACTCAAGATGTCTTCTAGATCCTAAGTACACTTTTTAAACTTCAAAAAACTTTTTAGCTTTCTAGATGCTTGATCCAACATATATTTTAGAGATTCTATTTTAGTTTCATATCTTCTACAATATTCCTCTTTAGCCTTCAAGATTGCTTTTACAATATCCATCTAGGTTTCGATTTCCTGGATGATCTCTTCATTTTCCTTGGTTTTTCCACTTAGTCTTTCTTCAAACAAATTGATCTATTCCTCATAATACTGAACTAATGACTTTAGTTTCTTGTTATTTTTATTTAAAAGCTTCAAATATTCTAAGGTACTCATGATCTCAGCTTCAAGATCCATTTTAGCTTTTCCTTCTTCACTGTCATAGTATAATTCTTCATCTAATTCTACATCAACCATAAGGCCTTTCCCATTTGAAAAACCCTTATTGTCTAATTCCATGCCTATGAACAAAGTTTCCCTATTGTCATGTTTAGATTAATTACTACCATCATCACTATCAAATATGTTTGAATCACTTACATCAAATGAATTATATTTTTTGGTATAGAAACCCTTCTTATTTTTCAATGATCTTTCCTTCATTCTTCTTGAAATCTTTCTTGTTATTTTTATACTTAGATACTTTTATATCATCTCCATGGTGTTAATCATGTTCTTCATTATGCTCAAATATGTCCTTGTTAGGACATTTGGTTTCAAAGTGATCAATCTTGCCATAACTAAAACATTTGTAGGGTAACTTACCCTTATACTCACCTGATCCAAACCTTAAATTTATAACAAACATATCTATGATTTTATCATCATCAATATTTGAACATACCTCATATTGAACTTATTAGTCTTTGAATTATTTTCAACTTTGAAATTTGCTTCCTTCTTTGGAGGTCTTCCTTCATTTGTTCTCATCTCATAAGTAGTCAATATGTCATGAAGCCCATCCATCTCTAGCTTATCCAAATCTTTCATATCTTCTACTACAGACACCTTCAAGTCAAAATTAAGATTTAGTGATATCAACACCTATTGGATAGAATTAGACTATTTCACTTCTTCTCCCAATCATCTAATGATATTGACAACTTCATCAACCCTTAACAGGTAGGATGCAATATTTTCATATTCACTCATCTTTAGGTTTTCAAACTATATTTTGTGAGTCTATAATTGGTATAGGTTAACATTAGTGTTTCATCATAGATGGTCTTTGATTTATCCCTTATATATTTTGATGATGCATAATGCATTACCTTTACAATATCTACTTTTGATAGGTCACACAAAATGACATTCATTAACTTGGAGTTATTTTAACTAGCTTTCTTACTTACTGCATCTATTGGTAGAATAAGAGGTGTAATATAACCATCAAAAACTGAATACCAAATATCATGTCCTTATGACATAATATATATATTAATTATGAAATTTAAAAAAAAATTATAGTTATATCCATTAAATAATGGAGCCTTACTGGTAGAGAAACCACCTTGAGCTTGTTGATTAGTCATCCTTACTTCTTAGGATCTCGTTTAGGATTTTAGACCTGATTCAAAGGACCAGGATTTGATACCAATTTTTATAATAAAAATAATTGAGAGGGGGGGCTGAATAATTTTTCAAAAAATTTCATTCATTTCCACTTAATCATACATGAACATTTTTATTAAGCATGTATATATTAGCAAATAGAAGAACTAAATCAAAAGAGCATTAAATACATGAACACAACATATACATGGGAAACCATTAAAAAGAATAAAAAAAAATGATGAATAAAATGGAATAAATTACTATAAGAAAAATATAAATATTTATTGAATAACCCATTTCACATGGAGTTCTAACCCCAACTAGCTCAGCACCAACTCAGCTAGGCTTTAACAAGCACCCACTTGTAAGGAGGCATCAACCCCCTAGATGACTCAACACTGACTCAAACATATGATACACTTGATCACCTTTAAAATAATTTTTTTATCACAAAATATATTATGATCTTCTCCTTTATCTCTTTTCTCACTTCTATTCCTCTCAAACTGGCTTTTATCCCTCTTTGCTCAACTAGCCTTTTTCATGGCTTGATTAGGTCTTCTAAAATTGATCCTCATATGAAAAACCTATGTTAGATATTCATGAAACTTATATTATTTTAAAAATTACCTCATTATACTCACCAATGATATATATCATTCACTTATTCTTCACACACTCTCTAAGCACATAAATTAGGACTAAACTGTCTTGCTTTTATACAAGTCACTTGATCATATCCTTCTTAGTAAACCAAAAATTATTATATTATTATTTTAGACATGATTAGGTATTAAAATATTAAAATAAAATTTAATAATCATGAATAAATAAATACATTAGGTCTTCCATATCTCAATTAGCACTTACATCTCTTTTAGGTTTTATGGAGACCTAATAGGTCTTCTTAACAACATGTTACCCTGTTATCTTCTTGAAGCATATTAAAACACCTAAAATTATATGAATACATAATATTAAATTCAAATATACCTTATAAAACTTTAATTTATGTCTAAAACACCTTTTAGGTCCAACCACCACTTGAACCCTTTCTCAGAACACTGTTTATAAAAGGCCTGTGCATATACAAAAACTTCGTCTTGAACAACTGAGGCATAAAATAAACTTTGACAAAAAACCATGGAAAAAATTAAATTATTAAAAAACTTAATTACCTTAAAGGTCATACAAAAATTCATCTGATGATTCAACTTAGGTCATACAAGCTCAACCTCTTCTCTGCTAGATGATCACTTAGAACTACCAACTAACTTCAAAACACAATCAAAGAAACATGTGATTTTTACACCTGATTATATGAATTAAATGGATTTAAATTCTTGAAAAATATATTATATCATCCTCATATAAAAATAAATCAAACATATCATAATATTTAATGGTAACTATTGGTCTTGTAGACTAATCTGTTGATCTTCTCTCTCACAAACTCTACTTAGTCAGACAAGCCATTTTAGCTTCAATGTTACAACCTATTATACTAACTTAAAATATTTTTAAAATAATGGATAGATTATTCAACTACCAAAAAATGTCACCATGTACTTCAATACATCACTCTTACATGAAAACACATTAGGAATCATCTTCTCACTTCTACATGATTTTCTTAATGTTTACACCACTAGGTCTATTAGAGACTAGTCAACTTGGATCAATAAATTTACACACCTCAGATATAGAAACTATATATAAATATTAATTTAAAATAAATACAAGTCTCACACTCTAATCTTCATCCACTTAACAACTTTTACTTGGTCAACTCTACTTGTTATAGTGAATCTCTAAAAAATAAACACTTGTCTATAGGGTCTATTCACTCACCTGAGAAACCAATCACACCTAGAAATACTTGGGAGAGTTGAATTAAACTTCCAATCACTTTAATATCCATATAAAACCATTATGAGTACTTTATAATAAGATCTTCAACATGAGATTATTGTTAGAGTTCTATGAGGGTTTAGACCATCTTCCAGTCTTAATGATTATTCATAAAACTTAGTTCATATTTATAGAAAACAATGCTTGGAAATTTGATCTATAACCCTTATTAATATAACATTAATAGATTATATTCTCATGTAGATGTTATACATGCTAATGAGCACTAGAAAAACCTTCTCGGGTAGATAACTCTTTATTTTGTGCACTTTGAGAGACCTTGAAACACTTTTTCAAGCCTTAAGCTTAAAAATTTGAAATGAAAATTCATGAAAATACTTAATACAACTTGAATCACCTTTGTCAATGATCACCTACTTAATCATGTCATTGAAACTAATCTTGATACCTCATCTAGCCACCATCTCTCTCTTTTATTTCTATGCCTTGACCTATAAGTCTCATTAGATCTTGAATATGATCTTATAACCAATATATAAGATCATCAAACTTCATATTTATATCATTCAATATCCTATCATGCTTAAAAAATATCAAACTTTCTTCATATGTCTTGTCAATAGCTCATGATGCCTCTTAGGACAATAATATATAGAATTAGTCTAATTATAGATTTGGACTAAAATACTTACCCCTATAGACTTCACCTTGAAACTCTTATAAGTGCTTAAATGCCTCTTATATATTTATGTCTCACTTTGATCATCTTTATCAACCATATATAATTAATCTTCTTTAGAGATTCAATAGATCATCTTTATGGCTCACTTTGAGCATCTTTAAATCTATTTACAGATATTTGGAGCTTGACTAAGGATCATCATAAGATCTTCAGATCTACATACACAGATATTTAAATCTAAAATTCTAATCATTTTCAAAGCCATATACACCTCATGTACAAGTTCAAATGACTTATGTTATGCTCAAACATTGTCAAGTATTCTTCAAAGCATTCTCATCTTTGTAACTCATTTAGAGCATCTCTAGAACTTCTTACATGGATCTTCAAAGCATATAGATTATTCTTTAGAGCTTTCTCATTTCATCATTCTACCTATACATACATTCTCACAAGGTATAGACAAAGATTTTTAAGATACTAGATACTTAACATACTGACCTATACTTACTCCTACTGATTCTCAATGATATTTCTCAAGTATACATTACTCTCACATCACTACTTTCATACAACAACAACACTAATTATACTATCATAATAACTCATCAAACACATACCTTAAATCTTAATTGATCATGCACCTTCAAAAAAAACTTTGACATCAATGACATTAGATTGACATTAATAAAATATCTATACACCTTCAAAAGAATTTTTGACATCAATGAAAACATTAAATGCCAAAGCTCAACACTCAATGACAATGATCAACACTCTCCCTCTTAATCAATGATAATGGTCAATAATCTCCCCCTTTGTCATTGATGGTAGACACACTAAAAAAACTATGTCAACCATTATTGATGGCAAATATCTCTTAGACCTGGTTCTTGCCTTTTCTCTCACCCTTTTTGATCTTTCCTTATCTTTCTCACCCTTTCTAATATTTCTCCCCCATTTGAAATTAATGACAAAGGTCCTCCAATAACTATCATCTCTTTCAAAATTAACTCACATTACAAGACAAAAATCAAGCTTAGTCAACAACCTGAATATATCCCCCTCAAATCAAGCATCCACCATGCTTCCATTAGTAGTAGACATACGGGGTACTTATAATTACTGTAACCATACTCTTTCCCTTTGAGATGATACTATCTCTCAAAAACACTAGATGGAACATAATATTTAGAAAATATGGCTACCATCTATGACAACCATTATTAGAAACTTCTCTCAATCAGGTCACTCTTCCAATAGATCCATAAAAAACTCAATAAATATAGTCTATGAAGAATCTCAAACATAATCTCTCCTTAAATCCATGCATATCAAAAAGCAATCACTTACTTAACAAAGAACTCAGAGCTACAAATATCCCCTATAGACCAAACATATTTTCTTTAAAATAAATAGAGACATAGATCACTTACTTTGATATGATGGAATAAGATCAAACTCTTAACCATACACAAGACTATCCCATACTTGATACCAAATGACATATTAGGGACTCCCTATTTGTCTTAATAGATCAAGTTAAACTATTCATATAAAAAAATATCAAAAACTTACCTCTTATATACCAATTATATGAATTTTGACTTTAGATACCTAATAATAGCCTTATATATCTTCATCATGTTTCCTACTATAATTCAAACCATAGAGCTAATAACACAAAAATGGATAGCATCCATCTTCATCTCCTTGTATAGATAACCTAGAATATTCTAAAAAAGAAAGCTTCTTTGATTTAAACTTCATGATTTTACATCCATGCCCACAAAAAATCTCAATCCACCAAACCTTCATGACTGAGCATAATCAAACCATGATCATCACCAAAAAATTGACTTTCTCTCAAGATATAACTTCTATGAATATTCACCTAATTCCATAGACTTATGAGTGTCTTCATGAAGTATAATAAAGACATGTTATTCTTTAAGATTATATAACAAGGTGAACTCAGGAGATGCCCACATCTCTTCTCTTTCCTTTTTGACCATCTTGCACTTATTAGATTTATTACTTTATTTAAGAGTCATTTTAGACTTGTATTTCTTATTTGGATTTCTATCCTCAATATCCATATTACTAGTAGGTATATTTCTCATTTTCTTATCTTTTTTAGCCATCTTACCTTCCAAATCATTATTAATACAATATGAAAATAGGTGTTCTTGATAAGGATCTTGATCAACTACAACAAGTATTTTACTTTGGTCTATATGCAACTTAGGACAAGAGCTCATTATCTTTTCAATAACTTTTAATAACAAGTGTTCCTCACACACATTCTTATTTGATTTTTCCTTTACCAAAGTAAGTAATATATCTTGACCTTTGGGCTCAATCTGATCTTCCCTTACTAAATTTGGTTTCCATTTCATTGTTTGACCCTTATCTTCTCTTGAGAACCTTCTTACTCTATTTGGATAGAATCTATAAATATGACAAATTTTATGACAATAATAGTAGACAATATCACTCATACCTATTTCATGATGATAACTGTGATCTTCCTTTGACCAATTATTTCTCATTTCATAGTTTTATGAATGATCATCCCTTGAGACCTTTATACAATCCTTTTCTCTATGACCAATCTATTTTCATGAATAAAAATAACCATTTAAAGAACTAACATAACTTATGGCATTAGGTTGTCTGATAGGTCCTTTCATGTTGACCTTCTAGTCTTCAATAGTCTTCTTCTTGACTTGAGATGCCTAATTTTAGTCTTATTTGAATCCAAGATCTATCTTATCACTTGTAGAATTTTAAATACTCAATATATCTTCTAGATCCTTAGTGCTCTTTTTAAACTTCACAAAACTTATAGCCTTTCTAGATGCTAGATCTAACTCAATTTTTAGAGATTCTATTTCAGTTTTGTATCTATTGTGATCTTCCTCTTTAGCCTTCAGGCTTGATATCATAATCTCCATATGGGTTTCTACTTGATGGATGATCTCTTCATACTCATTATTGTTTCTTCTTAGTATTTATTCAAATAAATTAATCTATTCCTCATAGTCCTAAACTAATGAATTTAATTTATTGTTCTTCTTCACAAGCTTCAACTATTCTAAGGTACTCATGAGCTTAGCTTCAAAATCCACTTCAACTTCTCCTCCACTATCATATTATACTTATTCATCTGATTCTACACCAACCACAAAACCTTTCTCATTTGAACAACCCTTATTATATAATTCTATACCTATGAACAAAGTTTCACTATTGTCATGTTCAGATTCATTACTTCCATCATCACTGTTAGATGTGCTTGAATCACTTACATCTGATGAGATATCTTCTTTGGTATATAAACTCTAATTATTTTTAATGATCCTTTCCTTCCTTAATTCTTCTTGAAATCTCTCTTGTTCTTTTAAGACTTATAGACTTTTATATCATCTCCATGGTGTTCATCATGTTCTTAAATATGATCATATTTGTCCTTGTTAGGACACTTGGTTGTAATGTGACCAATCTTTCCATAACTAAAACATTTGAAAGGTAACTTACCCTTATACTTACCTGATCCAAACCTTAAATTTATAGCAAACATAACTATGAGTTCATCATAGTCAATATCTAAAAATACCTCATCCTTTAACTTCTTAGTCTTTGACTTATTTTAACTTTGAAAGATGCTTCATTCATGGAGGTCTTCTTTAATTTTTTCTCATCTCATAGGCAGTCAATATGCTATGAAGCCTATCCATCTCTATCTTATCTAAATCCTACATCTATTATAATGTAGACACGTTAGAATCAAACTTAAAAGTTAGTGATTTCAACACCTTTTGGATCATAGTAGATTATTTAACTTATTCTCCCAATCCTCTAATGATATTGACAACTTCATCAACCCTTAAAAGGTAAGATGAAATATTTAAATCTTCAATTTTTCAAACTACCTTCTATGAGTTTTCAACTTTGATAAATTCACCTTGGTATCTCCTTCATAGATGGTGTTCAATTTGTCCCATATATCTTTGGCTGATACATAATGTATTAACTTTACAAGCTTTACCTTTGATAGGTCACACAGAATGGCATTCATTGCATTCGAGTTATTTTCACTACATTTCTTACTTATTGCATCTATTCATAGAATATTAGTGAAATATAAACATCCAAAATCAACTAATAGATATTATGTCCTTGTGACATCAGATATATATTCATTTTAACATTCTAAAAGGCATAGTTAGATCTATTGAATAATAGAGCCTTACCGATAGAGAAACCACCTTGAGCTTATTGACTAGTCATCCTTGATTCTTAGGATCTCCTTTAGGATTTTATACCTAATTTAAAGGCCCAATATCTGATACTAATAATTGGAAGCATAATGACTAAGAGGGGGGGTGAGTAAATATTCAAAACTTTTCATTCATTTCCACTTAATCATATATGAACCATTATAATAAACATGTACATCTTAGCAATCATAAGCACTAAATCAAAAGATCATAAAACACATGAACATAAAATATACATGGGAATCCCTTAAAAGGATGAAAAACCACTAATGAATAAAATGGAATATATTCCTATAAGATAAACATCAATCTTTAGTAAATCAGCCACTTCACATGGAATACCAACCCCAACTAGTTCAACACCAACTTAGCTAGGCTTTAACAAGTATCCACTTGTAAAGAGGCACAAACCCTCTATATGAATCACAACTAACTCACCCACTTGATACACTTGATCACCTCTATAATGCTTTTTTTTCTCATAAAATATATGAGGATCTTTTCCTTCATATCTTTTCTCACTTTTATTCCTCTCAAACTAGACTCTAGCCCTCTTCACTCAATTAACCCTCTTCATTGTTTGATTAGGTCTTCTAAATTTGATCCTCATATGCATAACCTCTATTATATATTCATGAAACTTATCTAATGTTATACATGACCTCATTTTGGTCACCAATGACATATATCATTATCTTATTCTTCACACTCTCTCTAAGCACACAAAATAGGCCTAAACTACCTTACTTTTATACAAGTCACTTGATCATATCCTTCTTAGTCTGACACACATTATTATCTTCTTAGGTTAGACATGAATAGTTATTAGAATATTAAAATAACATGTTTTAATCATGAATCAATCAATACATTATGTCATCTATAGCTCAATTATCTTCTTAGGCTTTATGGAGACCTAATAGGTCTTCTTAACAACATGTTACCCTTTAATATTATTTAAGAATACTCAAAACCTTACATGATATGAAAACATCATATGAAACTCCAATATACCTCATCCATTTTTAATTTAATTTCACAACACATTATAGCTCCAACCACCACTTGAACCCTTTCTCAAAACACTATTCATAAAAGGTCTGTGCATATACAAAAACTCTATGTTGAACAATTGAGGCATAAAATCAACTTTGCCAAAAAATCATGGAAAAAATTCAAATATTTATAAACCTCATGAACTCAAGGTCATCACAAACTTAATATTATGCTTCAACTTAGGGAACATAGGCTCAACCTCTTCTTTTCTAGATGTTCACTCAAAACTAACAACTGAATTCAAAACACAATTAAAGAAACATGAAAATTTGACACCTATTTATATGCAATCAAGAGATTTAAATTCATGAAAAGTCATTTTAGCTTCAATGTCACAACCTCTTACACTAACTTCCAAGCTTTGACAAATAATTGATAGATTATTCAATTCCCAAACAACATCATCATACACTTCAATGCATCACTCTCACATGAAAACACATCTAGAATCATCTTCTCACTTCTACCTAATTTTCTTAGTGTTTGCACTACTAAGTTTATTAGAGATTGGATAAATTAGACCATTAAATTTATACACCTAAGATCTAGAACCTATCCAAAAATCTTCATGAACAAAAAATAAAAGTCTCCCACTCTAACATTCATCCACTTAACAACTTTCACTTGGTTAACTCTACTTGCTACAATAGATCTCCAAAAAATAAGGACTTACCTGTAAGGTATGCTCACTCACCTGAGAAACCAATCATAGTTGGAGATTATTGGGAGAGTTGAATTAAAAATTAAATCACTTTACTATCCATGTCAAACCATTCTATGTATTTTAAAATAAGATTTTCAACACTGGGTCATTGTTAGGGTTCTATGAGGGTTTAGACCATCTTCCAATATTAATGATCATTCATAAAAATTATCTCCTATTCCAAAAAAAAAATATTTGTAACATTGATCTATACCCTTCATCATCTACCATGAATATCTTATATTCTCATATAGATGCTTCACATGCCAATGAGCACTAGAAAAACCTTCTTAGGTAGAAAACTCTTTATTCTATGCACTTCAAGAGACTTTGAAACACTTTTTCAAGACTTAACCTTTAAAATCTAATAAAAATTTCATGCACATACTTAATACAACTTTAATCACCTTTTTCAATGATCACCTACTCACTCAATATCATGGAAACTGATCTTAATACCTCATCTAGCCATCATTTATCTTTTTTACTTTTTATGCCTTGACATGCAAGTCTTATAAGGTATTGAAGATGATATTTTAACTATTTTACAAGCTATTATAACTTCATATATATGTCATTAAATTTACTATCATGCTTAATTACTATCAAACATTATTCATATGTCTTTTCAATAGCTCATGATGCCTTATTAGTTAGCAGCAGGGAATAATTTAGTGGCAAATTTTTGTATTTTGGCAAATTTGAGGTTTTGCCAGTGTAATTTTTGGTGATTTCTAAGCCCTTCCATGGTTTCCTAGTTGCCAAGGTTTGTTGGGTTTACCTGGTTGCCTAGCATTGTAATTGCCAAGGCAAAGGTTACGTTTGAGTTTTTCCCTGGTGGTATTCGCCTTTCATGCAACCAACCAGGTAACGCTTATTGTGGAATGTTCACTGGGTTTCAAGTTTTCATTTCATGCAGTATGGGAGAAATCGCCATCCCAGTTTCATTTTAATGTGGAGGAGTCAGCTCGTTTAACCTTTTTTTTTCTGAACCCAACAGTATATAAATAAAATAAACATATAAGTAGAAGTGTACATTTATAATGGACATCTAGTTTCTTATACTTTAAGTTATATTTTATTTATATACTTTCAGGATGTTTGAGAGGGGTTTCGAACTGCTAGGAGCTATAATGCAAATTCTAGGTTTTGGAGGATCCTATCATATTTCAGAGTTAGTCAAATTTCAGGGTTTTAGGGTTTCAAGATTTCAAGGAGACATCATAGGAGGTATGAACGCTGCATGAAGGGATGTATGCATGATAGAATAGTATGAAAATATCTCTCACAAAATGCCACAAGCCGATCCCACCCCATTCCCAGTGCACCCCTTAAGGCATGCACTCTGTGAGATTCAATGCACCAATGAGCCCTTGTGAGAGAAAGTGTCAGTAAATGATAAAGTTGAAAAATAGTGGGAGTGGCGTTCATGATTTTGTGGGCAAAGTACTGGTTTATTGAACCAGTCACAAACAATGATGAACCACCAACAGAATGCAAGTGTACGATTTATACCTGGAAAACTAAAAGAGAGAAAAAGTTGTAGTTAAAGCTCAACACTATAGAAAAACATATTGGTAAAGTTTATGAAAAACAATGAAATGATTCACCCAAAAAATTAAAATTTTACTATGATTATTATTTTTTGTTCGCCAATGTATAATTTTTTTGTGGTTTTAAAATAACACAATTCGCCCAGATTTTACACATTGTTTGAGAGACTATGAATGATTCGCCAATGGAGATTATTATTTTTTCTTTGTAAACTATTTTTTTGCCACAAAAAGTAAATTTTTTTGTCAGGTGTTTTACACCTTTCGCCAAATTTTTACACCTTTTCTAAAGGAGGGGTTTCTTAAAGTATACCTTGGTTAGCAAGATCTAGAAAAAGTCTAATTACAGATTTAGACTAAAGTAATTACCCCTGTAGACTTCACCTTGAAACTCTCTTGAGTAATCCAATGCCTCTTATGTATGATCAAGCAACCTTATATAATTACTCTTCTTCAGAGCTTTAATAGATCATCTTTTTGGCTCACTTTGATCATCTTTAGAGCTATTTACACATCTTCAGATCTTGACTAAAGATCTTCATAGAATCTTCAAATATACATACATAGATATTTAGAGCTAACCTTATAATCATTTTCAAGGCCATCAACACCTAATGTACAAGTTCAAACTACCTCTCTCATTCTTAAAGACTATCAAGTATTCTTCAGAGTATTATCATCTTCATAGCTCATTTAGATCATCTTCAAATATACTTACATAGATATTTGAAGCATATAGATTCTTCTTCATAGCTTACTAATTTCATCATGATACCTATAAATACCTTCTCACAAAGTCTAGACA
The DNA here is from genome assembly GCA_037957365.1 of Torreya grandis. NCBI lineage: Eukaryota > Viridiplantae > Streptophyta > Pinopsida > Cupressales > Taxaceae > Torreya > Torreya grandis. The sequence continues at coordinate 130,739 of JARHVA010002334.1, forward strand.
AAGATTTGAAAGATACAAATACTTGGCATACTGACCTATACTTATTCCTACTAATTCTCAATGATATTTCTCAAGTAGACATTACTCTCACATCTCTACTTTCATACAAAAACACTCTGTATTATATCATAAGAACTCATCATACACATACCTCAAATCTTACTTGATCATGAACCTTCACAAAAACTTTTGACATCAATAACACTATATTGAGATAAATGAAATAACCATGCACCTTCAAAATAACTTTTGACATCAATGACAACATTAAATACCTAAGCTCAACACTCAATGATAATGCTGAACACTCCCCCCCTTAATCAATGATAATGTTCAATAAATATTCCACATATTCTTCAAGATAAATAATTTTTTTATCATGGTAAGAATATTCAGAATGTATCTAGTTTACATTTATGCCCTTGACATTGAGGGTGATCTCAAGAGTAGGTGGAAATGTAGAGGAAGGTTAATTAGATCTAATTAGTTTATTTATAGAATCATCGATAGGGAAAGTATCAAATAGAAGAAATAATGTGATAAGAGGTATAGAAGGTTTGAAAAGTTTCACAAGTGTGAGGGGTAAGACTTGTTCAACCAGCCAAGGAGTATCGATAATTGGAGAGTTAATTAGAGGTACATGACCTTCAGGTTCTATCTCAAAATATTTGGAAATGGTATGAACATCATAGTTGAAAGCATGCATTTAGACTAAGGTTTCATGATAATGTTAAACATATAAATATCATGATTGAGTGTGGGCCATGATGTAGTTATCATCATAAGTTAAATAAATTATACATGATTGTTACTCAGAAATAACTTCACAAGGTGAGATGCCTACATCATTAAATTTATGTAGAGACATAATTAAAAGATTTTGAAATAATTTATCCACTCCATAATCATTACACGTGAAGTCATCTTTTGTATAAAATGCTTTATGGGAATTTAATAGAGGAGGGAAGCTGGTGATCTCATCAATAAGAGGGATGGTATGATCATGAGGTAGTAAAGAGGGAGGTATCCACTTTGATATGTAAGGAGGTAGCTTGGTAGTATTTCATGTGTTTTACAAGTCTTTGGGATCATCATCATCAGAATCAACAAGAGTGACATGTAAATCTAGATTCATATTCATGAATTTAGGTAAAGGGGTGCTATTAATATTTGGAATAGTGGGAATATGATATTTAGGTTTAAGATTTGGAAGTTGAATACTCCATGGGTTAGGATTGACCTCATGCTTATTCCTTTTACCAATATGAAGGAAATTGATACATTAGTTTCCAAAAGAGGTGATAGCCCCAATACAATGAGTCCATGGGAATCATAAGAGTATATTGTGAGATAATGGTAAATCAAGGACCATAATCTTAATGCATAGAGTTTTGGGTCTAATAATGAGAGGGAGTCAAATACAACCAAGCTAATTTTATGAGTCTTATTGAATCAATAACATGTCAAAGGAGTTTGTTTGAGATGATTTTTATTATAGACAAGTTATTAAATGAGCCATAGAGATGTCACATTAATTCCCAACACTAACAATTTTTGAATGATCATGGTACTAACGACTCTTTTAATAAAGAGGGGTAGATCATCGACTCAAAAGAGATTTTCATCATTGATCATGTCTTCTTCAAGGAAATCTATGGAGGTATTTGAATAAGGATAAATGGGTTTGATAGTATGCACTTATATTTGTTGAGGCTCATGAGAAGATGGTTCATCTTCTAAAGGAGAAGTCTCTTTAATTTATTGAATTTGTTTAATTAAGAACTTATGATGATAAGGAGAGGTACAAACTAACTCCATGAGAGGATTTTTTCAAGACATAGAGTTAATTTTTTCTAGGAAGTTCCAATGGGTTTTAGAAGAAGAAGAACTAGCATGAGGATTAAAAAGTAAAATAGGTTTGGGAAGAAGAGAAGTGTTTAGAGATTCATAGGGAGGAGGTAGCTCCTTATTAGTTTTTGAAGATAACTGAGTATTAGTTTTTGAAGATAACTGAGTAGTAGTATCTTTGAGAAGTTGATCTTCTAAGTATGGTTTCTAAGGCTTGGTGATGATATTTTTACGGGTTGGTTTGTAGTTATAATTAACCTTAACTGCATTTATGTATTAATAATTGGTGTAATATTGATCATAATAAACATCAATCACACAAATATCCTTATTTACTTGTCAAGTGTTAGATGTAGAGAAATGTTTGGAGTTGTTAGAAGAAGAAGTTTTGGAAGTTTATTTCTTTTGAGAATCATTGATTTAATCTTGATGATGGTTTTGAATCATGGAATTATGATTAAATGAATCTCCAAGCATAAAAGAGAAGAAAAAGTTTGTAATCCCTCTACATGTTTTATGGGAACGACCAATATCAACATGGAACAAACAAAATTGATTAGGGTCATACCATTTATGGGGATTATTAAGGTATGTGAATGGTTTAGAGGGTGATAAAAAATATTTCATTTGTTGCATGGTTAATGGTGTATAAGAATGTTAGGGATTATTAGTTTTGGTTGCTCCTAGTTTGGGTTGAGGAGGATTTCTAGTTACTGCATTGGTTGCATGTTGAAAAGATCCCTTAATGATTTTAGTATTAGGTGTAAACTATTTCATTAAGAAGTTTTGACATTTATCTTAGTCAAGAGATTTATGTAACATTTGGGGAGTAAAATTTTGAACCTTGTATAGGGGTGAATATGTTAATGATGTTATAAATATTTTAAACATGTTGTCATTAGTCATGTTGTGATTAGCTTTGTGATCCAAATATTTCCATCATTTGATAAAATCATGAGTTTTTTTAGTGGGAGATTGTTTAGCATTGATGAAATGACTAAGGTGATTTTTGGGATGATCATTGTGTTGAAACTCCTTAACTAGGGGATTGACTAAGTCCTCTATTTTTCATATAGAATATTGTGGAAGTTGGTTACACTAGTGAAATTTTTAACTAAAAGTTTGGTTGTGGAGAAAGTATTAGTTTAGATCCATTCTTTGTAAATATTTCCAAATGCCTTAAGAAAAGATGTAGGGTCTTTAGTCCCATCATAGTTAATAGCTAGAGATATATTACCAATATCAATATAAATAATGAAAGGGAATAAAGGCTCATTTTAGATGTGTTGAAGCATCTTATTATTCATGATAGTTTGGGGGATGATATTACCCATGACATCTTTAAGAGGTGGAGGAATAAATTTTTAATTATTTTAAGAAAGAAGGATGGGAGGTTGATTAGAAATATTGATCAAATGATATTGTAGTTAAACTATTTGGGAGCTATTATTTTAGAGAGGATTACAAAGCAAGTTAGTTAAGCATCAGTCCATAAACAACCAAAAATCTAGAAAGAAATAACTAACTAAGCCTATCTATTCCTATGGGAATTATAAAGTATAGAAAGAAACAAATGAAAGAAAGAAACATCATATTACCTTTCAAAATGGATTCACCATATCCATGTGGCTCAAAATTATGTTCTCCCTTGATCAAGCATCCTTGTCTTTGTCAAAAATGGTGGCAAACTCCTCCAATGTCTCAAGAACACTCCATAAAACCTAAGATCATGATCTAAATCACTAAACTAGCTGTTTATACACTAATTTTGCTTTCACATTCAAAAGATAGAAATGAGAAACTAAGAGATGGTCTAGGGTTAGAAGATACCCTGATATAGTCATGCGCACCGAAATCAGACATTGGAAGGTACTCCTCTTTGGCTGTGGAGGAATGACACCTGCGAAGAAAAAGAGACTAAACACGAAAAAAATGTTAGAAAAAGAGATGGTGGGCTGTCAAGCAAACGCTTGATCCCTGAAGTACGAAGACTTCCTTAAGGGATATCAACCCACTAATAAAAAACAAAATATTTGACTGAAGTAGAAATAATGAAAGATAGAATGAAAGCAAATAAAAGACAAAAAGTAGAATGCATACCTGATATGCATCAAACTACTATGCACAATCATCGGTGTCAGTCTCTATGCCGACATCGGTCAAGAAGAGTGCCGACGTCGGTTGAAGTGCCGGCATCGGTCACGGTAATGACCGGCGTCGGTCGGGGAAATAGTTTTGGATAGGGTCTGGTCAGGTCTGGACAGAGTTTTTGGATTGTAGAAGGGTCTAAAGTTTTTGTCTAAGGATTCAGGAAGATGGTTTAGGAGTCAAAGGGATTTGTTTGAGGGTTTTATATAGGGATCTGGGTAGAGTTACAGACTGTATTTTCCAGACAAGGTGGATAGAGGTGATACGGGTGGAAATAAGGTCGGGGTTATGGTCTAACTCTAAATTTGGGTAATGATATCAAATAAAAAACAACAACCAGAGAGTAAAACAAAAACACAGAGCAAAGCTTACCTGTTATAAACTAAAAATAGAGTCAGAGACATGATTGACATTGTCGCTGTGTCACAGAAGTTTGATGTAGCAGACCTCCAGCAAGATGACTGAAGTAGAATACCTGTATCAGAGAGAGAGAGAATGCGAGAGATTGGATGCAGATTGGTTAGATCCTTCAAATGAAGAGGTCACTGATTGATATGAAGGAAGGTCCGATAACCGATCGAGAAATGGATTGGCAACTGAATGGATAATGGATAACGGATAACGGTTCCTGTATTCAGGTCGAGAACGCAGGTTTAAGGATAACCGATGCCAATAGGGCTGCTGACGTCAGCCGATAAGTGACTGATGTTGGCGATGTCAGCTGGGTAGTGACCGACGTTGGCAGATGCAGAATGGGGACAAAAGGCTAACTTTAGCTTTCTGCTCATTTTTACATGCTGCCAGGGTCAAGGCTCATAGGAAAATGGTCGACAAGGGTTAAATAGGCATGGAAAACTAAAATGGGGGTTAAGGGGAGGATGACAAGGGTTAGACATAATTACGGTGTCTACATTTACCCCTTTTTGTCTTGTTAGTTGTTCTGGATGAACTGCAAGACAAAAATAGGAGTTGGTTGCCCTAGGTGTGGGATAAGGTCAATTCTATCTTGTTGGTTGTTTGAATGAACTGCAAGACAAAAATAAGAGGGGGATTGGTTGCCTCGATTATGGATGAGGCATTCCCCCCTCAAAGTAGGAGTCGAGAGAAGGGAACCTAGAATCGGGTGCTAATTTGACAAAGATTGGATGAAAAAGGGGTGAAGATAGAGTGAGAACGCTGCAAAAGTCATGATTGTGCGTACACCACTTCACGAGATGGTCAGGTCAAATTGTCGCAAGTCGAGGGTTAAGGAGTGCCAAAATTGAAGTAATCGGGCCCCAACATTTAGTCATCTGCTGATTGGGTTATTCAATCGAAGCTGAAGCTCCAAATGGTCATTGTGTTCTAGGTATCCTGGGCTCAGGAAGTGCTCCTAGAAACATGAAAAAGTCACAAATAGTGGGGATCAACCGGCTTGCGATCCTATACTTGTGAAGGTCAAAAGTGTGTGCACAATTTTGCTAACCAATCATGAGGTAGCATACATGCAAAAACAACCAAGGCAAAATTGCTTTGGAAGTAGTCACAGTTAGAGGAGATGGTCATGATCTCCAAGGTCTGGTGGTCAATGGATGGAGGCAAAAGTGATCTCAAGTGTGCCCCAGGGGGCCAAAATGACTTGTACTAGAGGGCTGACTGATTGAGGGCATGATTTTGGTCAAGGTGATGAAAAAAGAAGGGTTGAAGTCCACCGACGTCGATGATAAAACTGTTGTCGATGGTCCAAAGGGACCGACGTCGGTAAGATATCGATCGATGTCAGTGGCCTAGGGCACGACAATGCCGACGTCAATGGCTTATCAAATCTGACAAAACTGAATTGGTGGCTAACCAAAAGTCATTTCTGATTTAGTTGACTGAGAGAAAAGAGCTCTAGAGCCCAGTGAGTGAAAGAGACACTAGGTTGACCGAGGAGCAGTGTGAGGTGTCAAAGAAGCATTGGTGGAGAGAGAGAGACACGTGGAGAGAAACTAGAGGCTACAGAGACACGTGTGGGCTAGGAGAAGCTTGACGCAAAAGTGATGGTAGAGGGCAGTAGAGGACCTGTGGGAGGTCCACCACTAGCGGCACCCATCGTACCACCACGCCGGTGATGTCGAGATGAGGTAGGAGGGTCTCTAAGCCCTATTTAGTTAGATGTTTGTTTTTATTTATTTTTTGAAATTTGTGTGAATTGAGGCAGAAATTGAGGGGGGAGGGTACCTAAGAAGGTGGGGGAGGGATCTAGGATAGGTTAGGAGTTATTGAGAGGGTTTTGGGGGGTTAGGGAGTCAATAATGGGGAAGCCCTAAATTTAGGGCTCACCCCGTTCAGCCTTAGGGCTGAACCAGTTGCCGACGTCAGCGGGTTCACTAGCGTCGGCCGACTAGAGACTGGCATCAGTCACTAACCTGCCGATGTTGGTCACTAAGTGACCGACATTGGTTAGGTGAGTGCCGTCGCTGGCACGATAACTGATGTCGGTGGCTGCTTGGTCAAAAGGAGTGATGAAAAATGGTCAAATCAAAGGGTTAAAGCGATGCCAAGGGCTTCTGAGGTGTTGGAATAGGCATAGATGGTCAGATAGGTTGATCAAAATAGAAATATGAGGAAAATTATTAACATGAGATTGACTTGGGTGGATGCAGGTGAGACAGACTCTGATGCTTTGAGATCACTTCTCGACTTTGCTGACGTGGATGCGATGGGACATTATCAGGGAGGAGTGGGTGCAGATGAGTACAGTTGGACTAGGCAGGTTGAGATGCTACTTTAGAGTGGAACAAGATGTGAGCCTGATGGTGGCACTAATTGAGCGGTGGGACCATTCCACCAACACCTTCCACCTGCCCACCGGTGAGATGACGGTCACGGTCGAGGACGTATACCAAATTTTGTGACTACTGGTACATGGAGTAGACTTATATGCATGCTCGAGAGAGGCACACGATATACACATGGTTACATTTTTTGGGGAGCACATCACTGAGATGAGCTACCACTCAACAAGTTTTGCTTATGAGCCTTTATACGTGGCAGATGAGGATGCACATCAGCTGGCTGTCCTGATGATTATCGGGATTATAGTGTATGTACTCCCAGATGCGGAGGGAGGTAGGTTTTTGGTCACCATGACTAGAGTTTTGACAGACATGATTGAGCGATAGACAGTGTTTGCCTGGGCACCAGTCTCTTTGGCCTAGGTCTACAGGGAGCTGTGGGGCATTAGTCGATAGTGGCGGTATAGCTTGTGCATGGGCTACCTTCTACACTGCTGGGCGTATGAGCACATCGTGGTGACACGACCTCTCAGCCTCCCAGTGGCTATTTAGGCTAGCTTTAGGGTCAAATTAAGGTGATGGTGCAGACACAGGTGGACAAAGTGGTCAGGGATATTGACCACTACTGAGGGGTACTAGAGGCCCTGATCCCTACAGATATCATCTAGAGACCATATCTGGTGTATCCAACATTCAGAGATCAGGGAGAGCAGCTAGTTGGGACTCAAAGCATGTGATGGGTCAGGGGTAGGTGAGCTGATGAGCTTGAGAAGATTATAGCAGAGAGAGTGCGGCGCCAGTATGGGCTACTACAGGATGTTCCTCTTGCATTTCTGCAGTATAGGCAGGATGATATAGAGGCACCACTCCCACTACCAGAGGAGATAGAGGAGCTAGATTTTAAGGAGTTACTGGTAGGACTTGGGATGGTTGACCCAAGTTATACAGAGGCCTACACAACATGGTGGGCAGGGCAGTACATAGGAGTCCAGGCAGGGCCACAGCCAGATGTACAGGCTATTACCAAGGAGCGGGATGCAGCACGTGAGGAGAGAGACATAGCGCGATAGGAGAGGGACGTGGCATGGGCCCATGTGACCATTTTATAGGGACAGGTCATAGTTTTATAGGGGCAGCTGGCAAGGGTGACAGGTTAGGTGGTTGCTTTGATAGGACATGTCACTATGTTGCAGGGTAAGCTGGCTGCAGCCCAAGTATAGGCATCGACAGGACAGGGCTTGAGGGGACAGGGCTCAATGCAGCAGCCATCTCAGTAGCCAATTTAGCAGTCCACACAATTAGTGTCAGTGCAGCCAGGGTTTTCACAGCCACAGGGTTCAGTGCACAGCACGGCAGCAGGACAGATGGGTCCACCGCAGACTGTATCTCTAGTTAGATACAGTGATGCACTGGATGAGATTGCGTATTATGGGAGGGCCATCAGGGGGTTCCCTTAGATACAATGATATTCTGAGATGAGGGTAGAGCAGATCTAGCAGCATTTTATGTCACGGGTGACCACTACAGGTTCGTGCAGGCAGCCTAGATCAGAGGTGGGAGAGGATACAGTGTCTTCTCAGCCACTGCCACCACCACCATAGCCACAGCATTGAGGGCAGAGTTTTGACATGATGTATATACCAGCCTGCGTGCCGATGATGCGAGATGTATTTAACTTTTGAGAGAGAGAAATGCATAGATTGTGTGATTATATAGAACATTATTGATATATATGATGAGATTTTGGATCAGTGACCTGTGTGATGGATGTTTTATAAATATGTGTTTAATGTTTATTGCATTTTGATGTGATGCATGTTGATATTATGGTTTATGTGGATGATGCTAAATGAACTGGTTATATGATGTTGTTTAATGATATTGATGTTGATGTTTGATGTGAATGGTTATGATTTTTAGATTAGATGGTGATGCTTAATGACTATGGATGGACATGATGAAAATTATTATGCTAATGATAATATATGACTAGCTGTGATGTGATTGACAGGTGACAAGAGAATGGGATGGAAGAAAGTGATGAAGAGGATGGCCGAGCTAACCCCAGAAGACCCCATGTCAACTAAGTGCTACCTACATAGCCCTTGTCCTAAGGGCCTCAGGCTAATGTAGTTCTCTGAAAGAGGGAGGAAAAGGGTCGAAGTGATTGATTAGGCTTGGTGGAGGGCAAGGTCATGGGTCGAAGAGGATAGGGTTTGTCCATCAGAGAAATGAACAAACGAGGGTGGTCGAGCTAACCCCAGAAGACAGTCGTGTCATCTGAGTGCTGTCTACATAGCTCTTGTGTTAAGGGCCTTAGACCAATGTAGTTCAGACTAGGAGACAAAGCGGTCGAGAGTTGTTCTATTCATGAGAATGGTCTAACACGCCCATATGTTTGAGAGAACATGCTTGAAATGATGAGAAAAAGTCAAGGTTTTTCACCTCTAGCAATTGCCCATATTAGGTGATGGACATGTGCCAAAGATGAAATGAGTCTATTTATGTGCCAGCAAGTAATGGTTTATGCTGGACATAAATTGAGTGGTCTACAGTTTCCATGTGTATTGGTGTCCATAGAAACCAGTGTGAATAGGCTAGGTGGTTGGTCGAAAAGGGGGTTGAGCTGATTTAATAAATGACAAATGATTGGATGTGACCAAAGTGTAAAAGAAGTGAAAGGCATAATCACCTTTTTATTGACAAGGACCAGAATGATAGCATAGATAGGGGTTGTTAGAACTAAGAGCCCCATTCATGCATTATGTCGTTGACCAGAGGTTGTGTTAGAGCGGTAATCAAATCACTTTGACACTAAAGGGAGCTCGAAGTCCCTTGAGCAGGTGTTAGGATGGGAGGATATAGGGTAACCCGTTTTAAGAGCAGAGATAACCTTACTCCTTTTTTATAGGAGACCCTGAGACAACTATAAGCCAAGTCCATGACCCCCTTTTTTTTTTTGGTGCAGACTGATTGATGCGGGAAGTCTACATAGAGATGTCATTTGCTTGGTGGTCATTTGTGAAGCTGATCGATGTGGGAAGCTTCTAAAAATAGTGTTGTTTATAGCAATATTTAGTCATAGCCATCCTTCGAGGGAGTGTTCTATATTTTTGATTTATATATAAGGGCTTTGAATAGCTATCCTTCGAGGGAGCAGTCTATTAGCTACAACAATGATAGTACAACTGTCCTTCAAGGGAACAGTCTACCTTTTTGATTTTTGATTTTGTGACTTTGGATATTTTTGACATCTTGATTTGTTTTGACAGAAATGTGAGTCATGGACTAGACTATAGAAGGTCAAGGGTTCCCTTTTATTAGGACAAAGCATCCATACTGAATAAAAGGGGTATATAGGATTTGTTAAGGGGAGTAGGGTTGAAAGGAATGAGGACTAAGAGGATGGGGATTGCTCAAGGGATGAGCTCAAGATAAATGTCAAGTGGATGAGTACTCGACTAACAGTAGAATGGTCACAGATGCAACGCATTAAGAGGCTCAAGTTCTGGTCATCCATCGAGAGAAGACAAATGATATGTCCCTGATCCATACTTGTGTGTGATAATGAAAGGTCTGAGCCAATTAGGGGCAAACTTGCCTCGTTTACTTCACTCCATATTGGTCACGTGCTGATTCTCTTTAAGGATGAGGTCTTCGATGTTGAAATCTCGTTCTCACAGATTTTTGTCATAGGCTCGCTTGATGTGATTTTGATAGACATGGAGATGATTGAGGGCAGCAAGACGGTGCTCGTCAAGTAACTCAAGTTGAGCTAAGCAATCTTGACGAAAGTCATCATTAGAGAGGATGTCATGCAGGGAGATGCAGAGAGATGGGATCTGTACTTTGAGAGGTAGGACAGCCTCTATTTCGTACATGAGAGAGAAAGGGGTAGCACCCATGGAGGTTTAAATGCTAGTGCGGTAGGCCCACAAAGCGAAGGGAATGTGAATATGCCAATCCCTTCCAGTGTCACTGACCACCTTCATGAGAATTTTAGTTAGAATTTTGTTGGAAGCTTCGGCCTACCCATTTGCTTGTGGGTAGTAAGGCGAAGAGAAACTGAGCTTGATGCCAAATGAGTCACAAAGTTTTTGGACAGTATTGTTTTTGAAGGACTTGCCATTGTCGGTGATGATTTTATGAGGGACACCGAAGTGGCAGATGATGTGGCTACTGATGAAGTCGATAATCTTGTCAGCTTTTGTGGAGATGAGAGGAATGGCTTCCACCAACTTGGTGAAATACTCAGTGGCAGTGATGATGGATTGATGATGAAGAGACGAATGAGGGTTAATCTCACCGATGAGATCTATGCCCCACTAAGAAAAAGGCCAAAAATCCTGAGCGACTTGTAAGGTGTGACTAGGAAGATGAAGCAAGTTAGAGTGCTGCTGACACTTGATGCAACGCCGAACATAGTCGCTACATTCTTGATGAAGGGTGGGCCAATAATAGCCTAGACAAAGGATGCACTTGGCAACCGAATTCCCACTAAAATGTCTACCACAAATCCCATCGTAGACTTGCTTAATGGCCTAAGATGCTTCAGTGGAGGTGAGACAGTGAAGAAGGAGGCCGTCGAAGCCTCACTTATAGAGAAGACCCCCTAGCATGGTATAGCGAGTGGTACGCTTGATAAAATCTCACCGTGCATTGCTAGAGAGGTTGGGAGGAATGACAGACAAAGATAAGAAGTCCACAAGCTACTTATACCAAACATCTCGTGGGTTAGAGTCTATGGTGTTGAAATGATTAATGTTAGGAGAGATATAGGAAGGTAACGACCATGATGCACCGTGACAAAAAGTTTGGATGCAGATGAGGAAGATGGGATATGGGAAGTGAGAGAATCCATGGTGTCAACAAACTTATTCATGGATCAAGGAACAATTTGCAAGAGGTAATGGTTGAAAGATGCAAGGAGAATGTCAGCATGGTTTTTGTACCTTTGAAAAATTTCATTTTTACAGAGGTATGAACCGTTGACCTAATTGACGACAAGTTGTGAGTCACCGAAGATGTTGATGGACTTGATGCTGAGAGAGAGGGCGGTCTGAAGTCCCAAAATTAAGGCCTCATATTCAGCCATATTATTGGTACAATTAAAATTGAGCTTGAAAGACAAAGGCATGGGCTCACCATCGAGTAGGATGAGAATGACTCCCGCACCCCCACCAAGTTGAAATTTGGAGCCATCAAAGAATATGGTCATTTGGTAGACAGTGTCATCGGTGGAAAGTGCAGCGATAGACTCGTCAGGAAACTCACACTGTGAAGGTTGATTGTTGGGAAGAGGGGCATCTCCCAGTTGATCAGTGATGGTTTGCCCCTTAATAGATTTTTTCTAGATGAATTCAAGGTCAAACTCAGCAAGCAACATGAGCCACCGAGCCATACGTTGATGTTGATATGGCTTGGAGTGCATAAACTTAAGAGGGTCAGTGTGAGTGATGACAAAGGTTTTGTGGTTAAGAAGATAGTGGTAGAGCTTGGTAGCGGCAAAGACTAACACCGAACAGAGTTTCTTGATATGAGTATACCGAGTTTCATAGTCTACCAGTGTTCAGCTGATATAGTAAACTACCTGCTCACGATGATGCTCGTCTCGGTGCACGATCATGGCACCTAACGAATGGTTGGTGATAGAGATATAAAGGTAGAAGGGTTGATTGTCTTTAGGTGGAATGAGGACTGGTGGAGAAATCAGATAGCGTTTAAGGGCTTCAAAAGCCTCTTGATAGTCCTTATCCCATGTAAAAGAGACATCCTTCTTAAGGAGATGATGAAAAGGTTGGTAGCGGTCAGAAAGCTATGAGATGAAACAGCGAATGGACTGGAGCTTCCCTTGTAGACTGCGAAGCTGCTTGAGTTTAGTTAGGGGCGGCATCTCGAGGATAGCACGGATCTTGGCGGGATCTATCTCGATGCCATGGAAAGAAATGATAAAGCTGAGAAGCTTGCCAGAGAGGACCCCAAAGACACATTTCTTGGGGTTAAGTCGAACATTGTATTGAAGAAGGCGAGAGAAGATGATTTTGAGAATGGTTAAATGGTCACGGTAAAGCTTGGACTTGCCGAGAAGGTCGTCTACATAGTCTTCCATGATTTTATGGAGGAGATCGTGAAAAATGTAGGTCATGCCATGCTGATATGTGGTGCCTGTGTTATTCAAGCCAAAAGGCATGACTCGATAGCAGAAATTCCCCCATGGGGTGATGAAGGTAGTCTTGTGCTGATCTTCCAGAGCAATTAGGATTTGATTGTATCCTGAAAACCCGTCCATGAGAGATAGCATCTCATGGCCGGCTGTGAGATCAACAAGTTGGTCAATGTTAGGAAGAGGAAAGTCGTCTTTGGGATAGGCTAAGTTAAGATCGCGATAGTCTGTGTAGATCTGGATCCCCCCAGTTGCCTTGGTGACTGGGACGATGTTAGAGACCCACTCTGGATAATCGATGGGCTGGATGAAGGAGACAGAAAGGAGGTGTTGAAGCTCCTCTTTGACAAGGAGGGAAATGTGAGGATGCATCTTTCGAAGCTTTTGCCTAATAGGCTTAGCCTCTAGTTTAGTGACAATGTTATGGGTAGCGATGGTGGGGTCAATGCCAGGCATGTCACGATAGGTCCAGGCAAAGGCCTTGCTATGGTCTGAGAGGAACTGGGTATAGTCAAGCTGCTCCTGAGCATTTAAAGATTGTCCAATCTTTAAGACGTGAGGAACATCATAAGAAGGGAGGTTGATGTCAATGGTTGATTCATTTAACATAACCTAGGTCTCAGAAGGGAGAGAGCACTGGATGAAAGATTCGTCAGTGCCCATGTAAGAAAGAATGACATCATCATCAACATAGTGGATAGTGTGAATGGTTGCCGACTCATCTTCTACCATGCTGGGAAAAATGAGAGGGAGAGACCTAGACACCCCATTGAGCTGATAAGTTAAGGGTTCCAAGCGGATGGTGTTTATGGAAAAAAAACTAGGAGGAATGGAAACCACCAACTCCGTAGGTGAAGGAGGAGGAATGGGTGAGCCTGGAGGAGATTGGTCAATGGTTGGTTTGGGACAAAGGTCTGTAGGAGTCTGAGTGGGGTCATGATATCCTAGGCCATACCATTTCTTGGCATCATCATCATTGAGCGGTTTGATGGGCTGATGGGAGCCCTGCTCATAGCATCCAAAGCCAAAACCCTTCCATGCACACCTATAAAGGTAAATGTGTGCAAAGGCAGGGTTGCCAAGAAATGAGAAGTCTGATGTGAAAGATTGAGGTGAAGAAAGAGGATTGAAATTAGTAGGAGCTTGATCAAGCCCCCCATAGACAAGGTTGGTTCGGAGGTGAGGAGGACCATAAGGCACGATCATCCCGATCCGATGGTCATAAATAGGGCTGTGATGAAGGCGTCCATACTCTTGTGGAGTTTCAAACATGTCTAAGGCCAGCAAGCAATATTCCCCCAATGAAAGTCTTTGGAAGATGTCTTCCATGGGATCTGTGGTCATCACTTGAAGGGAAGGTGTGAGGGCGACCGCTAGTTGCAAATTGGTTGATGCTTCCACAGATGGAGGTGGTGTCAGGGTTGATGGCTTGATAAGAATGAGAATGTCATTTGGATGATAGGTGGTGTTACAAGTTTTGAAGGGTGAAGGGTCAGCGGGAATGGTACGGACTTGCCCATTGTGCTCAAATTTCACACAATGGTGCAGGGTGGAGGGGACACAGGCCAATGCACGGATCCAGGGTCGGCCTAGCAAGATGTTGTATTGAAACTCTCCTTCGATGATATAGAAGAGCTCTGAGACTGTGCGTGGACCAACGTGAATGTGAAGGATGACTGTGCCAATGGTCGTGGCAGTGGTGTCATTAAAGGAATGCAAGATTGCGTCAGTTTTGGAGATGTAATTCTTGGGAAGAGCCAACTATTCAAAGGCATGGGTGGAGATAATGTTGATGTTGGCACCTCCGTCGATCATAACATGTTTAATGCATGTCTAATCAACATAGGCAGTGATGAAGAGGGCGGCGTCCTGATCTTCTATGTTGGATGTGGGAATCTCAGAATCACTGAATGTGATGGAGGCAACAGGGGCTAAAGAGTGGACAAGGGTAGTAAGTGGCTGGGGGTCCTCGCGTTGAACCTCCACTACCTGCAGGGCTCTGATGAGGGCTTGATGATGCTGGGGTGAGGTTTGGATGAGGTCATAAAGGGACATCTTCACAAGTATCTGGTGAAGTTGTTTCAACATAGAGTCATGAATTGCACCTGAAGAGGAAGAAGAGGGTTGAGGCGCGCCAAAGATAGAAATCTTAGGCTTGGGTGGTTGAGGTGGTTGTATGAAAGGGTAGGTCTAAGGAATGGTAGCTTTTTCCTTTGCCTTGTCCTTTTGTGACCTGGTGGTTATGTGAATGGCATTGATTTTGAAGATATGGGGTGAAGGAGATGAAGGGGTCATGGTTTGTTGATGAGATGTTGATGGGTCTAAAGAGGTCAGAGGGTTATGAGAAGGAGTCAGGGGTCGGTCGAGAGTGTCCTCAAATAGAAGAGTGTCTTTCTCCAGATAGTGGTGAATGATGGTCTTGAAGGCACAACAAGTCTCGGTATCGTGTCCTGGCGTACGATGATATAAGCAAATCTTTATGTCGTCGAACCAGGAGGGCTTAGACCTAAGAGGTTATAAAGGCCTGATGGGTGGAAGGGTTATGTTGGAAGTCTGCAAAAGTTGATGCAAGATCAAAGAGTATGAGCCCACTAAAGGGTCTGTGCTCGTTGATGTGTGCGATATGAGTGACTTTTGCTTGGGCAGAGTCAGAGGAGGCTTCCATACCACCTTTTGGATTGACGGTGTGGCAACAAGTGGAGATGGTACTTTCTTTGTGAGAGGTACCACCCTTTTGGGAGAGGGTAGGTGAGCGGTAGGCAAATGAAGCAAAGGAGGCAACTAGTTTTGATTAGAAGTCAGAGTGGGAAGGACTCTGGTCAGGGTCGAAGGATGGGGGCCCAAAATGGAGGACAATGATGACAGAGGAGGCATTCACCTCTATGGTTTAGCAGTCTTCTGTGACTTGGGTTGAAGACTACTATTGGTCGAGGTCTGGTCTAGGTCCACCTTCACTTGCGAATGAGTGAGGTTAGAGACAGGGTAAACGCCAAGTGACTTGATAGGTTTAGATGGGGTAGATGCAAGTTTTGGTTTTGATGGGGTCGGTTGAGGCTTAGAAATGGGAGTCTGGTTTTTGTTAAAGGTTTTGGGAGATTTCACCATGGGAGGATTAGCTGCATGAGATGAGAGGGCACGGGCATGTTGAAGAGTTGTGAGACGCTCCCACAATCCCTGATGCTCCACTTTCCTAGAAGGGAGAAGTTTGAGTTTCTCCACTAGTTGAGAAAATGGCTAAGAAGATGTGGGATGAGGTTTGGGTTCTTGAGAAGATGTGGATGGTTGTGGGGTTGAAGATGAGACTGATGTAGCGGCCTCAGACCCAAGGCATGATGGAGTCATGACAGGTTTGTCTGTGGTTAGAGATGAAGGAGAGGTAGGTTCTTCTCTGGGTGGAGAAGAAATCGAAGAATGAGACTTCTCAAGTGGGTAAAGATCAGGGATGATTGTGCCCTCCACTTGTGGTCGAGGAGTAGGAAGGGTTAGGTCCTCCATGGGCAGCAGGAAGGAGGATGGTGAAATTGGCAGTGCTGGTAAGGTCAAGGCATCCTCCAAGATGAGAGAGGTTGATAGAGAATTAACCAGAGAAAGAGGTTCGTCCACATGTGATGGACTGATAGATGGACTAACCTCTTGAGGTTAGTTGGAAATGAAGGGTGAGACCGTATTGACTGTTCGTATATTGTGTTCATGAATGTTGTCAGTCAAGGTCTGGACATTGTTCTGAGTTGGTGGATGATTGGGGAATGGTTTCTTGAAGATGTCGATGCCATGATTAGGTGGCACATTGGGACTGTCGAGGATGAGGTCACCCTTTTCCAGCATGTCTTGGATGATGTTTTTAAGGGTTTTACAGTTGCCCGTGTCATGTCCTTTAACACAGTGGTAGTTACAGAAGTCGTTTTCCCTATACCACGTAGGGATGGCACGTGAGGGATCAAATTGTGGAGGTGGTCGGATCTGGGGGAGATTGAGGACCCCTTATTTGATGAGTTTTTCTAGCATAGATGCATATGATTCTCTGAGTGGAGTATACTGTTGCTGTATGTATCTCTGCTGAAATTGACGGGTGGCACTCTTAGATGTGGATGGCTCAGGCTGATTAGTTGAAGGTGAAGAGGAGGAAGATCTAACAACCATAGTGTTTGCTGAAGCTTTAGATTTAGGATTGGATGAGGAAGGCTTAGAAGAGGGGTCATTGGTCTTGGATTTGGGATTCTTGCTCCACAACTTGACTTTATTCTCCTCGACGGCACGTAACTCAAGTTTACGGGCCATCGTGAAGGCTTCGTCAAAAGTGCGGAAGGTTTGAACCCTCAATGTAGAAGAAATATGTCTGGCGTAGGCTTGGGAGAAAAGTTCAATAATCTCAAGTTGGGGTAAAGAAAAGGAGAGTTGATTGATAAGGCCACTCCATTGAGCAATGAAATCAGTAATGGGTTCATCCTCGAATTGGCAGTTAGAATAGAGGTCTATAATTGAGACCTTCTTCATGATGTTGATAGAGAAATGATCAAGGAAGAGCTGGGCCAACTGAGTGAATGTGAAGAGGGAATGGCTAGTAAGGGAGCTGTACCAGTCAAGCGCAGCACCTGAGAGAGACATAGGAAACATGCGTAAGAGCAATGCATCGTCATGGGTGATAAGGTAACAGGCATGTCTAAATGCCCGTAAGTGCTGTTATGGGTCTTCCTTGCTTTGAAAGTGAGAAAACTTAGGAAGTTCCCACTGGCTGGGATATGGTCAGATTAGGACGGAAGGATGGATGGGCTCGTTGTAAATTTGTTCGTATGAGAGAGTATTGCGTGAGCCAGAAACGGAGGTCTCTAGGCTGGACATCTTGTCCATCAGCATTTTGATGATATCTACTGATGGATTGGTGGGTGGAACACCCCCTAGATTGTAAGGCGCTTGAAAGAGGCTAGAAGAGGCATACGATGTAGTCAGTTGTACCAGTAAGGGTGCAATGTACAGATGACTAGTCGTAGGGATAGAAGAGAAGACTAAGGGTGGTTGGGTAGAAGGCATGGCTAGGCTCGATGTTGCCATGGGGGGTTGGTTAGTGGTAACATGGGCCAATGGATAGGTAGCCACCCTGGTGTTGATAGGGGATAGGGTAGGCAGAATAGAGACAACCAAATTCTGAAAGGGGGTAGAAAGTGGTTGAGTGGGCTGAGGTTGATAGGGGGCCGAAACCCTGGTAGAAGTGGGCCCAAAGATGGAGGGAGAGGCCACACTTGGATGGTTGGTCAAAGGCTGGTTATTGGTTGAGGCCATAGCTTGGGTGTCAAAAGGTTTAACTACAGACGCTGTTGATACGGTCGCAATTTCGAGAAGAGAGGTCGGCATTCCGTAGATTGGATTGCCCAAGGAGTCTCGTGTTTGGCTATTCGCGAGATAGTGCTGCAAGGACTTGACGTTGAGGTCCAAGAATCATGCAAAATCTTGGTCCCCTTCTAGGATAATAGGCATTTGGGTCGGGGACGGTCTAGTAGGAGTTCTTTCAGTCTCTGAGTGGAACTCCATTATAGGACTGGTTATGGACGGGGTAGACAGAAGCGGGTGATGCCTCGCGTGATTGACTAGAGCCTTGGCTTGACTACGAGTCAGAACCATTCAAGGAAAGAAAGAATGTCCTCACAAGCTCAAACAAGCAAATAAGAATAGAAAAGATGAAAAACACAAGCAGATCCTAAAACCCTAGGAGTAAATTATTAGGATTATAGTGGCTTATGCCTTAGAATGTGTGTAGAGGAAGATTGGCTTTTGAGTCAGGTCCTAGAAGAAGTAGTCTATGGATGGTTTTGGGTTAGTTATGGTGCTCAAGAAGTCTATGTTAGGTTTTGTACAAGCCCTGGTGCTAAGGATAAAGCTCCCGTCACTTCACGAGTCCAGTGATAAACTAGGCCCGCTTAGCCAAAATATACTTCCCCTATAGATTAGACTCTGCCAGAGAACAGAGTGGGCTTTCCCCTTGGTGATGAAATCCAAGTAGGATCGCTGGGACGGGTAAGGTATCCATTGGGGGATGAAATCCCAGTTGGACCTTGTCTCAAGTAAGTGAAGATGTTTGTTTTTTGCAAGTGGTTTGGTCGTGTAACATCAAGTGGACTAGATTAATTCAATATGCGTTTATTAATTACTAAGTGTGGTCTAAGAAATGCAAGCAAACAAAAATGAAAGTGCAACGTGTTTTAAGCCCAAGTCAAAATGTTTGTTCATATGAAGACGAATGGAGAAAGAGTCGAAGAATATGAGTTTTGACTAGTCTAGAAGTGCAAGAAAGAAAAGAAAAGCTCTTTTTATTCCTGCTTATGATGTCATTTAGAAGAGACAAAAGAGGCGAAAAGGAAGGAACCTAATGCACCTATATGAACGAAAGAAAAAAAGAACCCAAGGAAGGCCCTAAGGTCCCACCGGGCATGCCAGAATGTTTCTACGCTAATTTTGCTTTCACATTCAAAAGATAGAAATGAGAAACTAAGAGATGGTCTAGGGTTAGAAGATACCCGGATATAGTCGTGCGCACCGAAATCAGATGTTGGAAGGTAGTCCTCTTTGGCTGTGGAGGAATGACACCTGCAAAGAAAAAGAGACTAAACATGAAAAAAATGTTAGACGAAGAGACGGTGGGCTGTCAAGCAAACGCTTGATCCCTGAAGTACGAAGACTTCCTTAAGGGATATCAACCCACTAATAAAAAATAGAATATTTGACTGAAGTAGAAATAATGAAAGATAGAATGAAAGCAAATAAAAGACAAAAAGCAAAATGCATACTTGATATGCAGCAAACTACTCTGCACAGTTGCTGGTGTCAGTCTCTGTGCTGGCATCGGTCAAGAAGAGTGCCGACGTCAGTTGAAGTGCCGGCGTCGGTCGGGGTAATGACCAACGTCGATCAGGGAAATAGTTTTGGACAGGGTCTGGTCGGGTTTGGACAGATTTTTTGGATTGCAGAAGGGTATGAAGTTTTTGTCTGAGGATTCAGGAAGCTGGTTTAGGAGTCAGAGGGATTTGTTTGAGGGTTTTATATAGGGATCTGGGTAGAGTTACAGACTATATTTTCCAGACAGGGTGGATAGAGGTGATACGGGTGGAAATAAGGTCAGGGTTATGGTCTAACTCTAAATTTGGGTAATGATATCAAATAAAAAACAATAACCAGAGAGTAAAATAAAAACACAGAGCAAAGCTCACCTGTTATACGCTAAAAATAGAGTCAGAGACATGATTGACGTTGTCGCTGTGTCACAGAAGTTTGATGTAGTAGACCTCTAGCAAGATGACTGAAGTAGAATACCTATACCAGAGAGAGAGAGAATGCGAGAGATTGGATGCAGATTGGTTGGATCGTTCGAATGAAGAGGTCACTGATTGATACGAAGGAAGGTCCGATAACTGATCGAGAAATGGATTGGCAACTGAAAGGATAACAGATAACAGATAACGGTTCCTGCGTTCAGGTCGAGAATGCAGGTTTAAGGATAACCGATGCCAACAGGGCTGTCGACGTCGGCCGATAAGTGACCAATGTCGGTGACGTCAGCCGGGTAGTGACCGACGTCGACAGATGCAGAATGGGGACAAAAGGCTAACTTTAGCTTTCTACTCATTTTTACATGCTGCCAGGGTCAAGGCTCATAGGAAAATGGTCGACAGGGGTTAAATAGGCGTGGAAAACTAAAATGGGGGTTAAGGGGAGGATGACAAGGGTTAGACACAATTACGGTGTCTACACTAGCCTATCAATGAAGCTTATAAACATAATCAATGATCAAATCCAAAGGATTGTAGAAACAATTTAACATTATAAATTTTCAATATTCAAGCTTAAAATTCATGTCTATGGCCTCTCTATTTATAGATTTTTGAGATTCATCAGGATCAACTATGACCATCCATCTCAAGATTGAGATGTGTGGCCATAGAAAATCCTAATAATTAGAATTAAAATCATAAATATCCTCAAGATAAATAAGCATTAAAGAGGCATGGGAGGCATTAACTAGGTATGGGTGACCCATAATATTGATATTTTATGGACTTATGGCTTGATAGATGCCACCCCATAGATGATGTCACTAGGTGATGCAAATTTTCAAAATCAATTTCCAATAATGAGATATTCAAAAAGATCTATGGAATTCTTACTTAAGCTCTTAAACTGGATTAATTAGCTTAAGTAAGTTTAATTAAATTTAATGTAATTCTTTAGGAATTGGTGCACAATGAATCAAAATGGTCAAAAAGTCATATTACTAGGTTGCAATTTGACTGGAGAGGAATTGAAAGGTGATATTAGATGCATTGGAGATGTATTCCCATTTAGGATGTTGTAAACATCAAATAACAAAGGTACGTGATGTGTACCAATGAATTAGAAGAAAAGAGTGATCTAGAGAACTAAATGGCAAAATTGTCATTTTGACTCAAAATGATTTGATCAAAGTTAGATGGCCCATAAAATGTATTACCCTATTTAGGGATAATTTGACCTAAACTGGCACTTGTAAGTGACAAGTTTGAAACATTTAGGGTATTTTATGGATTTTGACCTAAAATGTGCATTTGAGTGTAATTTAAGTAAGATTGAAAATTTCAACACAAATGGTGTTAGGAATTGGATGTTTACATTTTACCCCTATTTGAGAAGGTGTAGCGAAACATTTAGGTGAAGAAATGTCTTTTCAAAGAAAAGAGTTGTTGAGAATACATTGGAATAGACCCATGATGCCCCCTCGAGAGGACATACTAGGATGGAAGAAAAGGATGGACTCTCAAAAAGAGAGAGATTAACCCATGGAATAGATCACATCTAGACAAGCTAATGCTTGTACATATGATTACCATCAATGATCAAAATATAATGAGAAGTATAATAGGCCCTAGAAACAAGGGGAATAGGAAAGATACAATCCATAAATTTAAGGGACACACTTTAAACATACTTAATTTGAGAGTACAAGTTGTACACTTATGATATTGATCAATCCTGAGACAAGTTGTACACTGAAATATTTCCATCATGGGCTTTAATGTGGATAGATTGGAATTAGAGGAAAAGAGAGAATGTTCTACTTTAGGATGGGAAGCACCACTAGAATGGGGTCTAAAAAGATAATATAATAATAATTACTCCAGTAGATTATATTTGATCGTGATTAATTTTTTTTCCCCAAGAGGGTGAATATTGATCATTGATAAAGAATAAATAATGATTTGCCCTTGTAGAGCTGATTTGATTCAGACATTGTTTAGATGTTGTGCCCCAACATGAGAAATTGGCAAGAAAAATAGCTCAAGGATATAACCAAAAAGATAGGTTAAAGTGAGAGGGAACAAACATACATGTGATGGTGTAATGGCTTAGAAAGGCATATAAAACCAATCATATGATAATGCACAAAGTGATGAGATATATGAAAATAAGAATGGAGATAGCCAAGCTGGCCTCAATAGAAATTGAGCACTACCTACATAGTTCCATAGACTCATGTTCCAACATGAACTTGAGGCCAATGTAGTACACCCAAGTTTGGGAGAAAATGGAATGAGGAATGATGAAAAATGACCAAGAATTGATTAGATTTACAATGTATGCAAAGATATCTAGTATAAGCATATAGAAGAAGCCTAAAATGCATGCTACCTAGAAGCCTAATTGCATATCATGAGCCTAGGTGTTTCAAAGTGTTATTGAGAATCATTCATCAAAGCTGATGTTGATGTTAAGCCGTTGTGACTTGAGCACAAAGTGATTTATATATAAAAAGAAATTAAGCATCATAAGTATGAATAAATTAGAATGACATAAAATTCTAATTTCACTGAGCCAGATCAAATGTGAATACCTATAACTAAGGATAATGTTAAAACATTGACCAAAACCAGAGTTACAACTATTTACATTTAAACAAAAAAACAAAAAATAAAGAAAAAGACAAACCTAAATGAACCTAACTTGAAATCAAGATATGATCTTAAGTAAGAACAAAAAAATTTAAAAACAAAAGTTAAGAAAATTTTAACAACATGAGACCAAGATATGAATAATCAAGATCCATGTGGACCATCAAGGCATTTTTGAACACAAAAGAGAAAATCAAAATCAAACAGAAAAACAAGATGCCAACAATAATCAAATAAACAAAAAGGTCCAAGAACAACATAATAACCTAAGATCAAGATATAAACAATCAAGATCTATGTGAATTATCAAAATGTTTTGAAACACAAAAGAGATAAGCAAACAATTAATCAAGGAAACACAAGACCAAGATGAGACAAGAAATAATAAAAAGGAAAAAGAAGAAGAAATAAAAGGAGAGGTGTGAAAGCACAAAAAAACACCAAGAAAACTCAAATAAACACACATAAACAAAAAACCAAGTTAGTGTGGTTTAAAGACAAATATTCATGCATGTGCAGTAGAGGTGTTATTTTCCACCACATCATAAAAAAATAATGACATGAAAATTTTTCCCTAATTAAAGAGGAATAATGACAAAAGAAATGGGGGAAGAGAAGAAAAATAAGGGGTTGGCCAAGCTGACTCTAGATGTATAAGACAAGTGGACACTACCTACATAGTTCCATAGATGCATGTTCCAACATGAACTTCAGGCAAAATGTAGTTCTCCCAGGAAATGGGATAAAAAAATGATGATCAGACCAACATGATTAATGTTATAGAAGAAATGGAAGATATGAAAAAAAAAATTAGAATGGTCTGGCAAACAAGAAGCTGATGAGATGAGAAAAAAATGACCTTGCAAAATGGCAAGTGCTTAGGATAAGATGAAATGAACTGGTGTTTCTATGCTTGTAAAATGGCAAGAGCATAGCATGGTGGAACAAGAATGTACAAATGTATAAAAGCATGAGATAATATTTTGTTCTTTTGTGGATCATGTTCTGATGTTTTTGGTATTTTCAAAGTATTTCTAATGTTTTTGGTCTTTTTGGCATAAAATATGCACAAGGTGGGACCATCTAGTCGAGGAGATGCACATCTTAAGAGTAGAGGTTACAATAAGATAGCTAAGCCAGCTACAATGGCCCATGATCGTAAATTAGTGAGATTAAGCACTCTTGATCTATAATAGTGTAGCAATGGTCTATAACTAAGAAGATGTTTCTATTCACTTGTTTGAAGCTACACAATACTATTCTGGCAAACTACTTTGTAGAACTGTTATTGAGGATATTCATAATATTGATGAGACATAATCAAGATCATAATTGGTCAAGGGATAAAAAGTGTTCAAGATTATAAAATTCCTTAGACATAACAAAGAATATGGTTCTCATAAAGAGAAATCCAAAATGGGATGAATAATGTGTTTAGAGTGCCAAGGATTCAAAGCCTTTACTATCAGGAATCATGAAAAGTGGACTAGGGTAGTATAAAATGTGTTCAAGGTAAGATTAAAGGGTGGAATAAAATTATGACAACACAAGTTTCCCCCAAGTTAGGGGTCTTATAGACAATGGTTCAAATATATTCATGCATATAATCTCTTAAGGTGTATTATGTTCATGGGCTCTGAAAGTTCTTCACCATTAGGTTTAACTAATTGATATGATCTTGATCCATAATTTATTGTGATAATATATGGTCTTAACCAATTAGGCTAAAACTTGCCTTTCTTTTTAGGTTTAGCATTCATATTATTTTGGTTATCTTTCAAAACTAAGTCACCAATATCAAATTCTTAAGGAGGAATGTGTTTTTTTAGCTTCTCCATAATCTAATCTAATAGGCCTAAACATTTTCTAGGGTGGCCAAATGCTTACCATCAGGAAGCTCTAGTTTGTGTAGTCATGAGGCTCTATAGTCTTAATTATCTTCAATGTGATCTAGTGATATTCTTAATGATGGTATCTCAATCTCGACTAGGATGATATCTTCTGTGCCAAAAACAAGGGAGTAAATTTTCTCTAGTGGGGGTACGATGATTAGTTCTATAAGCACAAAGGATACGGAAGAGTTGTAAGTGCCAATTATGATCAGCATCAATGATGGATAGAATGGTTTTATTTGATGCCTCAACTTGTCTGTTTCCTTGTGTGCTATATGGAGTGGCTTTCTTGTGCTTGATATTGATTTTTTCACAAAGATATTTGACATCTTGGTTCACAAAGGATCCACTATTATCAGATATAATATAGGCTGGGATGCCATATCGATAGATGATATGGTAATGAATGAATTTGGCTATTTGTTTCTTGGTAACATAAGTGAGAAGAATGGCCTAAATCTACTTGGTAAAGTATTCAATTGTATTCAAAATGTGATTATGGCCATCTAAAGATGTTGGGTTAATTTTCTTAATGAGACTGAGACCCCATTTTGAGAATGGCCATGGTGTTGTAATTGGATGTAATGGTAAGGAAGGTGTGTGTATCAAATTACCATGTTTTTAACATGGAACACACTTATTTACATAATTACAAGCATCTATCTCCATTTTGGGCCAATAATAGCCTATTTTGAGGAGTTTATTTGCTAGGAATACACCATTGGTATGGGCCCCCACACATTCCTTCATGAACCTCCTTAGTACCAACTTGGATTCTCCCAAAGATAAACAATGAAGAAGCATTCCATCATAGCCTTTATGATAAAACATGTTTTCAAAGAGGATATAATGCATTAAATGATGAATGAATATTTTTTTTTGGTTATTGGAAAGGTTGGTGGGAAATACATGACTATGGAAATAGTTATAAAAATCTTGGTATCATGCTAGCACAAGTGAGGGATTAGGATCAATAATGATGCATATCCTCTCTAAATCTGATATAAAATGTGATATCTAAAGAAGATTTTCAATCAAGAACTGATAATTTTTATCACTATCATGTATTTTAATTATGGAATTGATTGCTGCCATAACATTGGTAGATCTGTTGTTGACTCACATAACTTGCTCAAATTGTAGAGATTTAAAATGTGTTTTAAGGTTATCAACAATTTGCTTGTAAGGAAAAAGCTTATAATCTCTTTTTTGATACTGGTTAGTTGTCTAATTTATGATTAGATATGAATATCCATAGACCTTTAAGCTTTGAATATCCCATTGTATGGAAAGATGGAGGCCTGCAACCAATGCCTCATATTTGGTCATATTGTTGGTAAACTAAAATTATATATGAAAGGCTTTGGGGATCAAATCCCCCTATGACATGATCAACAATATGCCAGCTCTAGACCCTCAAGAGGTGAAGGATCCATCAAAATATAACATCCACTATTTAGGTTCTTATGATGCTTTTTCTATCATCATGATAGAATCATCTAAAAGGTCAAAGTTGAGAGGTTGAGTGGCTGTAATAGGATCTTATATAAGTTGGTCATCAAGAACTTGTCCTTTAATTGACTTTTGATTGTAGTACTCAATATCAAACTCACTGAAGAGCATAATCCATTTATCCATGTGTCCTTGAAGAACTACTTTACATAAGAGGAACTTGAGAGGATCTACCTTGATAATAACATTAGTTTTTTAATTTAGCATACTATGTCACAATTTTTGAGTGGTGAACACTATAGCTAAACATGCCTTCTCAATAAGCATATAATTATGTTCATATACTACCAATATGTAGCTTAGCTAATAAACAATGTGTTCCTTACCATGATCATCATGTTGAGCCAAAAGTGCCCCCAGTACATGTTGTATGGTTGATATATAAAGAAACAGTGGCTTTCTTTATGTTGGAGGTCGTAAGACTGGTGGATTGGTCAAGTATGTTTTAAGCTTTACAAATGCTATCTAAAAATCTTAATCCCACTAAAATGTTACCCCTTTCTTTAAGAGATGGGTAAATGGGTGGAATGTATCTACCAATTAAGAAATGAACCTGCATATAGAGTAGATCTTTCCTTGTAGACCTCGCAATTGTTTAAGATTGTTTGTTGGAGGCATTTCCATAATAGTGTTAACCTTGGAAGGGTCAACTTCAATCCCTCATTATGATATAATGAACCCTAGAATTTTTTTTGATGTGACTCCAAAGACACATTTCTTAGGATTTAAGTGGACTTTATATACATGAAGCCTCTCAAATATTCTTAGTAGAATGTCAAGGTGTCCAAATCTTGTTCTTGATTTTGATAGTATATCATCAACATAATCCTCGACAATGTCATGCATCATGTCATGGAAAATGATAGTCATTGCATGCTGATATATGCTCCAGCATTCTTTAAGCCAAATGGCATGACTTGGTAACATAATGTCCCCCACAAAGTGGTGAACATGATTTTATGCTAATCTTTAAGGATTATCTTGATATGATTATAACTAAAAAATCTATCCATTAAGGATAACATCTCATACCCAACAGTTGATTCAATGATCATGTTGATGTTGGGTAGAGGAAAATCATCTTTGGGGCATGCTTTATTGATATCATGAAAGTTATTACAAATATGTATGCCTAGGGTCTTTTGATTCAATGGTAAGATGTTAGAAACCCATTCAGAGTAGTCTAGTGGTCTGATAAATTTGGCTCCTAACAACTTTTCCAACTTGGCCTTAACTAAAAGGGCAATGTGTGGATGCATCTTTCTCAACTTTTGCTTGATTGATTTAGCACTTGGGTGAATAACAAGATGATGTACCACTAAATCTAGGTCCAATCCTAGCATGTCATAGTATGCCCATGAAAATATGTCTATATAATCCTTAAGAATGGATATAATATGTTCACATTCTACTTTAGTAAGGGAAGCTCCAAGATAAACCATTTTGGGATCTTCATGGGTTCCCAAATTCACTTTTATTGTGCTCCCCATAATGAGTGTGGATCCATCTTATAGAATTGTAGGAAATGTATGGTCATGATAAATTTCCTCTACTATATCTTCTTGTTCTTCCCAAAGATCTAGATAATATAAAGAATTAGAATCTACCTTCTCAAGTAAAGGCCAATTGGAAAATATCTCTAGAAACTTAAGAGCAAGACACTCAAATATTTGATGTTATTCTAAAGATATTCTTGTACTAGCTATGGAACTTGGGTTATATGGGCTTTCTACATCCTAAGGGGATGAGAAAAATTTTCCACCTGGGAGTGCCTGAAATAGGTTTTCACTCAAAGGCTTGTCTTTTTCTTTACTTTTTCCCTAGTTGACAAGTGCCTCATAGAGGTTTTCACTTGAAGATCTTGATGTTTATTCTTTATTTGACCAAGAAAGTTTGCATGCTCTCTAAATTAGGCAAAATTATCCAATAAAAAGTCAAAACCTTGCTTATGATCACTAATGGGGAATGCATCTCATATACCCATGTATTCTATGATTGATTATTCATTTTTAAACTCATCGAGCCATGTGACTAAATTTTGTTGATCCCAATCTATGAGTTTAGGATGGCAAAGGCATAGGTTATAGTGAGGTTTTGCTTCAGGATAGGAAGCACCAATGGTAAACATATAATGTCCTACATTAGGAAGGGAAGCACCACTAGGATGGGTTTTTTCTTTAGGATGAGAAACTCCAATAGGCATTATGGTTAATATAACATTTAAATCAAAAAAATATGAGACAAAAAGCTCATCAAAAAGGCTATAATGGGATGTTGTGTCACTTTTAGGAGTACCATTACTAGTCACTTCAAAAGAGTCACTATCAAATGTCATGAGGTCATCTTCTAGTGGTTTAAATTAGAGACCATGATTCTAATTGAAAACTCCAGTTGATAAGGGTTATAAAATTCCTTGCACCTATGGGCCAAGACCTTTCCCTATATGGTCAAGATGATCCATTATCTAATTAGGGACAGGATTATTTAGATTCTAAAAATAATCAACAATGCCTTTAGAACATAACCAATCTCCCTTAATAAAATCCTTTCAATCTTTATTTGATGTAATTATAGGTACAAAAACCATAGGAGGTTTTAGTTGTTGCTTCTTTGGTTGCCAAATTTTATCAGGTCTGTTAGGAGTCTAAGAAGTTTTAGGCTTACCAAATGTTTTAGGGAATTTTGGTAAATTTTTAATATGGAGGATGTCCTTCAGATGGTACATGTAAATGCCTATGTCTTTAATAATAACCTTCTTGGCCAGAGCTATAGGAAATGGATTGGCTGAAGTGGAGGCTAGATCACTAGGGTCTATGTAATTAGATGGATATGGATGAGAAATGATGGATTTATTCTTCTTTTCAATGAATTCAAAACCTGGGAAATAATTATAATTACAAAACTCTGCTTCAAGATGTTTTTAGTATTGATATGGCTACTGATCAATGGGAATAGTAACATCAATCCCATCATGGGGAAACTTAAGGCATTAGTGAAGAGTAGATGGAACTACCTATACTTCATGGATCCAAGGATGACCAAGAAGTATGTTATAAGGAAGCTCAATATCCACAATATGGAATAATGTGTGATGAGAAATAAACCCAACCATGACTAAAAACAAAATTGTACTAGATGACTCCCTCTTGATGTTTTCGTAAGCTTTTATTGTAATAGTTTTTGGATAAATGTCTTTATCCATGTAGCCCAATTATCATACCAATTTAAGAGATATGATGTTCATCCCTAAACCATTTCTATAAGAACTTATTTGATCTTGTGATCCATAGTGATTATCTCAATTTATAGTGGGTTATTATGGTTTGGACTGAGGGTAGACATGTCTTTTTGATCAAATGTGATTTGCCAAAATGAAGACAAGTGTCCAAATAGGTTTTGGAAATGATTAAGGTTAATATTATTAGGCACAATAGACTCTTGCAAAAATTTGTTTAACATGGTTCTATGGACATTAGATATCTGCAAGAGTTCTAATATGGAAATTTATGCAAGGGTTTTATCTAATTGATTTGTTAGACTATAAGGTCTTTGAATTATGAATTGAACTAGTTTAGTCTTTTTTGGGACAATATTTGGCTTTGGAACCATTGGCACAATATTCTCATTGGTTTTTATGGAATAAGTGGGTGAAGGGCCTTGGATGGTAACTCATAGGCATCTAGTTACGATTTCACAACCTAGAGGTTACAAGGATTTATTATAATTAGAAGAGGAACTCAAAGGGCCTTGAATGGTGACTTACAAGTGTCTAACTATATTTCTATAATTTTGGGTCAGTGAGGAGCCTTTATAATTAGAAGAAAGGTGTTATTGTTCAGAATTAGTAACTCATGCAAATAGAGTAGCAAAATGATGATGTGAACTTGACATGGTATTACTAGGGGGAGAGGGTACTGGCCTTTTAATGATGGGTCCCATGTAGTGAGGAATATGATATTGGCCACATGGTTTTATAGTAACAGTGGTAATGTGGGTTGTAAAAATGCATCCCATAATATTATTATAGTCATAAGGTACATTGTTATAAGCCATATTATTAGTGTGGGCATTATGATCTTGATTATGATCATTATAATTTTGACCTTGTTATTGGTTTTGATTTTGTTTTGTCTTTTATTGTGACC
Organism: Torreya grandis; assembly: GCA_037957365.1. NCBI lineage: Eukaryota > Viridiplantae > Streptophyta > Pinopsida > Cupressales > Taxaceae > Torreya > Torreya grandis. Next base: position 161,117 of record JARHVA010002334.1, read on the forward strand.
ATTTTTATTGTTTCTTAGTGGTGGTGGATCATGTCAGGGAAAGGGGTCTTTATAGATTCCCATACCCTGATTTTGTCTTGATTAGGGGCTAACTTAATATCTAGTTCACCACTTTCAATAAAGTCCTCAATAATATGTCACATTTGAATGCAATGATATGAATCATTACTAGCAACATGATGAAATTTACACCATTCATTCTCTTTATACCAATCTATTTTTGGTTAATCTTGAGGAAATGGCCTTGATATTGGCCATACAATTAAATTAGATACAATGAGATTTTGTAACATTGTTTCAACTAATTCTCATAACTTGATAAAGACTCTAAAATTGTTATGAAATGTCCTTCATAGAGGTTGTCTCTATAAAGTAGGTAGTGGATTTGGGGGAGTTAATTGTACATTTGGAGGAGGCATAGCCTGTACTATTTGTACATGTCTTATTTTAGTCACTCCATTTCCAACCATGTTCTTATTTTTGTTAAAGCCCTTAAAGTTATCTTGTATAGATATTTGGACTAGTGATTTAGTCTGATTAGATGCTTGACCTTCCACAAAAATATTAACAAGGCCCTTAGCAATAAGAACCTTTTCAATCTGCACTCCTTTGCCAATAATTCCTTTAAATGAGTTAGCACAAGCTAACCATAAATTATGCACAACTTTAGGATGCAAATTCTATGTAAAGATATCAACCAACTATTTATCTAACAAATTATGTTGAAAGTGGCCTACCAATTCTCTTTACCTTTGTAGATATATAGTGAAACTTTCACCATCACACTACTTGGCTTTGCATAAGTCAACAACAATTAGTTCATGTTATATGTTATATGAGAAATGGTTAACAATTTTGTTTGATAAGTCATTCCAGTATACAACTGATCTCTTGGGTAGTTTAAATATCCAATCAAGAGCTTGTCCCATTAGGATTCATAGAAATAGTCATAGTAGTTCTCACTACTATAAGTAACCTCTTGACATAAAATGAAGAATGCATGTATGTGTTCATGTGGATGTCCTTTTACTTTGTACTTATCAAATTTGGGTGCCTCAAAATGAGGTGGAAAGGGGTTTTGGAGAATAGATAAATTAAATGGATATTGCCATATCTCATCAAATTTGTACTTTTTGACTATATTATTCATCTTTGATATTTGAATAATTTCCTTCATATAATTCCATTCTTGCATGTTTGGTGCATTTGTGGATTGAATACGATATTAGTGGGGTGGAATGTGCCCCTACATTTTTTGCTATTGGGGTGGAATGTTCCCCTAATTTTATTGTTGTTGGGGTGAAATTTGCCCCAAATTTTATTATTTTTGGGATGGAATTTGCCCCTAATTTTATTTTTGTTGGGGTGGAATGTGCCCCTGATTTTGTGTGGATCTATAGGGAGTGTATACCTTTTGATCCATGACTTGGTTCTAATTTGCTCCTTAAGTTGAGAACATAGGCTGTTGATTTTTACATTATAAAAAATTCCCTAAATTTGGCTATTTTGTGCTTTGTTGATTTTGGAAATTTCTATGTTTATTTACCAATTTTTGGGTTGGTTAAAAAGAACTAGCCAAATTGTCTTGAGGGATTTCCTCAATTCAAACTGAATGTTTGGGTTTTTGAGTTTGTAAAGTGAAAAGAGGTTCTTGATGATTGAAGAATGTATGTTTCGTGTCAAATGGAACACTTTTTAAGGTCTCTTGTGTCTTTAACTATTCATTTATATTACCTTGATCCACTATGGTAATGTCTTCATCCAATATTTATTGCATACTTTCAACCACATTTCCTTATTCTTTCAAAGCATTATTGTGAATTAAAGTGGTAACAAGGGATTTAGTTAAGTCTATGATAAGTTGATATGCATATCATTGACTTATTATCTTGATCTTAGCTAGAAGATTTGTATTTGTGGGTTTTGACTCTATTTCTATTTCCTTTCCTTTATTAGAGGAAGAACGTATGTCTATTTGTGTAAAAGCTTTCTCTTGCCATTATTATTCTCTTTCTCTAACTAAGGTATGAAATTGTTCTATAGGAAAGTTAGAAGGTAGTCTAGTGCCTAATTCTATCAATCTTAGAAGGGCTTCATCTTGATCTTCTTGGGGTTGATATTCATTGTATTCATCTTTGGATTCTATTTTTGCAAGGATATCATAAAAAATAACAGGGTTATCTTAACCATCATAAAATTCTTCATATTCATAACTAAGGCCATAAGAGGCCCCACTATGAGTGAACCTTTGAGTTATGTCTAAAAGAGTTGATCTATGTGTTTGACTAACTTTGGACCAATGTTTGGCAACCAAATAAAGTATGCTTCAGCTCTCTTTTAAACAAATAACCAAAGTACCAGTGAGATTGTAAGGGAGAGTGGTTTGAAACCATGCACAATTTAGAAGATTTGGTTCATGAGTTTACTCAACCTTTGGTAAAGTTGAAATCATATAGATTAGAAGGGGGTAAGTTAACTCAAAGACCCAAGGTGAAAATGTGTACATCAAAGTCTAGATCTTTGTGATACACCCACACTATAAAAGCTAGTTTCAAATTTGACAAGTTGACCCTAGAAGTATAGAGGAAATCTCTCCAGATTATGAAGAAGACAAAATGTACTAAGAAACTCAAGATGTAAAAACATACATGAATCACTAAGTATAAATCTAGGACCAAATAGGCAGCACAATGTCACCACATGATTCTAGTAGGATAAAATATGTTCTAGGACTCAAAGTATGAGCGATACACAAGATGACTTGAGTCCACCAAGATGATAATGTGATTTTGAGTCTTAATAAACAACCTTCAATCTGAATATAAAATTTATCCCAAGTTAAAACAAGCTTAGTGCACAAATGGTGAACCCAGTTTGACACACCAACCCTTAGAACTAAGAAAGGTTCAATTTTGAATGTGGATTATAAATGAAGGATTTAAATAAATTGGGTAAAATATCTAGACTCAATTGGGAAGCATGACTGCATCAAAGGGGATGATATGACACAAATCTTTTTATAACAATTTGGAAAAGGAAAAGGTGAGTTTTCCAATTGGATAGTGTAATGCCTCCCTTGCTCAAAAAAATTGAGGACAATGTGTTTTGGTTAAGTTCATTGGGTTAAAAAGTAGTTTTAGACAAAAATCAAGACCAAGTAAGCTAATGACTAAAAACAAATGTCTTAAGCCTAAACTAACAAGGTATGGCAAAGTGGGGTATACTAAAATAGTAAGGTTTTAATAATTTTAGATGAATCAATTGCATAATGACTTTCATGTCAAATGATGCAAAAGACAAGCATAAAAATTAGGTGAGCACAGCATTTGCTAGTTGTAAAAAGGTTTGGTCCTTTTTACAACCACTACATCTTATTGTTTGTTTAGTGTAGTACGATGTTTAAATGCAGATACATCTCATGTACAACTCCAACTAAGAGCCAAATGAAGTCAATACCAAAATATGAAACCCTAAGTCAAAGCTTCCCTAAATAAATTGTGGGAGGTAATGACGTCCCCTTCGTTAGCCAAGTTTTCAAAAAAATAAAGAAATCACAAAAGTAGAAAGACTTTAGGGTTGTTTTCAAGGTTACCCAAACTTTGATGAGTTTTTGGGGAGTTCTTTAGATTACTTTCTTTCTAAGCCTTGGACTAGGCTACTTGGAATAGGAATGGAACTTTTGATTCTAAGGGTTACCTAAAGGGGACAAATGAAAGAACATACACACAACATTCCTCTTTTTGCCAAACAAGATCTAATTAAATAATTATTGCAAGTAAAAATTGACAAGTGTGTTCAATTTTATTCCCAAATGAATGATTTGGTGGTGTTCATTTGACCCCTTGTGTCTTAAGATTTTGAACTTTGAAAACATTCATTTAAGCATTTAAATTTTTCATTAAACACCAAAACAAAGTTACTAATTGATTTTTAAACATGCAAAAGGTGATTAAAAACATGTTTTTATCAAATGTCATGTTTATTCCTACAAAAAAAAAAGTTAGCATGTTCTTTAGCTTTAAAGATCTTTTTGGTTTGAAACAATAAATTTTAGAAAAAAAGCTCTCAGGTCTATGTTTCAAGAAAAACACAATGACCGATGTTGGTTTATATAACTAATGATAGTTACATTTTCTAACCGATGTTGATTATCCAACTGACATTGGTTATACCAATGTGATCGATGGTAGGTATACAACCGAGGTCAGTTTTGATAACCAATATTAGTTAAGATATGCAACTGATGTCAATTTTACTTACCGATGTCAATTACTGTGTAAAACCATGGCAAATAAAAATGACAAAATAAAGTTAGAAAATCAATTTACAAGAGTTTTAAGGGTCCAAATGAATATTAAAGTTGTAAAATGATCTTCTTTATGTGTGAGATGCATCTATTCCCATCGAGTGTGTCAAAATGTAGAGAGTATTACAAAGCAAGTTAATCAAGCATTAGTCCATAAATAACCAAAAATGCATAAAAAACTAACTAACTGCATAAAAAACTAACTAAGCCTATCTATTCCTATGGGAATTACAAAGGATAGAAAGAAATAAATGAAATAAAGAAACATCATATTACCTTCCTAAATGTATTCACCATACCCATGTGGATCAAAAGCATGTTCCCCCTTGATCAAGCATCCTTGTCTTTGTCAACAATAGTGGCAAACTCCTCCAATGTCTCAAGAACACTCCATAAAACCTAGACTCATGATTCCAAATCACTAAACTAGCCTATCAATGAATCTTGAAAAAAAATCAATGATCAAATGCAAAGGATTGTAGAAATAATTTAACATTATAAATTTGCAATATTCAAGCTTAAAATTCATGTCTATAGCCTCTCTATTTATAGGTTTTTGAGATTGGTCATGATCAACCATGCCTGTCTATCTCAAGATTGAGATGTGTGGCCATGGATAATCACAATATTTTGGAATTAAACTCATAAATATCCTCAAGATAAAAAAGCATTAAATAGGTATGGGAGGCATTAACTAGGCATGGGTGACCCATAATCTTGATATTTTATGTACTTATGGTTTGATGGATGTCACCCCATAGATGATGTCACTAGGTGATGAAAATTTTAAATATCAATTTATAATAATGAAATATTCAAAAATATCTATGGAATTATTACTTAAGCTCTTAAATTATATTAATTTTCTTAAGTTTAATCAAGTTTAGTGCAATTCTTTGGAAATTGGTGCACAATTAATCAAAATGGTCAGAAAGTCATATTACTGGGTCATAATTTTTCTAGAATGGAACTAGAAGGTGATGTTAGATGCATTGGAGCTGTATTCCCATTTAGGATGTTTCCAAAACCAAATAACAAAGGTACATGACATGCACCAATGAATTAGAAGAAAAGAGTGATCTAGAGCACTAAATGGCAAAATTGTCATTTTGACTTGAAATGATCTGATCAAAGTTAGTTGGCCCATAAAATACATTTCCCTATTTAGGGATACTTTAACCTAAACTGGCACTTGTAAGTGACAAGTTCAAACCATTTAGGGTATTTTATGGATTTTTACCTAAAATGTACATTTGAGTGTAATTTGAGTAAGATTGACAATTTCAACACAAATGGTGTTAGGAATTGGATGTCTATAGTTATAGGTTTGAATTATGTTTATTTTTTGAATTATCTATTAAATAATCTAAGTTGTATCAATTGGTGGGTTAGTGTTTTGAGGAGGATTTCCCAAATTTTTATTAAGGTGAGGGTTGCTAGGTGGTAGATTCCTTATGGGGTTATTGGATAGGCTTGTGTCAATTGCCCCCACATTATGGTGAGATGTTTGATTATGGGAACTATCTTGATAAGTATGAAAACAATCTAATCCACCAATATCATATTTTTGAGTGATGTGAACCATGTTGTAATTGAAATATGAGGGAGGAGAAGAGGTACTCCCAGAGTGAGGATCTTATTGAGAAGTAAATATAAGAAGAAAAAAGTATCCAATATAACATCTAAATGGATTCAAGTTGTCCAAAAATATTTTGATAGGAGATTTTATGATGCTTGAAGAAATGATCTAAGATAAGGAAACAAGAATTAAAAATAGGGACAAAGTCAACCATACATAGAATAGTGTCAATCAATAAGTACAGAGTTGACTAGGTCAACAAAGTGTGTGAAAAAAATTCATAGAATAAGACTACATAAGGACATAGTTGAGCTGGTCAAATGTGTGATAGAAAGGGATAAAATTGAAATATGATAAATAGATACATAGTCCTATGGTTCAACAATGTATTGATGAATAAATAACATGGTAATAAATAAGAAGACACAATCAAAGAGGTCAACTATATACTTCTTAGACAAGGGGATGGATAAGAGGATAAAGAGGTCAACTATATACTTCTTAGATATTACAAATACTCTATAAAATACTATGTTGACAAAAATGATAGTCTTATATAATAGATTTTTTTTTAAAAGATAATATCTAATAAAAATAATTTAAGCACACATGTAAGTGGATTAATGTGACTGATCTAATTAGGATACACAACACAAACCTTGCACTAATGTTGGGTAATGAAATTTTTGTAATACTACATAAAATGATCAAATATAAATCAACAACTTGAAATTAAATGCTAACTAATTTTTCATCCTTAAGTGTTATTAAGTTATAATGAAATTTAATTTTTAATGTGATTGGGAAGTTGGCTATAATGAGGAACTAGAAAACAATATAAGGCTAGTTTTAGGAAGTTTAGGCTGAAAGAAATCTATATTGGTGATGGTACTATCTTGGTATTGGGGCATACCCCCTTAATTCAAAAATCCTAAAATGGTAAGGGTGTCAGGTATTTTTCTAATATATACCATCAACCACATATTTATATTTGGCCAGGAAACCAAGTTAGCTTCCCCCTTGGTGATTAAATAAAAGTAGGTATACTTTGGAAAGACAAATGTTTAATATTTTTTAATGTAAAGTGATTTGGAAGTGTGTAAAAAAGATGAAAATAGTGTGACTACATTGCTAATTTAAAAAACCACCTAATTAATCTCTATTTGTTACTCTAAGCATGCAAGAAACTGAAAGGAAAAGTTAATAAATTAATATCAAGAAGAGATTAATTCCTTGATTATAAAGAGTACATATTCAATTTAGGTGACACTATATGTAGTAAAAAACAAATTCAACTAGGTTACTACTACATAAAATAAAGATATGGAAAAACATAGTTGAATAGGTTGACTATATATTTTAGATAGAAGAAAAACAACATAACTGTGTCAAGTTGGTCAACCCAGTTGGTTGTAGGGATGCAATATTACAAACTATAAACTTATGAAAAATAGTACTAAAAAGGAATATTTGAAATACATAAAGAATAAGAATGAACCTTAGTGGGTTTGAAGATGTTTTGAATGCAAAATTTTATGTTCTGATGCTCAAATGTTGATTTAAAGTTTTTCCTAATAGAGTTAATTGGTTAGATGGAATATGCAAAACCTATGTGCTAAGAAATAAGTTTCAAATAGAGTTGGTTAGCTCAACTATGTTTTCAAACCTATATGCTAAAATAGGAGAATTGCAAATAGAGTTGACTAGTTTGACTATGTATGCAAATCTGGAATTAAAAAATAAGACTATGTCAAACTAGTTGATCTGGTCACCTATATTTGGAAAAGACCTATACACATAAAACAAAATCAGTTTAGAGTGACTATGTGTTAAACCTATGTATAAACTATTATAACTATACTGACAGGTTTGATACAACACTATAAAAATAAAAATATATAATATAATGATAAAATTAAAGTGTGAAAGAAAACCTACAAGATTTTGATTCATGTCAAGTTCACTAAAATGTATGAAAATGGAAATGAAACCAATCTATTTATCAATCCTAGCATAGAGAAGATAAATCCTACTTACACTTCTAATTATTAATACATTAGATATTCAAGGTAATGACCAAGATAGATTTTATAGACCTAACTAAGGGATATCTTACCATAATAACATCACTAGAGAGGGTTCTAAAGCCTTTAGTCAAGTAAAACTATGCAATAACCCTAGCTAGGTCTTATGTTTTCATATTCACAAAGCAAATGTCAAGTAAAGTAAAAATCTAATCTAGTGTTCACCAAATATTATGACACAAAGTGTGGCTAATAAACATAAAAAGTAAACATGTATAGGATAATCCTAATTAAGATATCTATAGGTAAACACCCTAATACATGGAGAGAGCAAATATATTAAAAATCCATTACTTATACTACTTATATCAACTAAAATAGAGAAGTAAAGTTAGAGATACCTTGAAGATAAACCTGTCGAGACTCAATGTCTCCTTTGGACAAACATGCTTTGAAAGAGGTTATTGTGGTTTGTAAGGATCACTAAAAAAGACCAAAACATCCAAGACTTTTACACAAGACAAGGTTCTTCTCCAAGTATAAACTCTGAGCTATAACTCCTCAAGTAAAATGGTGGAAGAACAGATTATAAATAAGTAGAAATGAATCATTAACTTTTTGTCTCTCTAATAAATGGTGAAATGAATGTGTATATATAGTTAGGTCTAACCCTAAAACTTTTTAAAATTTTAGCTAATAGGGTCGGCCCAATCGACTCTACATTGTTATTTAAAAAAATAAATTAGGTCTCGGTCTGGGTTGGAAAAGCTGACCTAGTCTCATAAATTTATTTTATCCATTTAAATACAGAGCAGATGGGCCCGAGAGTGTAACATCAACCATGAAAAAGGGTTTTAGTCTTATAAATGGGTTAATGAAGGAATTGAATGCTTAGAGGAGTGTGTAAGAGAGGAGATAAGGCTTAGGGAAGTTCATAGGAGAATGTTGGATTGATAAAAAGTGGTAGTATAAGGGACAATAATCCTAGGAGGCATCAATGGTCTATCCATCCCTTTCTTGGTGCACCCTTTAATATGTGCACTCAATGAGATTGAGATTTGATAGGTTTTTGCCAAAGAGAAAGTGTATGTAATGGGAAATATAATATATCTACAAATCAATCCTAACTCAAAGAAGATAAATCCTAATTGCACTTTCAATTGGGGATACATTAGCTAAGCAGGGTCATGACCAACATGGATCCACTAGACCTAGCTAAGGGATATCTTACCACAAATAATATCATTAGGGAGCTAAATCCTCGAGTCAAGTAAAACTACATAATAACCCTAACTAGGTTTTATGTTTTCATATTCAATAAACTAATAATAAGTAAAGTAAAAGTCTAATCTAGTGCTCACCAAATCTTGTGAAACAAAGTGGGGTTAGTAAACATAAAATTAAACATGCATAAGAGAATCCTAATTAAACTATGTATAGGTAAAAATTTAATTTATGAAGAGATAAATATATTCAAAAACCATTACTTATGCTACTTCTATCTAATAAAAAGAGAAGAAATGTTAGATATACTTACCTTGAAGACAAACCCATCGAGACTCAATCTCTCCCTTGGCCAAAGGTGATTCAAAAGATATTTTTGTGGTTTTTAAGGATTAGTAAGAAAGGCCAAAGCATCCAAGACTTATTTATAAGACAAGATTCTCTTCTAAATAAAAACCCTAAGCTAAGAGTCCTCAAGTAGAATAGTGCTAGATCAGATTGTAAAGAATTACAAATAAATAATTAACTCTTATTATCTCTCTAATAATGGAAAAATTGATGTGTTTATATAGGTGTATCTAACTTTAAACCCTTCTAAAATTTTAGGCCAATAAGGTTGACCCAGTCGACCTAGTATCATAATTGACAAAAAATAAACTAGATCATGGTTTAGATTGACTATGTGCTAACTTAGTCACTAATAAGCTTTATTAATAAGAATGGAAGGTCAATGTGGCTAACTATGTCATGTAAACCATCAAAAGGGGTTTAAGTTAGGGAAATGGTTAATGAAGGTGGTAAAATACTAGAGGAGAGTGAAAAATAAGAGGCAAATCTTAGGGAAATGATTTTAGGAGACAAGTGGAAAAAAGAGACAATAATATTTTGAAGCACTAATGATCTATCCCCCCTTTCCTAGTGCACCCTTTAAGGCATGAACTCAGAAATATTAAGACTCAAAGGGTTCCTTTAAGATAGATAACATCATTAATTGATAAAGTTTGAAAATATTATGTGTACAAATATGCCCCACTCGAATCTCATCACATGTCATGAAGGTATAACAAAGGATGCTGCTTTGAGAAATAACATAGCAACACACAATATTAAAGCTAAAAAAATTGTAGTATTTTTAAATTAAAAATAACTAAAATTTAAATGATGGAAAGGGAAATATCTAAAAATGTAAATATAATGTGTCTTTATTATTCGATGGTTGTTATTTATGTTTGTAATTTTGATCATGGAAGGCGTAGAGACTACTTTCAAAAAATATAAGGATACAAAACTATAGAATAAAAACAAACATACACAAGAAATCCAAGATAACTGGTGCTATGTGGACGGGATGTACATGGAAATTTGGTAAATTAGTATGACAAGTGCTATGTTATACCAAATATCCAAGTCAAAAGTAGAGTAAATTGGGCAATCAAAAAGCCAAGGCTTTTAAAGATCAAATAATCAAATAAGTAAACCTTAAGTAAGAAATCCAAACTCACCAAGTCAAACCAAGGATACATGTCAAAAAACATGGTAATCAAACAACAATGTAAAAGTAGTAGAAATCCTTAAATAAAGATGAGATAATAAAATGGTAAAACAACATTGATGAATAAGGAGTAACAAGACTGACTCAATCATGAATGGGAAAAAGTGCATAAAAGGGAAAACAACATTGGTGAGTGAGAAGTCACAAGCCAACACCACTCAGTAATGGAAAAATAACATGAAAGTAGAAACAAGCTTAGGTGCCTGCAAAAAGGGTGTTAAAATAATAACAAGTGGTAAAATAAATCAAATCAAGTCTAAAAATGTAGTCATGGTGTAAATAAAAGAATCCATAGTTTCTCAAGAATAATGTCTTGTTCTAGATATAGATAAAAATGGAATAAAGTAGTGCTAGTATGTTATTAAGATGTGAATAAGAGGTAAATATAGAGGTGGGAAATAGATTCATAATCACACATGACTATCAAGGGGGGAAATGAAATGGGTGGAAGGGAGAATGAAATAAAAACCAAGGTATAAGAACTCTTTATCGAATTCAAGACACTAAAATTAGGTTTTTCAAAATCTCATGAGGGATATATGCATGAAAATTAAAATGGACCTACCTTCCCACAACATGTTCCCCATTCTTCAAGACCCATTATAGAGTTATCAGTCTACTACGAATATTGGGAACTTTTGTGAAAAATTAGGTAGAACCATAAAGTTTTTTGAATTATCTTATTCCAATCTACTATCCTATCATACCCCAATGGATCTCAACTCTATTGTGAAGCCAATTATGGAGTTTGATCTTCAATTGGAGATATGATATGTACTTGTAATCACATCTATTGGTGTGATTTTGACTTTTGAAATTTGTATCTTGAATTTTTTATATCATTTCCTTTTGTTTCAAATTATTTGGCTTTTAAATTTTGTGATGGATTTTTATATTCCTCTTCCATATGGATTTAGAAAACCAAACATGGGTGCTAAAGATGACTTTTATTTGAATAATTGGGACTTGGTTGCTAAGAGAGATTTCAGAGAGCATGGTGTTTAAGAGTCTTGTAAATTTAGGTAAAATAAAAGTATTATCTTGACTTCAAACTTGTTTTATCTAATGTGGAGTGAAAGGAAGTCAAAGCAAGAGGAGTGAAACATGAAACAATTTGAAGTACTTCAAATTGCAAAAAAGTGACAAAGGGTGAAAAAGGGATACAATGATAGTGAAGTGTGATTCATTACCATAAGAATGAGGGAAATGTAGGAAAACATGCTATCACATATTATTCTACAAATTTCATCTATCAAGGAAGCCAAAGTGAAAGTTGAGAACAAGGATCACAAACTTAGAATCATTGCTAAACATAGTCTATAAAATGAATGAAAAGATGGTGATTTTATGAGGAAGGCTAGGTTCTATCCATGGTCTAACACTATAAATCATAAAATAAAAACTCATGAGGGTGTACAAAGTATGTATAAATTAAATGAGATAAAGATGGTATTTTTAAAGAAGGCTAGGTCCTATCCATGGTCTTATATTGTAACTCACAAAAGACAAACCCAAGGGGTGCATAAAATTATAATTTTGGAAAGTGAGAAAATAAAGAGGAAAAAATTACATTATGAGTAAGACTAGGTCCTATCCATAGTTTTACAATGCAACTCATGAGTAAAAATAGGAAACTAAAAGACCAAAAAGAAGGACTAAGTTTTGTGAAAAGATATAACTGTTATAAAGGGTGAGATCCATGTAAGTATCATATAAAAAGTGTTAGATAGATAGCATATAGAAATAATGAAAAGAAGGGAAGGAGATAGGTGAAATACTTCTTGAAGGATTGGACATTGGTGGGATCTTTGAAAATATGACCTTCATTGGTTTGAAGGGGATAGGTAATTAGACCAAGAATATCTTTGAATTAATAAGGGCCCCACTATTTTTGGGCATATTTACTTTCTTTGTCATGAGTGTAATATAATTTAAGAATAAGATTTCCAATATTAAATGTGAAAATTTTAACTTGTTTGTTATGTTATTTGACAATATGAGCCTTGTATTGTCAATTATATTGCAAAGCATAAAGATGATTCTCATCAAGGAGATCAAGAGTATGAAGTTGAGATTAAAATAATTATTCATTTGGTATGATACAATAAACATATATATGGAGAGACGGAATCTCAATTTCTAATGGGAGGACTGATTCAAAACCATAGACTAGAGAGAATGGCATTGCCCTAATGGTGGTGCATATGCTAATGCAATAGACACAAAGAATAGGATAGAGATGAAGGTGTCAATCCATGTGGGTTATAGGAATATATTTTGAAGGATTTTACTAATAAATTTTTTGGTGGCCTTGGCTTGGCCATTACATTATGGATAATAGGGTGTGGATAATTTGCAATTGATTTTAAATTTAGCACAGAGTTATTTGACATCTTTATTTTTGAAATTACCACCATTATCTAAAATAATAGTGTGAGAGAAACCAAAACATCACATGATTTTATTAAGAATTAATTTGGAAATGGTGGTACTAATAACCTTAAGGAGTGACATAGCCTCAACCCATTTGGTAAAATATTATGTGGTTGTGATTATAAAGACATGCCCATCTTGAGATCAAGGTAATTTACCTATGAGATCTAATCCCCACATGGAGAATGGCTATTGAAATTCTATATATACATAATATTTTTAAATTTTATTAAATACTGATGCTTTCTATCTTATAAGAACCTGTCGAGACTCAATCTCTCTAAGTGCATGCCCTAATGGGTGCATTAGGAAAGGGGTGTGCAGACCATTGGTGTTTTATAAGATTGTTGTCCCTTATTGCCACTTATTGCCAATCTAACTAGCTCCTAAAACCATTCCCTAAGCTATTAATAATTATTTACATACTCCTCTAGTCTTTTCCCACTTTGCATCCCTATTTTCTTCACCTTATGCCCCTTTGACAGTTGACTATACTAGGTTAACTAGGTTGACCTTGTACAATTTTGGGTGAAATTCACTTAGGGTCTAGGTTGGCTTTTATCTGACCTAACCTATGACTTAGTGAGTTTTTTTCCTTAACTTTACTAAGTCTAATGGGTCGACCCTATTGGCCAAAAATTTTGAAGGTGATTAGGGTTAAATCCACACACACACACACACACACACACACGCACACACACATATACAGGATAATTTTTATCATTATTAATGATCAATCAAGATTTATTATTCACTTGCGCTTATTTTAATCTGATCTTCCACCATTATAATTAAGGAGTCTTACATTAGGGTTTATCTTTGGTGAATCTAGTCTTGTGGAGAAGTCTTGGATACTTTGGAATTTTCTAGTGATTCTTAAAAACCATAAAAACCTCTTGCAAAGCCCCATTGGCTAAGGGATATATTGAGTCTTTGTGGGTTCATATTTTAGGTAAGTGTTCTCTAACTTTGCTTCTCTATTTTATTAGATAGAAGTAACATAAGTCTTAGCTTATAATAATATTACTCTTCTTATTCCATGTATTAGGGTCTTACTCATACATAACTTAAATGAGATTCTCATATGAATGTTTGTTTGTTTACTAACCCCATATTGTGCTAGAAGCTTTGGTGAGCACTAGATTAGACTTTACTTTTTATTAGTTTAGTTAATATAAAACATATGACTCCCTTAGGATTATTGCATGATTGTACTTGATTGAAGGCTTTGGAACCCTCCCTAGCATGGTTTATTATGGTAAGAGATCAACTAATCAGGTTTAGCAAATCCTCATATTGGTCATGTTTCCAATTATCTAATGTGTCTCGAATAGAAAATGTATGGTATGATCTATCTTATCTAAGTTAGGATTGATTTATAGACATGTTGCATTTTTGATTGCATACATTTTAGTCAACCTGACATAAATCTAACCCTTGTAGGTTTTATTTCATGTTTTTCATTATTTTATCATTTTATTTCTCTATATTTTTATGATATTGGGTCAATAGTGTTGATATAACTCTAAATTCTATGTGTAGGTTTAATACACAGTCATATCAATATGAATATATTATGTTTGTGTAAGTTTTTCATCAAGTATAGGCTACTAGGTCAACTCTATTGACATAATACACTTTCAGACTTTCATATCAAACTACTAGGTTGACCCTATTGAATCTATACATTTTTAGACTTCCAAAAAACACATTAGGTGAACCCTATCACCATAATACATTTTACAAGTTCTTAGAAAATAGGGAATTGTAGAACTAGGTCGACACAATTGGTAAAATTTGCAAGTATAAATCAGGGTACTTCATTAAAAATATCATTTTACTCTACATCTTCCAACCCACCAAGGTTACTTTATATCCTTCTATCATTTCTATTAATCATTACAGTTCTATTTTTCATAGTTTTTAGTTTATAAAACTACCCCTATATAATAAACTAGGTCAACCCTATCGATGTAATTCTGTATTGTATATTCTATCTGGACAACTAGGTCAATACTGTCACCATAGTTATTTTTAAGACCCTTGATTTTGTAATAAAATAATGACACTATCAACTATATTCTGTAATCTATGTATATATTATCATCTAAAATGACACTGTAATGTGTTTCAATGTTGGAATTAACACCTATATGCTAGTAATTAGCTCACACTTTCAATTTTTATTATTTGCATGCTTAGAATAGATCATATTGGTTTATTTAGGTGGTTTTTAATATACCATTTAGCTACATTATTTTCTCATTTATGTACACACTACCAAATCACAAAATCTTAAAAAGCATTTTAATAATTGTCTATCTAAGGGCTGCCTACTTGGCCTTCATCACCAAGGGGAAAGTTGACTTGGTTTTATAGCCAAGTATAAACATGTGGTTAATGATATATATTGGCTAAGCACTCGACACCCTTATCACTATGATGTGTGAAGTGAGGGGGTAGGCCCTAATACCAAACCAGTACCATTGCCAATATAGATCCCTTTCAACCTAAACATCCTAAAACCATCCTTAGATTGATTTATAGTTCCTTTCTTACACCCAACTTCTTATCACATGTAAAATAATACTCTAATAATATAAAATTCATGATGACCACTTATTTATCTTTTACTTTCCAAGTTAATTGATTGTTATTTGCTTAATTGTATGTTTTATTACAAAAAATTGTATTGAAAAATATTGGTGTAAGGTTTTGTGTTGTGTGCCTCAATTGGATCAAATTCATTTATCCAATTGATTTTATGTTTACATTCATTTCTTGCTTTCAAAATTACTTTCAAAAATTTTCCTATTTTAGTGCATAGTCATTATACTTGACACATTATCTTACAAACTATCTATTTTCCCTACCAATAATATTGGGTTGATCCTGTCAATATAATATTCTTTTTTACCTCTCAAGATACAAAACTAGGGAAACTTTGTTGATTTTATATCTTTTTCCTACATTTTTTAACTTCTATTCATAGTAGTAGGTTGACCCTGTTGACTTTATACACTATTTCAACTTCTATTTACTAAACTAAGTCAACCTTGTTGACTCTGTATCTTTTTTAGACCCTATTTTCTATACTAGGTTGACCCCATCAACTATATACTATTTATTCTTTCCCTATTTTTATGATTCAATTCTTTATTTCTCTTCCTTAGCATTTTGTTCATTTCTCCCTAGCCATCATGAAGTCCCCTATTAGAATCTTCTTGGATATCCTAAATCCATTTAAATACTATCTGGGATGTTTATTTCTCCCTCTCTTTTTCTCCTAAGAAAACCATCACTTGTGGGGAACCTCTTCTCCTCCTCCATCTATGGCTTATCACATGGTGGAAATCACACATCAAGATGAATTTTATGGATCTAACCCTTTCTATACCTTTCAAGACACTTCTCATCTTCAAAACCTTCAAAATAATGTGGGATCAATTGACACAAGTTTAATCAATAATCACACTAATAATAAATCTTCTAATAACCCTCCCCCTAATAATAATTTGAGGAGTGTTCCTAAAAACACCAACCAACCTATTGATATAACTCAAATTATTGTACAAGTGATATAACAAATGAACATAATGCAAACATATAACACCTATCAAATGATGCAACTCCAAAATCATTTGATCAATATGGATAATTAACCTCCTTCTATCCATCCTCAAGCCTATCCCAATTACATACCTCCACCTCTTAGAGATGCATCATGCAATGTTATTCCTCAACCCATAATGAATAAAAAAATGCTTCAAACTATTCAAATGAGCCTTTAGATCCCTTCATTATATCCATTAACATTGGTAACATATTTTTAACTATCAAATATAATGGGACTAAAGACCCTACATTGTTTCTAAAAGTCTTTGGCAATATTTACAAAGAGTGGATCCAAACTAATACCTCTGCCATGACTAAACTCTTAGTCAAAACCTTCATTGGTGATGTATTAGAATGGTACAACCAACTTTCCCAACATTCTATTTGACAACTTGAATAGTTGGTCAATATTTTAGTTAAAGAGTTTCAACATAATGATCTTCTTGAAAATTGTCTTAGCCACTTCATTAATGTTAAGCAATCTCCTACCGAATCATCTCATGACTTTAATAAAAGATGGAAATAATTGGCCCATAAATCCAACCATAACATGATTGTTGATAATTTTTTCAAACTCTTTATCACTACTTTGACTCCTCTTCAATATAAGTTTTGAAATTTTTCTCCCAAAACACTTAATGAATCTCTTGACCATGTTAAACATCAAGAATTTCTCATGAAGTAATTTGAACTTAATCATAAGCTTATTAAAGGATATTTTAAAACATATACTAATACTATCACTGGAAATAATACTCAAACCAAACTAGGAGTTTCTAAAGTTGGCATTCCTTCATCTTCTCACACACCACTCTCTATACAAAAAATGAAATAATTATTACCACCCTCTAAACCTTTCACCTATTCTAACAATCCTCCTAAGTTGTATGACCCTAATTAATTTCATTGGTTCTATGATGACATTGGTCATTCCCATGAATATTTTAGAGGTATTATTAACATTTTTTCTCTTATATTTTTGGTTATTCTTTCAATCATAAATCCATGATCAACCTTCATCATCAAGAGTACACCATTGCTTCTCAAAAATGACTAGTTTCTGAAGCTTCTACCTCAAATAACCAAAAATATTTTTCTACAAATAATAGCCAACAAACTACCAAGGATGTTTATGTCATTGATGCAAACCATGCCCAATACTATAATAATTATCAATATGTTAACACTACTAAGGTCAATTATCATCGTAAACTGGCCCATAAAGATCCTGTTACCAAACCTAAGAAGCCATATTTAGAAGAATAACTTCTCAAAGATACTACAACCACTAATTTATCTTTGGAAGTGCCTAAGGAACCACCTCCTCCTTTCAAACCTCCAACCACTTCTATTCCTTCAAAATCTACCCTACCTCCTAAACATCATGTTGGTTCTTCTTCTAAATCTCATTGGAACTTTTTTGAAGAACTTAACTCTATGCCTTGTAAGATTCCACTTATGGAGTTGGTTTTTACTTCACCCTATCATCCATAATGTAATGGTTAAGCTGAGGAAATGAAAAAAATTATCAACAAAATTATCCAAAATATAATTTATGAAACCCATATGGATTGGCACATTCATCTCTATCATGCTCTTTAGGCCTATCAGACTAGCATACAGACTACCACTGGGGCAATGCCATTCTCTCTAGTCTATGGTTCTAAGTCAGTCCTTCCTTTATAAGTTTAGCTTCCCTCTCATCATATATATCTTCATAGTATCATACCTAATGGATAATTATTTAATGTTCACTTTCATTCCATTGATCTCCTTGATGAACACCGTCTTTCTAATTTGTAACAATCACCAATACAAGGCTTGTATTGCTAAACAACATAGCAAATGTGTTAAAATACCCATATTTAATGTTGGTGATCTTATCTATACATTATATTACACCCATGACAGAGAAGGTGAATACATCTAAAAATGCTGGGGTCCCTATTTATTCAAAGATATTTTTGGTTGAAATACCTATTGCCTTCAAACCAATGAAGGCCATATTTTCAAAGTGCCCACTAATGCATACTTACTCAAGAAGTATTTTGCCTAATCCTTCCCTTATTTTTCATGATGTATATAATACACTATTTATCTAACATGTTTTTTAGGTTACTTACATGGGTCTCTACCTCTATGATAGTTTTCTCTTTTAACAAACCCTTAGTCCTTCCTTTTTGGTCTTTTAGTTTTCATTTTTCTCATGAGTTTCATTGTAAAACCATGGATATGACCCATTATTCCTCATGATGTACCATAGTTTATTTATTTTCATATTTTTTACATATTTTTTTCACCCCTTAGGTTTTTCTTTTGTGATTTATAATGTAAGACCATTGATAGGTTTTGGCCTTCCTCACAAATACCATCTTTTTCTTATCTCATTTATTTTTCCATGATTTTTGACATCCTCTTGGGTTTCTATTTTATGAGTTATAGTGTAATACCATGGATTGGACCTGGACTTCCTCATAAAATTACCATCTTATTATTCCTTTTCTAGAATGTGTTTTTAATCTTTGTTCTCAGCTTTAAATTTTATTTCTTTTGATAGATGGAATTTGCATAATAATCTATGTTAGCATGTTTTCCTCCTTTTCCCTCATTCTTATGATAAGGAATCACAATTTTTTTGTCTTGAACCTCCTTTTTTCCCTTTTTCACATATTTTTATTTAAACTAATTCAAATTTTTCCATGTGTCATTCCTCTTGATTTCTTTTCCTTTCACTCCATTGTGGATAAAACTAGGTCAATGTCAAGATAGTACTTCTATTTCATCTAGATTTATGAAACTCTTAGACACCATGATATCTAAAGAGCTCTCTCTTAGTAACCAAGTCCCAATTATTCAAATGAATGTCATTTTTAGAACCATGTTTGGTTTTCCAAATCCTTATGGAGGAGGAATAGAAAAATCCATCAAGAAAGTTAAAAGCCAAATCATTTGAAAATAAAAGGCAATGATATATAAAAGACAATATACAAATTTCAATATTAAATGTCACACCAAAATATGTGATTACAAGCACATCTCCTATCTCCAATCGAAGCTCAAACTCCATATTTGGACTCACACTAGAGCTGAGATCCTTTGGAGTGCAATAATCTAGTAGATTGGAATAGGATAATTTAATAAACTCTATGGTGTTATCTACTTTCTCATGTAAGTGCCCAATATTTGTATTAGACCGACTACTCTATAAAGGGTCATGAGGAATGGGGAACACATTGTGGGAAGGTAGGTCCATTTTAATTTTTGTACATATAGCTTTCATGGGATGATCTACATACTTCATTTATTGACCTTAGACTTGTGTGACTAAGAGAAGTTCTTTAGAGTCCTTAAGGTCGATAGTCCTCTTATTTTGACAAACCTAATTTGAGTTTTTTGACTTCGATCAAGAGTTCTTATACCTTGGGTTTTACTTCATTCTCCCCTTCACCCATTTCATTTCCCCCTTGAAAGGCAACTTATGATTCTGAATCTTTCTGCCCTCTTCTATACTTCCTTCTTCTTGACATCATAAAAACATGTTAGCACTACTTTATTTTTATTTTTTTGTTTATCCTTAGAACAAAACAACATGTTTGAGCAACTGTGGATTACTTTCTTGACACCATAGATTTACATTCCTAGACTTGTTTTTCTTTCTTCTTACCATTTATCATTGTTTTACCACCCCTTTTTGTGGATGCCTAAGTCTATTTATACTTTTCATGTACTTTCTCCCTTGTTGTTTTTCCCTTTTATGCACCTTTTTCCATTGATGAGTGAGGTTGGTTTGTTACTTATCACTCATTAATGTTGTTCTACCATTTTTTTCACTTTCCCATATTTGTTTAAGGATTGTTACTACTTTTACATTGATGCTTTATTGTTGTCCTTTTTGATATGTATCTTTGGTTTAACTTGGCGAGTTTGCCTTTCTTACTTAAGGTTTACTTGTTTGAGTTTTTTTATCTTTATTAACCTTGGATTTTTGGTTATCTAATTTACTCTATTTTTGACTTGGTCATTTGGTCTAACATATCACCTATCACCCTAGCTTGCCAAATTTCTAAGTACATCCCATCCATATAGCATCAATATCTTAACTTTCTTGAGTTTGTTTATTTTTTATCTTTAGTTTTGTATTCTTGGGTTTATTGAAAGTAATCTCTACATCCTCCACAATCCAAACTAAAAACACAAAAAACAAATGATGAGTCCATAAAATAACTCATTATTTTAATAGTTTATAACCTTAAATATGTCAAATAGTTGAGCATTGTATGTAAACTTAGGATTTAGAACTAGCATAAGGTAGGAAGTAGATGATTTTATCTATATAAATACATGTAAGTCTAAGTCAATATTTTTTGCATTATTTTTTAACCATTTGCATGTTTTAGGCTTCACATTTTGATATGTACAAGTAATAATAGTGTATAATAAGGGTTTTTGACAAGATGTCATGAAGATAAGGATGTTTCAAGATATAGAACTAATACTTTGAAGCATATCTATGGATTTTGTCAGCCTATTATGGATTTCACTAGTCACTTACAAATTTCACCAATTAGTTATGGATTTCATTAGTCAGCTATGGATTTCACTAGTCAGCTATGAATTTCACTAATAAGCTATGGATTTCAATAGGTAGCTACAAAATTCTATAGTTTTTCTATGGATTGAAATAGTTCACTCCATAATTGATCAAATCATGTTCCAAAGTGTTCAAACAACCTTTCCACATTCATGATAATTTGGAAGACTCATTTTGATATTTCTATTTCTATTCATGTATATAAATAGTTTTATATTTCTGTTTGGTCTCCCATTTATGGAAGTTGTTGTTTTAGGTTAAAAATCTAAAGACAAAAGATATGAATATCATATATGTAAAAATTTGGTCACTAGATATAGTTAAGCATGGTAGTTTTTATCTCATGTTGATCTTTTGATTCCTTATAGATATCATTGCAATGTTCTTTTATTTTAGTTCTATCTCCCAATCTATCTAAAATATCTTCTTGTTTCAAATCAGTCAAATTGTTACCTAGTTTTCAAGGATAGATGGTTTCTTTTACATAGAATAAAAGGACAGATCCATGTTGGATCTAATATACATAGAGATATTGAAATATTATAATTTTGATTGTTTCTGAAAAACAAGAAGAATTGTAGTAGTTTACTCTTTCAATTCATGTGTTGAAATAACCTCTTAAGGCTGAGTTAATTCAAACTTGAATTTGAGAGTGAGTAAGGGCCTACTCCCCAAAGAGACATGATATTTATTTTGGTATTTATAAATTTATTCCCTATATATATATATATATGTATATATACATACATACATACATATATAAATATATATAGAGAATAAATACATATATATATATGTGTGTGTATATATATATATACATATATACATATATATACATATATATATATACATATATATATATATATATATATACATATACATATATATACATATATATATATATACACACACATATATATATACATATTTATTCCCTATATATATATTTATGTATGTATGTATGTATATATACACATATACATACATATATATATATATACATATACATACATACATATGTATATGTATATATGTATATATATGTATATATGTATATATATATATATATGTATATATATGTATATATGTATATATATATATATATGTATATATATATATATATGTACATATATACATATATATATATATATACACATATACATATATATACATATATATATACATATATATATATATATATATATATATATATACATATATATATATATACATATACATATATATACATATATATATTATACATACATATATATACATATGTGTGTGTGTGTGTGTGTGTGTGTGGGCATAATTAAGATTTATAATCTGCAAGATATATTGATAATTGATTTGTTACTTTCAATTTAGCATAAACATTTAATTATTCTTTTAAATTACTACAACTTTAATTATATAAGTGTGAATTTAAAATTTATTTTATTCAGTAAGTGTGAATTTGAAACTTAGTTTAAATGAGTTTATTTTGTAGTAGTATGTGATTATTTATAAATTATTTAGTCTAAAATAGTTTGGGTTTGTTTACATTTCATTCAGGATTGTTTCCTTTCATCATTTGTTTAGTATTTAAAAATAGACTTAGATTAGCAAAACATAAAAAAAAACCCCCAAAATAGTATTGTTAACTTGAAACCAATAAGTGCCTTATTGCATATAGCCTTGGACACTACCTTAGTAAGAACTGACACCAACATAAGTTGGTTAAATGAATGGGTAATAACAACACCCATCATTTTTGGTGACATTTATGGGGACCCTTTCAAGTGTTAGTAAGGTAAAAACTCAAGCTAACAATCCATATATATAAAAAAAATAGAATAAAATCACTCTCTTGTCAAAATCAAGTATATGAGTAGGTAATGTCATTCACGTGGTAGGTTTATTCCAAAATATTATGATCCTTTATAGGAAAGAGTCAAAGTCGATTCAGAAAAATATAGACAGTTTACAAAAAGAAATAAATGGTCTTTTAAAAGTATCTCTAGGGGATTAGAATAATCTTCCTCTACAAAAGCTAAAATTTTAGATACTAAACAACTAGAATCCCCTCTTCTCAATATAACTTTATTGGACATGGAGTAAAATTTAGGCCATGTATAAAATCCTCACAAGAATGCTCATTAGAGGACTTTATCTTATCCTATTGCTTTGATGATGATGAATGAATAATAATGAAAAATATTTCTCCATCCAATCTACCTACCTTCAGAGGTTTATTCATTGAGGGCCCAATTTTTTTTAATATTTTAAGGTCCTCTATCAGACTTATGATTACACTTTAAATAGCTAAAAGCTGAAGCTCTTTCCTTCTACTCTGAAGGAAGGATAAATGAGGTGGTTCATGGGGCTAGTAGGGAACTCTATTCACACGTGGAGAGAAATTGAAATACCATTCATGGATAAATATCAAGATTATTGTAGGGTCAAGGATAGGAAAGAAGAATTTTTTAAAATCAAATAAAATGAAGATCAAAACCTTGAGGATTACTTAGATTGGTTTGCTTTTACTCTCAATAGATTTGGTTATGAGCTACCTGAAGAAGAGATAAAAATTATTTTCCTTGAAAATTAGATGACTCTTCTAGGGATTCCTTGAATCTTATGGGGAAGGGACACATTACTAAATTAGATTTCTAATAAATCACATGGTTATGTACCAACTACTCTAGAACAAAACCTCGTAGTAGAAAAGTGAAACTAGGGAAATCTAGTGATGTAAGCCAACTCATGAAATAAATATCAAAATTCAAAAAAAACATACTGGTTCAACTAAATTCAAAATTGGATGGATTAAAAGCTAAGGCTAAATCTAATACTAAACCACTAGAGATTTATTATCCAAAGTATAGATTAAAACATGCTCTTAGGGACTGCCCTCTAGATAAAACTAAAATATGTGGAAGATGTGATGTTAATGATCATGACACAAATAATTTTAGTCACCTTCCTACTCTCAAGAATTAGTTCAAATAAAATACACAAACCATAGAATAAATCAACTATGTTCAGAGACAAGGAAATACCTTTCAACAAAATAAATAGTTTAGCTGCAGGTTTCCTTTTCCATAGTGGCATGCACCTCTACAAATGTGGGCAGTACCATCATGGGTCACCTAGGAATGGATGCCACAATTGTGGATGATTCCCAAACCTTTTCAAAAAACATGGATATCCCAAGGTTATCAGTAGCCATGGACAAATCGACATTGTAATTCTAGTCCAAACTATAACCAATAATAAAAAATTAGGTATCCTCAACATCAATAATAATAAGAATTAATGGCTCCTTAAGTAAATCGATTAGCTCCTAAAAAATAAGTAAACCAACCACAACTACTTAATCAGCCAGTATAAAATCCAAACAAAATAAGTTTATATAAATTAACAAGGTGAAATAATGGGGGTAAGAGCTATTAAATTTGCAAACATTCATCTTAGATTAGGAAGAACATTTTAAGAACTTCATATCATCATTACAAAAGTACCATAAGAAAAAATAAGTCCACAAACTCAACTAGAGAAAGAAAAAGAGTCCCAAGAGGAAATTGGAAAAATAGAGGGAGTCATTATAACTCCTCTATCTATTCCTTTTCTAGAAATATTGAAGGAAGTGGAAAATAATAAGGAATCTGAATTGATCTAATAACTCAAAAAATCAAACATAGAGATTTCATTGTTATTGTAGACACCTAAATCTGGCCACCAATAACCTCTAATTAGGCTTTTGACCAATTTACACTAAAATGCACAATTTAGTCTAAAAACACTAAAACACATGAAATAATGTGAAACTAACATATTCAAGTGTCAATTTTGGATAGGGTATCCCTAAATAGGGTAATGTAATCTACGGGCCAATTAACTTTGATAAGATCATTGTGAGTTAAAATGCCAATTTTACACCTGGGTGCTCTGGATTAATCTTTCCTATCAAATCTCTTACACAAGACATGTGCCTTTGTTATTTATTTTTGGTAACATCCTAAATGGGAATACAGTTCTAATGCATCTGACATCATCTTTCAATTCTAATCTAGTCAAATTTTAGACTAATAACAAGGCATTCTGATCAATTTGAGTAATTTATACATAAAATGTTTAATCATGCTTAAGAACTAATTAACCGAAATCAAGGAATAATTAATAATTCCATGGAAACTTGTTGAATAATTTGTTTTATAAATGAATATCAAATATCTACATCATCCAGTGACCTCATTTATTAGGAAGACATCCCTATGCCATAAATGCCACAAATATCAAGATTCATGCCCTCCATGCCTCATCAATGCCTTCCATGATGCCCTCCATTCCTATTAATTACCCCTTATTCCAATGTCATGATGAGGATAATTATAAAATTAATTCCAAAAATTTAATTAATCCTTAACCACACATCCCAATCCTGAGATGGATGGTCAAGTTGATTCTAGACATTTGTAAAAATCTATAAATAGAGAGGCCATGAACATCATTTCTAAGCTATTTTGGTACAAATTCATAATGAAAAAATATCTTCAAGAAGCCATTAAAATTAGTGTTACCATGCCAAATTTATTCCAAGTCAAGCCACAAGCCAAAGGTTCTAAGGAGAGATAGAGGTAGACAAGATTCCATTGCCAAGGACTTCATGAGCACAAGCCGAGCAAGCCACTAATACAAAGGCATTTGGAGCATCCAAGGAAGGTGAAAGAATTATTGTGTTTTATAACTTAATTTTTAGTTATATTTGTTATTTTTTTTGGTTAACTTATCTCTCCCTATTGTCTAGGCCTAGAGATGTTATGCTATTAGTGTGTTTCTTTCATTTTGAAACTAACACCATACTAACCATCCTCTCGTGAGTCAAATTCTTAGATCACATAATGGAATTCTTGGTGGGACTAGATGCATCTCACACCTAAACAATATAATTTTTCAACTCTAAAATATTTATTTGGATGCTTAAAAATCTTCAAAATTAATTTTCTAACTTTATTTTTCCATTTTTGTTTGCCACAATTTTACACAGTAACTGACATTGACAAGTAAGACTGACATTGGTTACATAGTTTAACCGATGTTGTTTAGCAAAGATGACATTAGTTATATTTTTATTAGCTAAGGTAACCATCATTAGTTGTATATAACTGACATTGGTCACTATGTTTTTCCAAAAACATAGACTCGAGACCTATTTTTTCAAAGTTTATTGTTTCAAACTAAAAAGAGCTTCAAAGTTAAAGGACATTGTAACATTTTTGATATACTCCCAAGCTTGATATTTGTTCAAAACATGTTTAAATCACCTTTACATGCTTTAAAATCAATTAGGAACCTTGTTTTAGGTGTTTAACATAAAAATTAGATGTTTTTGGTGAATGTTCTCAAACTTTGCAACTAAGACCAAGGGGTCAAATGAACACCACCAAATCTTTCATTTTGGGATTAAAATTGAACACACTTGTATATTATTATTTTTAATAGTTGTTTGGATTAAATATTTGTTTAGAAAAAAGAGGAATGTTGTGTGTATGCTCTTATATTTGTCCCCTATATGGAACCCTTGGAATCAAAAGCACCATTCCTATTGCAAGTAGCCTAGTCCAAGGCTTAAAAAGAAATCCATCTAAAGCACTCCCCAAAAACTCCTCAAACTTTGGATGACCTTGAAAAGGACCCTAAAGTCTTTTTATTTCATGTTTTATTTATTTTTATGCAAACTCAGCTTGTGATGGGGACTTCATCACCTCCTACAAGTTCTTTAGGGAAGCTTTAACCTAGGTTTTCATCTCCTAACATTGAATTCATTTGGCTCCTTTGGAGTTTCACATGGGACATAGTGGCACTTTGGACATTGCACTACACTAAGTGAATAATAGGATGTAGTCGTTGCAAAAAGGACTAGACCTTTTTGCAACAATCTAAGTGATACAAACCCAAAATATATGTTTTTCTTTTGCATTATTTGGCATGAAATTTATTGTACAATTGATTCCCCTAGATCATTTGAAAACTTGTTAGATATTAGACGAATCCCCACTTGCCATGGAAGTATTTTTGGTACAAGGTGTGCCTCAAGGTTCATATCATAGTACTGTCATTTGAGAGAAGGGGGGGTGTAAAAACCCTACTATATAATGCACATTTTCTTTTGGATGAATACTTAAAATCCTCTTAAATGATGTATATTGATGGATTCCAACAATACAAGGCAACCTTGTCAGTTTAGGATCTAAGAATGATTAATTATTTGGTCTTGTCCTAGTGTAAAGTCTTGTTTGGAGTCAAAAGCTTTGTGTAAACAAACAATCCAAACCAAACACATAGTCTAAATTTTCCTTTGAACAAAGAGGTGTTATGTTGGTCGTGAGAGATTATCAATTTACCTTATTTAAAGTTCTTCAAAATATTGAGAGTCATATCATCCACTTTGGCATAGTTATGTTCCCCAATTGAGTCTAGACCTTTACCAAAGTTGTTTGAGTCCTTCACTTATAATTTAAATTTAGAATTGCACCTTTATAAGTTCATAGGGTTGATGTGTTAAGTGGGTTCACCATTTACACTAAACTTGAGGGAACTTAGGTTCAATTTCCAATTTAGGTTGAAGGTCGTTTAAGACTCATAATAATTATCATCACTTAATAGACTTAATCCATTTTGTGTTAAACACTTTCACTTTGAGTCTATGTACCACAACATTTTGAATCAAGAAAATTAGTGTTATGCTATCAAAATTATAGGAAAACATCTTTGATTTAGAGAGTTTTTGAAACAAACCTTTTTTTCACACTTTTTGGGTAGTATAGAATCATTACGCTACCAAAAACATTTTGAATATTTTCTATAGACCTTCTTGCATAGATTTTCAAATTTGTTCCTACATTTTAGACCAATATGAGTATACTTTTATGACCCTTTGTCTAAAGCACAATTATACTGATCACTTTTGTCTATCTTGTTTGTTAAAAGAACCAAGTTTTATACCATTTTTTGTGAGAAAATAAACTATTTCTAAAGTGCCTTTTGTTTCATACCTTATACTTATTTGATCAAGTTCATGTCCAAGAATCAGATGCCTAGTGTTTGTTAGAAGTGTTTCAAATCAGTTAGATTAAAACTTTCATCTATTTTCAAATTCTAGATTTTGACACCATTTGGCTAAGTGTCCTAGCACATACCTTGCTTGAGCCTAGATTTTGATGCCACGTTTGGAAAAAAAGACCTAACAACTTTAAATTCCTAGATTAGACTGGTTTGAAACACTTCAACCTTAGAGTTTGGAATTTTGATTTTAGGTCCATTTACTTGTATATCTTTGTGTGAATATTGAAATGTTAGATACTTCTTGCTAGCTTGTTTCCTCACAAATATTTGCATGAAACTTTTTGATCCTTTTGATGAATCTAGACCAAGTGGGAACATCATCTATTTTAGACATTGCCTTTTTTAAGAGTTTGTAGAACTCTTTGACCTTTTATCATAAAGCATTGAATATGGATCCCAACATGTATTCCTACACTTGTATTTTACTCATGTACAATATAGGGATTAGTAATGTAATTTCATAGGAAAAAATAGTGCAAGACCCTTATGCAGATAATATTGCTTATAAGATGGATTCTTATCCCTAATATCATCTATTTTAGACATTATCCTTTTTAAGAGTTTGTGTAACTCTTTGACCTTTTATCGTAAAGCATCAAATATGGATCAAAACATGTATTCCTACACTCTTAGTTGACTCATGTACAATATAGGGATTAGTAATAGTCTTACATAAGAATAAATAGTACAAGACCCTTATGCAGATAATATTGCTTATGAGATGGATTCTTATCCCTATTATAATACTTAATCAGGGGCACAAAGCCAAGATCTATTGGCTAACTATCTATTTAACACACCTTCTTATTCAAAATAGGACCAGGAACAAACCACACAATACCTAGCTATAATACATGTAGTGGATGAGCTAGTAATTCAATAGTCATATTTTACTAATATGGCTTCCACGTATGATCCATTTTTGTTTGAGTAACCTTTGTTAGAGAACAAAGATGAGATTTTGGTTAGAGCCATAGAGGTAGGGGCTAAGTTTCTAGTAGACTTTCCCCATGAAAATTTACCAAGGCTAGTAAGAGTGCCCCATAATATCATTTATGATCAACAAGCTTCTTCTAACAATCCTACCGCTCTAGTCCAAAAAATGTACCAAGATCTTAATATGTTTAATCAAGGCAAAAACATAATAGAAGATCACTTTAACCAAATATAGATGGTATATCAAACCTACCTAAATATAGCACATGATTTTAATCAGATGAACATGGTAAGTAAGCCTCTTATTAACCTAGTTCCTTCAACATGAGTGTTGATAGAGTTAACTGGACAAGAGAATTTCAGTTCTGACCCATTCATACAAACTACTTCAATAGATAACTTGATACATATGCCTATTATTGAAGAAGTGTATTTAACCTATACACAAAATAGTGAGCCAAATGTAGTAGACAATGTGCAAACAACATCCAATCCCGATCAAAGTGGTACTAATGCACAAAAAATTAGCCAACAACATGTGCCTATAGTTAATCCTATGAATAGGTCATCATATTAGGGAGTAGGAGTTTCTACACCCAAACCTCAATTGGTTGCTTCCTCAAGTGTACAACCTATGGGATTAGGTAATCAAACAATGACCAATATCATGCCTCAATAATAAAATGTGAAGAACCCTACTCCTCCTCAACAAGTAATGAGTAGTAGTCCAAAACAATAGGTATAATCTAGTGTATCAATGCAATAGAAGAAAAATACATTTCCACCTTAATTAGGGGTAGCTAATTTTATATCTCGCTAGATAATGACAAATGTACCTCTTCAATCATAGATTAATATAACAATCCAAAACCAAGCAATGACTAGTCAACAATGTGAAAATATTAGTCAGTGATAAATGCCAAATCTATAACCTACTTTCACTTCCTCATAGGGATTCATGCAACAAGGAGGTCCCCATGTTTCTCAGATACTTATTAGACAACTATTGGTTTAAAATGTGCCACAAATCTAGAGATAGGGTCTTGGTCTATAAGTTCCCACTTAATAGCAAGGTTTTCTTAGTCAACAACATGTCCCTTTTCAACCATAGTAGGCATAATATAGTTATATCCCTCCATCCCAATCACACAATCCTCTAAGTCAAACCTTTATTGCCAACCCAAACTAGAATATCACATAACCAAATGTGTAATTTTAGATACATCCTAATCCATGTATGCATATTCTTGATCCATTCCCCAACCAAACCAATGTACCTTAATAGGTATCTCCATCCTACCCTAGTTAAAGTGTCTCACTTATAACCTCCCAACCATCTATCCAAACCCAAATTCTCCATCAAACCAATATTCCTTCCAATTTCCTATCCCAAGAATTGCAACAGATGAAGGATGTAATTGTTGTCATTCAAGCTAGTAAATAAACTAAAAATTTCAAATTTGATGATGTATGTTCCTATACATTCAAAATGAATTATTTACAGATACCATTTCCTCCAGAATATGAACCAATGAAATTCAATAAATATAAATGGAAAGGTGACCCTAAGGCTCATTTGACTGAATTCTTTGTTGCATGTCAACCAGTGGCATATAGCGACATATATATTTTTAAGTTATTTTCAAGGAGATTAGTTTGGAAATCCTTGGATTTGTTTTTGAATATTCCCAAAAATTTATTAATGGATTTTGATGATATTTTTGATAAGTTTGTGTAACACTTTTCCTATAATCTTGAGCATGAGATTTCATTAGTGGACTTAATGCAAGCAAAGTAAAAAGCTGATGAGAGTTTTAAAAGTTTTTTTATAATTAGGGAGAGCCCTTGAAATCTATTTTACCCATATTTTACTAGATAAATAATTAGCCATTGTGTTTACCAAAACTTTTCATAGTGAGATAACTTACCATATAGAACTATAATATGCACATATGTTCAAAGAGATCATTGTTAAAGGTTTATTGATTGAGCAGGTGCTCATCAATAAAGGATTCATCAAGGTTAATTTAACTAATCAAATTAAGGTACCAATTAGGGAAATGACTAACATACCATTCAAGTTCCAACATCATAACTAGGACATGACAATAACCATGAAAGACTCAAGCAAGTCAACTGTAATAGGAATGTTGTGGGAAATGGAGTAGATAAGTCCCATCATGTATAGATGGTGTAAAAATCATTTGTACCACCTTTTCATCTTATTCATACCTAGAAAACTCTCCAAAAAATACCACAAGCACAATAACCAAGACCTACACAATAAATACAACAACCATTACCATTACAAACCCCTCTTTCTGAAAGAACCATGCTTGCACATCATGTCTTTAGTGACATAAGAGAACCTATTGAGTCTATATTTTTCAAGCTTACTTCCACTAATATAATTAATTGGCCTATACCAAATCATTATCCACAAGGTATTCCTTGTCCTGATTGGTACTGTGAAAACAAATTCTGTGACTATCATCGGGTCAATGAGCAAAATCTACTAAGATGTGTCTAAATTAAACATTTAATTGAGAATATGTTGGAGAATGGGGAAATAAAATTGTTTAATGGTGCTCCCACTTCTAATAAAACTCTTGGGATTTATCAGAACCCCTTTCCTTCACATAAAATTTAGCAAAAGTAAAATAATCAACAATAACAACAATAATGACCAGTACAACATCAAAATCAATAGTTTCAAAATCAAAGGCCGAACTAGTAGAATCAAAAAAATTAATAACATAACCATTAATGATATAATATTGGACAAAACCAAGGTCATAATGGTAATAACCAGAAAACCTACCATGCAGTTACACATGACTAGAATAGGGTTGTAGGTCATATTGTAGGGGGTCGCATTAATACCATTTCCATTAATCCTAGACCAAGCACTAATCAGCTTAGACCATTGCTAAACAACCCCATTTATCTAAATTACATGGATAATCCTTTTTTAACTTGGGAGTGTATATAGGTAAATCAAAAAATTATGACTTTCCCTTTTGGACTCTATAATGATAACTCATTCTTACCACGTGACCACATGTAAGTGCACTGACAACCAAGACTTGTCCTATCTGGTCCCACATCATTTCTAACATTGGTTAACAATAATGGTCCAATATTTAATCCTAATTATGAAATCACAACTTAGAATTCAAATATTACTATCCCAAGCCCACAACCATCTACCACTTTGCCTATCATCCAACCAACCATTTAGCCTTAGAATAAACCATTCACTATTGACTAAGATAAGAAATTTGATATTATGGAACAATTATAGAATACACTAGCACAAATTTTAATTTTATATTTAATATAAACATCAATAATCCATAAGAACATCTTGAATGAGTTTTTGACCCAATCCACAGTTGCTAGTGACATATCCCCTGATAAATTTCAATCTTTGGTTGGACACCTAGCTCTAGCCCAATAAGTCACATTTAACCAAAGTGATATGTCTTCTCTTGGCCCACTTCATAATAATCCATTATACATAGAATTTTATATAAGATGACATAAAGTGAAATGTGTCCTTATAGACAATGGATTAAGCCTTAACATAGTGTCTCTAAAGCTCATCAAGCTTCTTGGGTCCACAATGGCAGATTTCTAACCATAAATAATAACTATCAAAGCCTAAGATAATCAGGAAAGAGAATCACAAGGAACCATTAGTTTTCTAGTTAATATTGGGCCTTTGACCCATAATACACTTTTCCATGTGCTTGATGTTAATTTTTCATACAATATGCTTCTAGGTAGGCCTTAGTTACATGAGATTCATGTACTCCCATCAATGTTGCACCAATGTATCAATTTTCCCACTCAGGGATGGAAGTGAATATTCCAAGAGATTTAAACCCATATGAACACTGTAAGCATCTTGAGGCCAAATTTCAAAGCTATAATTATCAGTATGGTATGAATCCAAGTTCCAAGCAGGATAAAGGAAAAGCTATACTTATTGATCCTTCACTGGATAATTACATATATCTTAATACCTTGGATTCCCTTTCCCACATACCACCTCTTGAAGTTTCTAATCATTTCACCCATGATACATTTCATATTTCCAATCTTCCTCAGAATCTAACAACCTTTGGGAGACCCAAATTCACCCCACATATGCATTGGCAATAAAATAACAAAGATGAGGAACCTATCACATTTGTACTAGCATCTGACCTAGGACCTAACCCTCTTAAAGTGGATGAATCATGGTTATACAATGATAACCAAGCTATTTTTTATAAAAATACAAAATATCCTATTCCTAATAGGATCATGGAGCATCACAATTATGAATGAAGAGGCCTCAAACTAAATCAACAAGGAATTATTGAGCCAATTTCCATGACTAAGTATGAAAAACCTTATGTACTTGGATTTAAACCTCCTAGGGGTGACCCTACATTTATTATTAAAACTCTATCACTAGTGACTAGTGATGATGATGTTGATAGTGAAATAGATTTTGATCATAGACTCACCTTTGATAACCTAATTAAAACCAACATATTTGATAACAATGCCATTTATACCATTACCTTGGTCATTCATCACAACCCTTTGCCATTATATTATCCTCAACTGATAGATTGGGACCAACAAGAATAAAGTCTACTGATTGATAAGTTCTATAATGATGAGGCATTATATGATTTCTTAGGCCTTAGAGATAATGTTCTATAGGGAGATCAAAAATCAAGATTCTCAATCACATTAGATCTTACCACCTATTTTTGAGAGAGAGTGAACACCTTTAGCCAAAAACAAATAAGTAAAACATTGAGGTCCCAAAGTGAAAACCTCTTTGAGGCACTTTCTAACTATGGAAAAAGTAAAGATAAAGGCTAGTCTAGTGGTGAAAACCTATTTTAGGCACCATTATATGGGGGTGTTCATTCTTCTTCAAATTTAGACAAGGAGACTACCAATGATGAACTTCCCTATGGATCCGAGTTTATCTTTGAACAATAACAAGTATTTAATCAAATTCTCCAATTTTTTTTTTTGGTTACATGGCTATATCTCCCATTAGAGGATGTTGATTCATCATGCCTAGAAAAATTTGAAGAGTAAGTCCTAATGGAGGACCCTGATATAATCTAATAGTTCAAGTCACTACCTACTATCTTAGAATATGGTTCAACCCTTCTAGTCAAAGATACAATAGAGGTAAATATTGGGACTCTGTTAGACCTAAAATGGATAAAACTAGGGGTATCCCTCACTGAGGAGGAATGTGATGTCTTTATAGCTCTGGTGAGACAATTTATATATATATCTTTGCATGGGCTTATTCTAACATGCCAGATTTAGACCCCACCTTAGTTTTGCACCACCTGATGGTTAATGTTGATGCTAAACTAGTAAAACAAAATCTATGTAAGATGCATCCTCACATTGATATATTAGTAAATAAAGATTTGGAAAAAATCTTATAAGTAGGATGTATCTAATCCATTGACTACTCAGAATGGATCTCTAATGTGGTACCTATTAGTAAAAAGCTTGAAGGGATCAAAATTTGTACTAATTTTTGAGACATCAACAAATATTGTCCTAAAGATGATTTTTCCTTACCTAATATTGACATGATAATTAAATCCATGATAGGTTATGAAATGCTTTCACACATGGATGGCTTTTTAGGATACAACTAGATCAAAATAACAATAGAAGACCAACATAAAACAACATTCACCACTCCATAGGGAACATTTTTCTATTAGGTAATGCCATTTGGCCTTAATAATATTGGAGTTACATATTAAAGGGCCATGACTATCATATTTCATGGTATGATTCATGATATTATTGAAGACTATGTCAATGACATATTAGGAAAATCCAAAACTAGGGCTGACCATCTAGTTGTGTTGCATAAGATATTTGAAAGATTACAAGAGTACAAAGTCAGACTCAATCCAAAGAAATGTGTGTTTTGTGAAACTTCAAGAAAATTAGTTGTTTTTATAGTGTCTTGTAGAGTTATTGAAGTCAATCTAGCTAAAGTCT
Source organism: Torreya grandis (assembly GCA_037957365.1). Classification (NCBI taxonomy): domain Eukaryota; kingdom Viridiplantae; phylum Streptophyta; class Pinopsida; order Cupressales; family Taxaceae; genus Torreya; species Torreya grandis. The sequence continues at coordinate 196,532 of JARHVA010002334.1, forward strand.
ATGCTATAATTGAGATGTTACCACCAACCAATTTAAAACAACTCCATAGTTTATAGGGTAAGATCTAGTCAATTTGATGCTTCATCTCTTAGTTAGAAAATAAGTTCCATCCATTTACACACCTTTTTGAAAAAGGGAGTTGCATTTTACTAGGATAATCACTACCAAATAGATTTTCAACAACTCAAAGAATATCTTGTTAATCTACCTATTATATTACTCCTTATACCAGAAAAGCCATTCTTGTTATACCTATCAGCTACTAATCATGCTTTGGGGGCACTCTTAGCTCAACATAATGACAATAGAAAAGATCATATCGTATACTACCTAAGCCATACCTTTGTTACATATGAACATAACTATGCACCTATTTAAAAATCTTCTCTGGCCATGATCTTCACAACTCAAAAACTACACCATTACATGTTGAATAATAAGACCATGGTCATTTTAAAAGTAGATCTACTCAAGTATCTACTAGATAAAATATATTTGCAAAGTAGAATGGATAAATGGATCATTATTCTCAATTATTTTGACATAGAGTATGTCAATCAAAAGGCAATTAAGGGATAATTTCTTGTAGATCAACTTGATGATGCACTTTTCACAAAAACACAACCACTCACATTTCAATTTCTTGATGAATCCTTAATGACCATCATTGATACACCCCTTGAAGAGTAGCCTTGGAAGCTATATTTTGATAGTTCATTTATTGTACATGGATTGGGGGTAGGCCTATTTTTTTTTACACCACAAGGGGATCTAATCCCTAAATCATTTAGAATCACCTTTCCTTAAACAAACAACATGGCCGAGTATGAACACTTATTAAAAGACTTCGACAAGCAGTGCATTGGAATATATCTCATCACCAAGTTTATGGTGATTCTCAATTAATCATCAATTATGTCAGAGATCATTTTTAGACTAAATATGATAAGCTCGTTCCATATAAAGCCATGGTCGACACTCTTAAACAACAAATTGCCAACATTTAGTTTGAGTACATACCAAGAGCTAGTAACAAAAATATAGATGCCATGGTTAATATTGGCTCTCTGATTTGAAAAATAGATAAAGCTAAAGATTATTAGGTCATCATCAATAATTTATCAACACCAGCTCATGAACCTTCAACCTTTACCATGATTTGTGATATTATTGGTCATAATTCTATCTGGTACTCAGACCTTTACAAATACCTTCATGACCAAATTTTACCACTTAACATATCTTTAAAACAAACCAAAGCCTTCATTCATCATTATAATCATTATAATTTACTTGGATCCATCCTTTACCATCATAGTTTTAATGGAACTCTACTTCATTTTTTAACTTCAGTAGAGTCTACGCTAATGTTAAGAGAAGTTCATGGAGTATATGGAGCTCATTGTAGTAGGGAAGTCCTATAAAAAAATATTTTGCATACTAGTTATTATTGGCCTACTATGGATGCATATACCATTTAATATGTAAATAAGTGTGACAAATGTTAATGACATGCTAATCTAATTCATGCCCCAATAAAAACTCTAAAACTAATGTTGACACCATGGCCGTTTTCTACATGAGAACTTGACCTCATTGAGAAGATGAACCCAACTTCATCTGATGACCATAAACATATCCTTACCACTAGAGAGTATTTCACTAAATGGATTGAAGTTATACCCCTCACTTACATGAGTGGAAACCAAATTTCCAAATTTATTTTCAACCATCTCATCTACCGCTACGGTATCCCTTCTGACATTATATTTGATAATGGAGGATCATTCAAGAACAAGGATGTAGACCAAATATATACTAAATATAACATCACATAATATTTTTATATAGTATATTACCCTCAAGGTAATGGCCAAGCTGAGGAATCCAATAAAACAATTATTAACATCCTAAAAAAAATTGTCAATGTTGCTAGTCATGATGAGCACCTCTAGATATTCCCTACCCTTTGGGCATATTGTACCAATCATCATACCCTCACAAGATCCACTCCATACTCAATTATTTATGGTACTAAATCCATCCATCCAATTGAGGTCAAATTTCCTTCAATACACATTTATTTCAATCATGTTATAGATGATCATGACTATCGAGTAGCCTGTCTGCAAGAGATAGACCTACTTGATGAGAAACACATGGATGCACTTAATAATCTTCAAGCATATCAGAACCAACTCAAAGGCCACTATAATTAGCATGTTAAGTATATAATATTTTAACTTGGTGATTTTCTTCTTAAAGAAAACCAAAAGAATACCATGGCTAAGAAAAAACATAAATGGAAATTCAAACCAAACTAGATAGAACCTTTCATCATCACTATATATTATGGATAAGGAGCATACAGGCTTGCCACACTAGATGGTGATGAAATTACAAGGTTAATAAATATTATTCATCTCAAGAGATACTATGGTTGAGCGCAAATGTGTATTATTTGTAAGGAACATTTTAGTTATGCCATTTTAACACTATTCTTCTTTGTACACATACCATCCTTATCTGTCCTCTTCACCATATCCACTTTATGTTTCCATTCTATTGACCTAGTGTGTTCTAAATCCTAGCTCATTTGAGCTTGGTTTTTATCATTCATTAAACATTTTTAAACATTAAGGTATCTATTCACTTTAATCAATTAGTTCCATTACTTTAGACATAAATCATATTTTAGAAAAATTTGATAGAAGTTTTAGTAGCTGCATCCTTCATTTGTTATTCCTTTCTTAGCACCAATCTTTCTACTAGTTATAACTACCTTTGAGAAAATTAGTACCATCAATCTATGACATTATGTCCTCGTTATAACTTCCTATGGGCAACTAGGGGTAACATTAAGCCTTGACATACCAACTTGCCACTTCCCATGTCATACTATGCCTTTTTACCAACTATGCTTGTTTTGTTTGAATTGACTACTACACTTGTTGAATTCCTCTACTGTAGAGGTAGAAATATAGTGACTTGAGGTCCTACTGTAGGAATATGTAGGCAACACTCAATACTTGTTGAGGTTAGCTGAGTCACCCTAATCCATGCTCTCACCATTTTGTGAGAAACCTATGCAATGTTCTCATCATTTTATGAGTAACCTAAGCCACACTCTCACCATTTTACGAGCAACCTAAGTTTGAATGCTCTCATTTTTTTGTGAGCTTGAAACATTTGGTGTCTCATAATTCTCTATTGAGTTGGGATACTCCAAAATAATTCCAAAAGCATTTGAAAAATCATTAGAAAAGAACAAAAACATTAACCACTTCTTTGCCTTAAGGATTCTGAGAACCCTTGCTAAGTTACAAGCAAATCAATTTTCATTTAGTTTCTCCATCATTTTTGTCCTTTTTCTCTCATGTAGGCAATGTCCACTTGCCTAGTGCATATGGAGATATCTTAGCCACGCTCGTCCTTTTCTTCTGTTCCTCCATTTTATTTGTTAAAGTTGTCACCCATTTTCTAGGGGCAATGTTCATATGGTTTATATTACATTATTTGTTTGTTTTTTTTTGCTTATTTTATTTGTTTGTCTATCTATTTTTTTTATTTCAACACTATTTGCTTGATTTAGTTTATGTGTGTTCATTGGGTGATTCCTTACCCACACTTACACTTGAATCTATCCATATTCATATGTTTACATTGTCATCATGGTTTCTATCATTAGTGCATTATTTCTATTAAGTATTGGATTACAAGAGTTAGTCCTCATGCATATTTTGGCCAAGTCCTCATGATGGTATACCATGATGCCTACCAAAATTTTCTACAACAAACCTAATATTCAATAAGTTTATTAAAAAATGGTGGCATCTCTTTGGCACTGACATCTTGATTCCATCCTAATCATATACCAAATAGAGTAATTAACCATGAAAGAATTCCAATATTTATTAATTCAGACAAGCATATCCCTCCTAGTAGGTTATTACAATTAATCATTACCCTCTCTATTAATTTATCATCATCCTCAACCAATTTTATCATGGTTTCCATAATCAAGGTCTAATGATTATAACCACCTATGGGCAAGTCCTTGCACACTGTTCCACTTGTATTTCTCAATGATTATAACTACCTTTAGAAAAATCATTATGTTGTCACCACTTTTATTTTCCTACCCATATAGGGGCATGTTTTTATCTTGTTTGTCTATCTTAACTGGGGTTGCTCCATCTTCTTAATGATTATAACCACCTTTGGGTAAATCATTGTGTTATCATACCATGTTGCCACTATCAGGGTACAATGCTTATAATCACCTTTGGGAAAACCATTGTACACCATCCTACTTGCATTTTCAATGATTTTGACTACTTTTTAAATATATTGTGTTTTCACCCCATCATCTTTCCTTTCTTCGGTCTCCTTTTTTCATTTTTTTCTTTTTGAGGGACCATTTACTGACCTACTTGTGCCAATCATTCCTTTGAGGGGGCATCATATAGTTAGTTTATCATCATTGTAGTTGTAGACATACAAGACCTTTTCATTCTTTGAGAAAACATTACTATTCTTTTATCTTAAAATTCCTTCCTAAATATGGGCAAACTGTAGACACCTAAATCTGGCCACCAATAACCTCTAATCAAGCTTTTGACTAATTTCCATCAAAATGCACAATTTGGCCTAAAAACACTAAAAGACACTAAATGATGTGAAATTGACATATTCAAGTGTTAATTTTGGCTATGGTATCCCTAAATTGGGTGATACAATTTATGGGATAGCTAACTTTGATCAGATCATTTTGAGTCAAAATGCCAATTTTATACCTGGGTGCTCTAGATTGTTTTTTCCTATCAAATATCTTACACAAGACACATGTCTTTTTTATTTTTTATTAGTAAAATATTAAATGGGAATATAGTTCTCATGCATCTAACATCACCTTTAAATTTGAATCTAGTCAAATTTTGGACCAATAACAAGGCATCTGATCAATTTGAATAATTTGTGCATAAAGTGCTTAATCATGCTTAAGAGCTAATTAACCCAAATCAAGGAATAATTAATAATTCCATGGAAATTTGTTGAATAATTTGTTTTGGAAATGAATATTGAATATCTACATCATCAAGTGACCTCATTTCTTGGGAAGACATCCCTAGGCCATAAATGCCATAAATATCAGGATTCATGCCCTCCATGCCTCATCAATGCCTTCCATGATGCCCTCCATGCCTCTTAATTTCCCTTTATTCCAATGTCATTATCAGGATAATTATAAAATTAATTCTAAAAATTTAATTAACCCTCAACCACACATCTCAATCTTAAGATGGATGGTTTAGGTTGATTCTAGACATTTACAAAAATCTATAAATAGAGAGGCCATAAACATCATTTCTAAGCTATTTTGGTGTAAATTTATAATGAAAAAATATTTTCAAAAGACATTGAAATTAGTGTTACCGTGATAAATTTATTCCAATCTAAGCCAAGCCATAAGCCAAAGTTGCCAAGGAGAGATGGAGGTAGACAAGCTTCCATTGCCAAGGATTTCATGAACACAAGCCGAGCAAGCCACTACTACAAAGGCATTTGGAGCATCCAAAGAAGGTGAAGGAACTCTTATGTTTTATTCTTTACTTTTTAGTTGTGTTTGTCATTTCTTTTTGTTAACTAATCTCTCCTTAGTGTCTAGGCCTAGAGATGTTATGCTATTAATATGTTTCTTTCATTTTAAAACTAACACCATACTAACCATCCTCTCTTGAGTCAAATTCCTAGATCATAGTTACAAGCCATTAGAGACATTATATAAATAAGTATAGTGATCAAAATTTTGTGTATCAAGACACTTGATAGAAAAAAACAATATCCTAAGACCATACAGATAGATGATAAGCTTGGTGATTTATTAGCAGGTAAGTTGCTTTGGCCTAAATATGGAGACCCAAAAATCCCTATAATTTTTGTAAAGATTAGATAACATGAGATAATAAATATATTAGTAGACTTAGGATCTTCTATTAATATAATAACTATGAACACCATGCAAAATCACTCTTTTAAGGATGTGCAACCAACTACCAAAATCCTACAGATGGAGGATCATTCCACTACCAAAAAATAAGGTGTCATAGAATATATAACATCAAATATAGAGATATGGGAATATCCTTTTGATTTTATTGTCCTCCAACCTAAAAACAAACAAAATTGATACCCATTGATTCTAGGAAGACCTTGGTTATTAACTATAGCAACATTTATTTATTTTAGAGTAGGAGATATGACCATATCGAATGGTCTTAAATAAAAATGATTTTTTTTATATCCACCTACTCAACCATCAATCAATACTATCAAATAGTTATAGTTTGACCAACCTAATGAAAAACATGATAAAATCTCCTCTCTATCTATGGTTACAATCACTACCCATGTAGAGGAAGTAGAGGATGAGATATTAAGAAGTATTGGAATTGCTATGGACCTTAGCAATCTAGCTATGGATCTTGATAGTCCAACTACGAATCTTGATAGTTCAACCATGGATTGCAATAGTTTGACTAAAAATTTGGATAAAATATGCTTTTATGATAACACTTCCTATCCTTATGATCATTCATCTATTTCCACCTCTTTCAACATGTTGTATGACCACAAGGAAATTCAAAATAGTGTGATATAGTGGGCATATGAAGGCCAAAATTCATTCTTAATAGCCTTTTATTACCCTTTAACTAGAATTATTCCCATAGGAGATAAGTTTTTAAAAGATGTTATTACATTCTATGCATTGCTACCACATGCTTGTCTTCTCAGCTCATTGATGAGTGAGTTAAAAAAAATAGACTCTTCCCATATAAACAGTAAACAATTCATAGTAGCACCAAGGAATACACTTAACATAAACAGTTGGTTGACAAATGATTAAGAAATGAAAGTTTTTAATGTACCCAGAGATCATACTCAAGCTTTTGCTTGGGAATATCAAGACATGAAGAGAATTAATATAAGTGTATGTACATACGACATTTACATAGAGAACAATAAACTGGTAAGGTAGCTTCAAAGAAGAATTAATCTTTCCTTGAGAGACATTGTGAAAACTAAAATCAAAAAGTTGTTAGAAGTAGGATCCATTTATCCTATTTATAATAGCCAATAGGTCTCTCTTTTGGTCATTTTTCCTAGTAAAAATGGTAAATGGAGATTATGTGTAGATTAAAAGGAATTAAACAAAGAAAAAATGATAGATTACTTCCCTTTACCCTTCATTTATCAAGTACTTGACAACTTGGCTGGGAAAGGATATTTTTATTTCCTGGATGGTTTTAGTGGATACAACCAAATACAAATGGCACCTAAGGATCAAGACAAAATGACATTCACTTTTCCATGGGAAACATTTGCCTATAGAGTCTTTCCCTTTGGTTTATGCAATGGACCTACCACTTTCCAATGAGCAGTCTTAGCTATATTTTTAGACTAGACCAATTGTTGTGTAGATGTTTATATGGATGATTTTACTATTCATAGATAATCCTTTGGTGAAATTTTGAGAAATCTTATAAAATTACTACAAAGATGTAAGGATCACCATTTATCTCTAATTCATGAAAAGTGTTTGATTATGGTAGAAGAAGGTATAGTTTTAGGACATCATATTTATGCAAAAGAGATCCAAGTGGATCCAAAGAAAATTGAATTCATCTCAAACTTACCTATTCGTCAAAATTACATTGATATTAAGAGTTTCTTAAGCCATGTAAGATACTATAGAATATTTTAGCAAGATTGTTGCTCTAATGTTTGCTTTGCTCATAAAAAAGGGTTAGTTTATTTGAGATTCAACTTGCCAACAAGCCTTTGAAACCATCAATGAAAACCTCAGTACTGTACCAGTCTTGAGAGGACCTAACTAGTCATATCTCTTCCATATTTATACTAACACATCTAATCATGCTATGGGAGCTATTTTTGGACAAAAATATGAAAATAGATAGATGTATACCATATACTACATAATCAAGAACTTAACTTAAACTAAAATAAATTACACAACCACTAAGAAGGAATTCCTTGCTATGATTTATGCCATAAATAAATTTAGACACTATATTACTAGTTATAAAATCTTTTTGTATACTGATCATCCAACTATGAGGTATTTGATGAATAATCTAATAGTAGGAGGCAAATTTATTAGGTGGTTGTTATTGTTACAAGAATTTGACATAACAATTATTGATAAACTAGGAAAATTTAATGTGGTTGCCGATTGTATTTCTAGATTAAACAATGGAGATGAAGGAGAACCTATAAAAGATAACTTTTTGGATGAATAATTATTTTTTGTTTCCCCACATTTACCTTGTTTTGTTGATATTGCAAACTTTCTAGCTATAGAGAAGTTTCCTTTTTAGTTTACCGAAAAGGAAAAGAAACATTTAATTAAAACCAATTATTATTATAAATGGATTAATGGTATACTATTTAAACTTGGACCTGATCATTTTTTCCACATGTGTGTAAAGGAGAATGAAATATATGACATCATTCATGCATGTCATGATGAACTTGGAGGAGGACACTATTTAGTTAAAATAATAATATATAATATCCTTAGAACTTGATATTTTTAGCCAACTCTTCACAAGTAGGTAAAGACATATGTTTGGTAATGTGATCCATGTTAGAGAATAGAGAAACCTACATTATCCTCTAAGATTCCTCTTAATCCAAAAGTAGTTCTAAAACCTTTTGAGAAGTGGGGTATGGACTTTGTTGGACTCATAGATATACCTTTACAAGGTAAAGAATACTTGTTGGTATGTACAGATTATGTAACCAAATGGGCTGAAGTACACGCTCTTTCATCTATAAAAGAAAAGGCATTATTAAACTTCCTCTATTCCAAGATTATGCAACATTTTAGAGCACCAAGGGAGATAATATCTGATCAAGGACCATCATTCATGTCCAATATGATCCAAGCATTCATGGAGATCTATGAAGTCAACCACATAAAATATACTCCACACCATCCTCAAGAAAATGGATAGGTAGGAGTTAATAATAGAGAATTGGAGAATATCCTTATCAAGATAGTCATTAGAAATAGGAAAAATTGGGTATCCAAACTTCTAGAAACTTTTTGGGCATACAACACCACATGGAACACCACTACTAGTTTTTCACCATACGAATTGGTATTTGGTAAGAAACCTCTCCTTTCAATTTAATTTAAAATGTAAACTTTGAGGACTACATTAGAAGTAGGAATTGATTTGAATGAAACACAAAAAAAAGAATGTTATAATTGAATGAATTGGATGAAATGAAAACAAAAACTTTATAGTAGATAGAAATGAAGCAATTTCAGAGAAATCAATGGAATGAATTACATATCAAAAAAAGATAGTTTAAAGAAGGAAATTTGGCACTCTTATGTGATTCCAAATATCAACATTTCAAAGGTAAGATAAGAATTAGATGGTTAGGACCATTTCAAATAGTAAATTTTTTTGATAATGGTTCAATACATTTATTGCCTATAGATGGAAATAGAGAAAACACTTCTTGTTAATGGACATCAGTTGAAGCTATATCAAAAGCCTTTTATCACAAAGGAATTCATTTAGTTAGTATAAAATGAGTTTGGCACCATGGATGAACTTGAATCTTATATGGAAATTGATTTTTGATGAAAAAATGACCTGAATAAAGGGAGAAGATCCACCTCTTCTCTAAAAATTAAAAAAAAGTATAAAAAATAAATAAATAATGAAAATCTTTTGGGACATTGTTGACAGTCATGTTCAAAAAACTAGCTTATTGGTTGTTCATGTACTAAATAATGAGCTTTGACTAATAAACTAGTAAATGGGTGGTCAAGGGAATAAAACTAATGTTATTTATTGAGATAGTACCCAATAGAGATTAGATTACTCAAGTTTGACTCATACCTAGACTAACATAGGAATGATCAAAGGATGTGGGATGCCTATATCTAGATTAGACCTCTAGATTCTAATGAGGCTAGCTCCTCTGATTATGTGAATTGATGACCAATTACTAAACTTATTTTGAATTTTAGGGTGAAAAGGGAAGAAGAAACTGAAAATGAAACCTACTTTACCTTTGGTGATGCACCTGAATAGTTGTTTATCCTCTAAAATCTTTGAAACAAACTAAGACACACATATGTATCAAAGAGAAACTCTATAGATTAGTCCTAAACATTAGTATTTCAAAGGAAGGCTTGAAAAAATATTTGCAAATTGAAGATATATACATGAAGGTCTCTAAAGACACTGCATACTAACAATCTTCAGTGTAATTTATGTTTTTAGCTCTTCAATTGACTTGATGAGGATGAACTTACAATATTAGGTGAAGAAAGGTCCTACAAAATATGACAATTATCACACTTATATGAAAAAACATAATTGACAATACACACTACCACCCTAAACTAATTTTAAAACAAAAATATTTATTGATTTTATGGTGCAAGTTACAATTTTATATCTCTCCATATTAGCTTTAGGGATCCCCCAAAATGGCTTCAAAAGCCTACATATATAGTAAAATTGAAAGACTTTAGCCAATATGGCATGGAAAAGACAAGGATTAGTATTCTTTGAGTTAACTAAAAACTAAAATATTTTTACAATATTAAATCAAGTCTTAAAATATCTTAAAATTCTTCAAACTCATGCATGATCTTTCATTTTTTCATAGAAAGGAAGGTTATGAGGCCTTGTTGAGTTGGCAAACCCTAGCATGAAAAAATACACCCATCCTCAATTGTTAACTCAAGTTGGAAGTTGAGTTTGAAGTATTTTAATGTACTTGATTGCATGAAAATGAAGGAATATGCATGAGAGTAGTTACAAATCCAACAGAGAATGATCTAGCATTTGATGTCTATTTAACTCCATTTCATCCTTCCTTTGCATAAATTGATGCTTAAAATCTTGACAATGCATGATTTCTTCACTTTGAAATTAGATAGGTAGAGTGGGAAACTCCATTTGAACTCTTGATATCCATTTCAACACTAACCTTCAACTTAAACTAGATCCATTATAAGGACAAATTGCTTACATGCATGGACTTAATAGAGCTATGACTATCAATTGTAAGTAGTTATATGTTGAGGAAATAACCATGTTGAATATTAAGATGTTTCTCAATGATCACACATCTAACCCTACCTCAAAAAATAAGCATAGGTAATAGATGGAATATAGTTAAAATTTAATGGTGATGGGTAAACCTACAGAGTTTGTCTCCTATTTGACCTGAGTCACTTTTTTCTCCATTGGCTTTTGAATTTTAGTTTTGACCATCAATCTTGATGCTGGTCTTCTCAGATTATGCCAACTTTCAAATCCTCATTCATTTCATAGGATTTTATTTTTATCTATTTAACTCAACCTTATTTGCACTATATATCTCCCTCTGTATGAATGAATGTAAGCCATAAATCATCTTCCAGTCTAACATAATTGAGGCACTTGATAGCTTCTCATTTGTTTGAAGATTCACTGAATTGTTGACCCAATGCTCACTATTGATCTAAATTGTATGATTAAACATGCACCATTGATCTATTTAGGCCCACTAGCCTTGTAAATTACTATGCACTATTAGATCTTGATCTAAGCTCTTACGATCTTGCCACTTGGTAACACTGCATTAATCCTTGAGACATTTTCATATTAAAAAAGTTACTTTTTGAGGCTTAACTTTGACGTTCATGTGCCTATCATTTGACATCCATGTGACCATAAATGACATCCATGTGGTCATCACACTTTGAACACCAAATGGTTAATTTTTGAGCTTTACTTTGATGTCAGTGCGATCGTCAATGATGTCCATGCAACTATCACACTAATTGTTCAATTTTAAAGGCTTGGAACTTGAAATAGTAAGCTCATGAAGCCGTTAAATTTTTAGAGCATGATCATGTGACTAATGAATTCATATCCATGTGATATTTTAGCTTTAGAGGCTCTCTTAGTGAATCTATTAAATACATGATTAGCTTTCTCTATTCATTCTTACATGACATTCATTTGATGGTTTGGTTTCTCAAGGCCTATGCTAGTCATTTTTAATTCAAACAAAGACACTACGAGGCATAGAAAATCAAGCTAAGTTAATGGTCATAAAATATTCAAATGATAGGGGTTAACATTTGGCTTATGAGGCCAAAATTTTAACATTCTTGGTGACTTACAGAGGTTGACCAGCCTGCTAATCAAGGAAATGCATAATTTATGGACTATATTCAAACTTGGACTATATAAAAAAATTGGAAAAAAATTATAGATAGATAGACACAATGGATAAATTGACACAAAAAATAACATGTGCACCTGTGAACTTAGAGGAAACAACCATAAAAGACTAAAAGACAATAACTACTGAAAGCATGTGCACATATGCACTTAGAGGAAATAAACTATGACTATGTACAAAGGAATGGCTCTCCTAATATCATTACTTGAGGAACATCCCATTCACAGGAATAAGAAGTTCTCTTCCACTCAAATTAGATAATTGGAAAATATTTATTTCCTTATAATTAGTGATAATATGAGGTCCACTTCAAAGGCTATCAAATTTGGAGTGCTTAACTAGCTTGGCATGCTCTTTATACCATTTGAGTAATATGCCTCCTTGATGGAATGTCTTTGATGAAGCTATTTTGTCAAATTTTTTCTTAACTTGATGTTGGTTAGACCACATGGTATGCACAACATCATCTCTTATCTCCTCTAACTCTCTTAGTTCATTCATTCTAACCTCCATTGCATCACTTTGTAGAATCTCTAGATGGTGTGGAAGCTCTAAAGTTGAGAGCTACAATGAGATAGGAAGCCTTGATTCTCTTTCATAAAATAAGAGATAATTTGAATAACCAATAGCCTTATTGGGGATGATCTTATCTGCCCATAAATTAGTCTTCAAATTTGTATGCCAAGATCTATGATTATCTTCTAGTGTTATTTTGATGATCCAAATCAGATTTTTATTAGTGGACTTAGCTATTCCATTACCCTATGGATAGTAATTTTATGAATATGTTAGATAAATACCTTGATCAAGAGCCCATTCACATCCTTTTTCACTACTAAATGTCAAAACATTGTCTGATATTATAGTGGAAGGCACTCAAAAATGGGTGACTAGATTCTCATAGAACTCAAGCATAGAGTTCTCATTTTCCTCCTTCAAAGACACTGATTCTACCCACCTAGTGAAATAGTCTTTAGATATAAAGGATGTATCATGCCAATGAATTCCAAACCTCATTACATAAAAGATTGCTCAACCTGAATAGACCTTAATGGCATAGCAACTAGTCTTGTTTACCTATAAAAATTACAAACTTTTCACACTTCCTAACCCATGCATGTGCATCTTTAAATAAATTAGGCCAAAAGTAACAAAATTTAATGATTTTTTTAGCTATGGTCTTGGCTACAAAATGGCCTCCAAAAATACTATCATAAAATTCCAAAAAAATCTTGCCAAATTAATTAATTTCAACACACCTTAAAAGCATACCTCTAATATCATTTTTGAAAAGTACACCATCAATAAAAATGTATGGTAATATTTATATCCTAAAATGTCTTCTCCTTGATACATTAAATCTCATTGGACATTCTCCTATTTGAAATAAACTGTCAATGTCTTGTGTCCAGCTAGACAAAGAAGTAGTTTCAGCTTCCTATTAGGTGTCTTAAAGTGTCAAAACCATCTCTTTTTCTTATTTCAGATATTATACAAGATTTTCACACAATAATTTACCTTGGAACATCTTTGTGACCTTTAATTAAATATAATATTCTATGTACAAAGTGATCCATCCAGCTCTCTTTTCACTTAAGTCTCTATTGAGGATGAAATCCTTCACACTAAGATGAGTTACCATTAGTATAATCTTGTTATTTGAAACCAGATCTATAATTTTTTTCAAACCTATTATAAAAATAAGTACATTATTTTAAACAAAATAATACCTCTCCTCATAGTGTTCCATAGTTTGACTTAAAAAAGCAATGGGTTGCTCCAAACCTTCACTATTTTGTTGCATAAGCATGACTGAAATTATACTAAATGTAAAAAAGGCATACACAAAGAAATCCTTACTAAAATATATATTAATTAAATTATGAGATTGGTTGATTTCTTATTTGATGGATTAAAGGCTTCTCTTACCCTCTTTAATCTAAGTGAATTCTTGATATTTCTTCAACATTTGAGTGAGCGGCCTTACCAGTTCTACAAAACCAGGAATGAATCTTTTGATGAAAGTGATCTTTCCCAAAAATCTCTACAATAATTTATTATGTTTTGGAAATGATAGAGAAAAAATTATTTCTATTCTCTTTTGATCAACAAAAATACCATCTTTGGACAGTACATGACCAAGAAGTCTCCTCTCATGTACTGAAAAGATGCACTTCTTTGGATTCAAAGAAACTCCAAATTGTTTGCATCTATAAAAAATAACTCTCAAGTGTGTTATATTATCATTAGGATCATTTGAAAATAAAATAGTGTCATCAAGATAAACTAAGACCATTTCACTAAAAAATACCCTAAAATTCAACATCCATTTCCCTTTGGAAAGTGTCTCCAACATTAGAGAGCCCAAAAGGCATCTTTTGGTAGGCATAAGTACCCCATTTGGTTGTGAAAGTTATTTTATACTAATCTTGATCTTTCACCAATATTTGGTTGTAACATGAGTACCCATCTAATAAGGATAATCTTTATGATCTTGATACTCTTTAAAATATTTGGTCCATGGAAAGAAGAGGATAGTGGTCTTTCAGTGACACTTTGTTTAAATCTCTCAAATACACACATAGTCTTATCTATCCATTCTTATTTCTCATTGGTACAATATTTTATACCCATGTTAAGTGGTAGATAGGAAATATTATACTTGACTTAATCAGCTTCGTAAACTCCTCTCTCATGAGAATATTAACCTTGGGGTTGATGAGCCTTTGCTTCTGTCTTACTAGTTTTGCATCCTGTTCAAGCTCAATAGTATGTTATGCTAATCTAGGGTCAAACCATTTCAAATCATGGTATTTACAAGAAGATACATCCATGAAATCACTACATAATGAAATGAAGGCTACTCTCTCAAAATTAGTGTTTAATTTACCCCACTTTAGTTGCTTACCTTTAGCTATGTGAACTTTCTCATAATGTTCTTCCTTGGAAGAGATGCTTACCTTATCTTTTCTAATCTAGTCATCTTCATTGAAAATTATTTCCAAAGTCACTAGACCTTTAGTCATCTTTTTTCATCTCAATTTCATAATTTGATCTTCATATTGGTGTTGTAATTTATTTTGATTCTTTGAGAAAAATTCTACCTCATTATGTAGGAAATAGGCTATCTATTTGTCACTATCAAAGACTTGCCAACTTACCTCATTATTTGGAACTAAAGGCCTACATAAAACCTTGATTTAGGTTTGATATTTATTGTCCTTGATCTGATACACTATATCACATTATGATCCTATGGATGTAAGTCTATCTGTATGTTGATTGGGTCCTATAGGAATGGAGCATATATCAAATACTAGGAAATATTTCATGTGGTCCCAAACTCTATGTTTGTATTACTTTAAGAGAGGTTTATTTTTTTCACTTAAACCTCTAACTTGTTTCACTAACAAATCACTATCACCTTTCACCTGTAAAATCTTAATACCTCTCTTTCTAGCCCACTAAAGGCCATGAATAAGATCTTCATACTCTATAATATTTGATGTACAACTGAACTAAAATTTAACTGAAGAATAATACCTTTGATTTTGAAGTGAAACCAAAATTTCACCATTCCCACTCTCATTATTTGATCTATATCCTTCAAATAACATATTCCACAACCTTTCTTAATCCTACTTTGAGCTGGTGAGACTAGGCAATGAGTCACCTTCTTCATGCATGTAGTATAAACCAAAAACAAAATCTTTAGCACCTTTGTATGGGTCATACCCATGTTTATCAGTAACCCACTCATCCAAGAGTAGATCAGGTATGCCTTCAAGTGGCTTAGAAGGCTGTTGATCAATAATATCCTCATCTTCCTCTAAAATACTATAATTCATATTAGACATATTTGTCATATATGGTTCAAGGTGAATTCTAAAAATAGGTTTAGATATTTTAGTGACTTTGACTCTATATCTGGATCTAAAAACCATGTATGAATAATCTAAAGAAAGGTAGCCTCCTAATTTAGTAGTAAAATCTCTGGATAGGCATAGTGTAAAGTATGGAGGTAAATCAACAACAACTATATCTCATGAAATGTTGAAATTTGGACAAGTAGCAAGTAAAATCTTAAGATCTTTAAGGATACCCATAATCTTAGTAGGAGAACCATCCAACTATAACACTCATTTTTCATGAGGTCCATAATTGAGCCCTATTTTGTCAGCTATGGATTTAGGCATGATAGAAGTAATAGCTCCACTATCAATCATATAATTTTGGATAAGAAAATCTCATATGAAAACTAAAAGATAGAATGGAGGAGGCTTAGTCACCTTAAGACCTTTAGGATCAATAAATGGATTAGAGTTGGTTAAGATAACACTTACTCTTTCTTTTTTAGTTGGTCTATCAAAAATATTGAGCTTTGAAAGCTCCTCTTGTACATAATCCTTTTATCTTAGGATTAGCAGTGTATCCCACATTGAAATTGATACTGTAGTTTTCTTCATATGATCCAAAATACTAAGTGTAGAAGTGGTTGTCCTTAACTATAATTGAGGAGTAGGAGGGGCTCCTAGATGTTGTGTGAACTAAGGAATGTGAGGATATTTCACATTCTACCCCTTTGGATCTTGAACCTACTAATTTGATGTATTTTGAGGCAGCTCATAAATGGTGGTCCTTTATGGTGGCTAAAAAGGAAAAGGGGATACCTTCTTAGGACCTAAACCATCACCAATTGCCCTTTTCTTAGATCTAGTATGGGCTACAAATGAATTATCAACATTAGGAATATTTTGACTTTGATTAGCTGCTATGTGATCAAAAGAATTATCACCTTCTTAGAGGATAACAAATGTAGTTTCAATAGGTTTTTTATCACTCTCTCCTTATTTAATTTAGAAATTCTGATTGAGTAAATGAAGGAAAGTATCCATGTGGTAGAGAGGCTTCCTTATTTGGTTATTTTTCATGTAGAAGAGGGGCTTAAATCTACTCTATATAAGATTGATGTGTGCTCTCACTAGTTGGATCCATTGCCATGTTATTTTATTGATCCCACTAGTTATTCCATTTCCCTTCATAAACATCATTATTTTGAGTTGGAAAAACATCTCTAGAATTACTTGGAAAATTTTGAAAATTTTGCCCTTGTCCTTGTTGATTGGACTAATAGGATGACCTATTATATTGATAATTTTGATTAGTATTATGATATAAATTTTATGGTGGAGCTTGTTTTCTCTCTATTGAAATAACCTTATTATTATGATTCTTGAGAAGACTCTCTATCTTCCCCAATTTGTTAGCTTGATCACCTTTTATTTGATAAAAATTTATTGAATCTAGAAGTGGAGTAATAGTTGGATCAAGAGGGTGTATCTCTAGAAAGAGAGGCATTGATGGCCTTGGATACATCTTGCATGCTTGAATAAGGAAATTCTCAAACTTGATTTCTATTTTGAAAGCCTCCGGTAGATTTTTCCTTCCCATGGATTGAATCATCATAACTACATCTGAATTAAGAGCCTTTAGATAGTATAAAAATACATAGTTGGGTGTAGTCTTGATCACTATAGGAATTCTATCCCAAGTCTTGTATAACTTGTAATTGAAATCCCTCATAAATTCATGATTGAATCTACTGATTGTTGTAAACTACTCTGCAAGTGAAAGGTAGTCATTTTTTTTTCAAAGTGTTTTCATAGAACCTCTCCAAATTAATCCCAATTATCGATTGACATAGGAGCCAATCCTCTATATCATTGGAGTGCTTTGCCTTTGAATAAAGTTGCCAACAACCTTATTTCTACATTTTTTTGAGTCACATGATGCACTGAACAAAGGTTAGCAATATCTACAATATGCTTTATATGAGTAACTATATTTTCCCCTATAAAATAAAGAAGAGCCTTTAGAGTAGAGGCTAAAATATCATCCCATTAATTAAGATTCAGAGGACTAACACCATTAAATGGAATAAAGGATTGTATTCTGGGAATAACCATCTAAGGTATGAGATTTATAAAAATGATTGGATAAACAATATTGGCTTGAACAAGAGGATTTTGTGCAATAACAAGGGGAATAAGAGGTGTAGGATTAGGATTTGGCTGAGAAGCTTTCTTTTTCTTTGCTAATTAGAAAGGTAGCTTAGATAAATATGTCTCTTTCCTTTTTGCAGAGGATCTTGTGATAAATATTAGGGGCATGAAAAGTCTACAAACCTAAAAGTGATTCACTTTGTGTGAATAAGTGGTCCCACTGGGCATGCTAAAATTGTTAGCTATCTAGATAACACCCAATAAAGATTAGATTGGTCAAGTTTGACTCATACCTAGACTAACATGGGAATGATCTAAGGTTGTGGGATGCCTATATCTAGATCAGACCTCTAAATTTTTATGAGGTTAACTCCTCTAATTATGTGAATTGATGACTAATTACTAAACCTATTTTGAATTTTGGGGTGAAAAGGGAAGAAGAAACTAAAAGTGAAACCTAATTTACCTTTGGTGATGCACCTAAATATTTTTATATCCTTTGAAAGATTTGAAACTAAGGCACACATATGGATCCAATAAAAACTCTATAGAAAAATCCTAAACATTAGTATTTAAAAGGAATACCTAAGAACATAAATTTGACTTAGGATTGTTAGTATATAGTGTCTTTTGATACCTACATGCACACATATTCAATTTATAAATATTATTTCAAGACTTCCTTTGAAATACTAATGTTTAGGACTGATCTATAGAGTTTCTCTTTGATCCATACATGTGTCTTAGTTTCAATGATTTCATAGGATAAACAATTATTTAGTGGAGTAGGTTTCATTTTCAGTTTATTCTTCCCTTTTAACCCCAAAATTCAAAATAGGTTTATTAATTGGTCATTAATTCACATAATCAGAGGTTCTAGCCTCACCAAAACCTAGAGGTCTGATCTAGATATAAGAATCCCACATCCTTAGATCATTCCCATGTTAGTCCAAGTATGAGTTAGAATTGAGAAATTTGACCTATATTGGGTCCTATTTGGATAGATAACAACTAAAAAATAAAAAAAATGAGTTCAAAAAAATAGGACTCATGATTGCTTCTCTTTGTTTCAAAGCAATAAATTTAATGTTATTATTTGTACTATTCTTCATAACTAATTCATGCAATTTTTTGTGTCATAATAGGTAAAGAGTGAGATAAGGAAAATATCATGATTTATAAGGTAGAGAATTTACTTTTATACTAAGTGATAGTTTTAGATGACTAAGTTGCATGCATTTGCTCAAAACCTTGACATAAAAATTTCCATAAGGGGAAATATGGAGAATATTCTATGATGTCAGTAAAAGATCATTTCAAAAATTTATATTTTGAATACTCAAGCATGTGTTGTGGATAATGTACTTTAAATCCACAAGGTAATTTATTATGACATGTCCTTGTAATCATATTTAATTCATGAAAAATAAAAAGAAAAAGGTTTAAAGATTTGGTGAAGAATAAAAAGGGGGAAAAGTACACCATCATTGTTTAGAATTGATGTTGTCATAATTAGTTGGCATGCTTCAAGTTTTATCCACAACTAAAACCCAAAGAAATATTATTGTTGTTTATTCATTTTTTAGTAGTGTTTTTATTTTGTGAAAAGAGTGAAGGATTGATTGTGTTATATGTAAACTTCAAACTAGTAATGTGGCTAAGGAAAAAGTTTGAACTAGAAAATGTGAGTGATCTATTAAAGGATGAACCAGTAAAGTAGATACTAGTAGTAGATGGGTGGCTTAGATTATTTCTCAAATTCTAATGTTATGATGAGGCATTGGTGATTGATTTCACCCTCTATTTGAAATGTAACTTCTCCATGATTCAAGGTATTCAGATACAATTTTCTACTCAAGTCCTTAGTGAATTATCAGGAGTTACAGATAATCATGCATGAATTATAGGGAGATATTAATTTAGTGATATTATTTAGATTTTTAGTAGTTAGGGGGATCCAATACCAGTTTATGTCTAAGACATCAAAGGAATAATTAAGGGAGTGAATATAAAATATTTACCTAAGCCATGGAGGTCAGTTTCCTTTTGGCTTATAAAATATTTAACCTATCAAGGTCAATGTAGTGTTTTAATTTGTATGGTGTTGATAATGTTAATCCACTTGAGATATGGTACACAACAACCCCAACACTAAACTAATTTACCTTCATTCCTCCTTAGATCTATTTAGGTCATAGCCATGAGATATTCCAAAAATCCCTTTGCCATCTACCATCATGGGTTAATTTAGCTAATCATCCAACACCACTTTATATAGTAAGAAGATGGTATGGAATCCTAGACTACCTTTCATGAAGGAAATAAAAGAGAAAACCCTAGACTTGTTAGGTAGATCCCTTTCAACATTCATGTTTCAAGTTCTACAACTCCTATAATTTCTTTCAAAGAAATTATCCCTAAATCCACTCATAGTACATGATCCTCATTCAGAACTACTAAAATAAAACCCTAAATTCATACTAACATGGTCTCACCACCTAAGAGAACAAGAAAAAAAATTAAGGCTTAGATTTTCCACCAAAAGTCATCAACAAATCCTCAAGCTGCCCTTGTCCAAAAAACTATCCAAATTATTGAAGATGAGTCATCTACAGACCCTACCTCACATCTTAAACCTATTTAAACCTCACATATAGAAACCATTTCTTCTCCTCAAAATAAAATAAGGAAATTAATATTAGTTGTTGACAATGATGAGAGTATAGTTGTATAAACCCTAAATAACTTAAGACAAGACACTACTACCATTGCTAGTGAGTCCCATAATAGAGAGGAAAAGAAAACCCCTCTTCCTTAAGATGATTTTGTTGAAACCATCCCTAATGAGGTTCTACTCCTAAATAGAAAATAATGGATAAAGGAAAAGACCCAATGAATGAAGATGAAAAACCTTCAAAGAGGGTAGATGATGTGGAATTACAAGATACTCTACCATTATCTCAACTAGATGCCACTGTTAAACAAATATAGAAGATATTACTGAACTAATTTTTTCATCTTAGAATAAAGATGTTATGATTGCCCTTTTGATGAAACAAATAGAAAATATGGAAATCCAGTCTCTGAATAAATTGGATGATTCAAAGAATGAAATCATTGATTTATAGATCCATACCAAGTTACTTGAGGAAGATAATATTTATTTAAGAAGAAATATTATCAAATTTGAACAAGAGAATGACAGATTGAGGACTCAAATAGGTTCTAGATCCTTTAATGTTCTTCCTAAGGTTATGATAAAACAAAGTTGTCAAACTATTTTGTCTATTCTTGATGTGAAAAATCAATGAGAGAAAGTTTGCTCAAAACTTAAGGAGTTGAAGAGATAAAATCACCTTCTTAGGAAGGAGAAATAATAATTACAAGAGTAGTTGGTACAAGCTTAGCAAAAATAAGACCAATTTAAACAAACTCTTTAATTTACATGTCAACTCAGTGAAAAAATGCATAAACTTTAGATTTTCATGAGTAGTTTTTTAGATGGTAAATATTGTAGATCTCTTGTGGTTTACCTTATGAAATAAATACAATTATTAAATTCATGACATTGTTTCAAAATAGTACTCTTGATAGGAAATATCTAATATGTGAATTCTAATTGTGTGATATTATTTTGGGAAATACAAATACTTTCTTGGGTGAATCTATTTGTGGGAGAACTTCAATTGAGAGCTATTATTTCTGCATATATAAATCAGATTGCTTGGCAAAATCAATATGATGATCACCAAAACATTACAAGAGATGTTGTTCTATGTATTAGGTCTCAATTCAGTGATGCACACTATATATTAGAGAAGTTTTAGAGCTTTTATCAACAACCCAGGGTTCATGATGATTATCTTTATACCTTACAATATGGTCTCATCAACTTTGAATTTTTATTTAGCATTACTTTGATTAGGTAGTGCTTGCTTGTAGATAAAGATTTCATATGTTACCAGTCACCTTGAAAAGAAGAGAAATTATGTCTCTCACTATTGTCCAATGGTCTCTTAGGATGGCTAAATTCATTATTCAAATAATTTTATATGTTCTTTAAGGGGATGGATAGAATCCATGGATAGGGATGAGATTCAACCCTCCCTTACTAGTCTCCCCTATGTCCCCATGGTAGAATACATGACCTCAATTTGATGAGAAATTTTATATTTGGCTCTACTTTATGCAAAGATATATGGGATTTACACCTCATGATTAGAGGACATTTTAGGATATGTATTCCATTTATAAATTGAGTCTCAAGCTAGAACAAATAATTCATAACTGTGAATACTGAGAATACTTGCTTGTAAAAGGGAATTGGAAAGGATAAGGTGAGGGGGAGGTGATGAGTCTGTAAAATGACTCATTATTACCATAGTTTATAACCTTAAACATGTCAAATGGTTGAGCATTATATGTAAACTTAGGATTAAAACTAGCATAAGGTAGGAAGTAGATGCTTTTATCTTTATAAATTGATGTAATCTAAGTCAATCTTATTTGTATTATGTTATGACCATTTGCATGTTTTAGGCTTCACATTTTGATATGTACAAGAAATAGTAGCATATAATAAGGGTTTTGACAAGATTTCATGAAGATAAGAATGTTATAAGACTTAGAATTAATCATCTAAAGCATAGCTATAAATTTTGTTAGCCTACTATGGATTTCACTAGTTAGTTAAAGATTTCACCAATCAGCTATGGATTTCTCCAGTCAGCTATGAATTTCACTAGTCAACTATGGATTTCACTAATCAACTATGGATTTCACCAGTAAGCAATAAATTTCAACATGTAGCTATGGATTACCATAGTGTTGCTATGGATTGACACAGTTCACTCTAGAATTGATCAAATTATGTTTTAAAGTGTTCAAACAACCTTTCTACCTTCATGATAATCTAGACGAATTCTTTTGATATTTTTATTTATGTTCATGTATATAAATAGTTTCCTATTTCTATATGGTCTTACATTTTTGGAAGTTGTTGTTCTAGGTTACAACTCTAAAGATAGAAGATATAAATATCACATATGTATATATTTGGCTGCTAAATATAGTTAACCATGCTAGTTTTTATCTCATGTGAATCTTTTGATTTGTTGTAGATCTCATTGCAACATTATTTTATTTTAGCTATATCTCCCAATCTACCTATAATATATTCTTATTTCAAATCAGTCAAGTTTTTAACTAGTTTGTAGGGATATACATTTTCTTTTACATAGAATAAAATTACACATCCATGTTGGATACGATATACGTAGACATACAAAAATATTTTAATTTTGATTATTTTTGAAATACAAGAATAATTACAGTAGTTTACTCTTTCAATTCATGTGTTGAAATAACATCCTAAGGTTGAGTTGATTCAAACCTTAATCTAAGGGTGAGCAAGGTCCCACTCCCCAATTAGATAAGAGATTTATTTTGGTATTTATAAATTTATTTCCTATTTATTTAAATTATGATATATATATATATATATATATGTTGGCATAATTAATATTTATAACCTATAGAATAGATTGATAATCGATGTGTTACTTTTAGTTTAGCATAAGCATTTAATTATCGATTACCGATCTATTATATAGGTTATAAATATTAATTATGTCAACATATATGTATATATATATATATATATATATATATATATATATATATATATATATATATATGTAGATATATCTATATATGTTTATGTATATATATCTATATGTGTGTGTGTGTGTGTGTGTGTGTGTGTGTGTGTTGGCATAATTAATATTTATAACCTATAAAATAGATTGATAATCAATGTGTTACTTTTAGTTTAACATAAGCATTTAATTATTATTTTAAATTATTACAACTTTAATTATGCAAGTGTGAATTTGAGATTTCTTTTAGTATACAAGTGTGAATTTGAAACTTAGTTTGAGTGAGTTTATTTTATAGTAGTGTGTGATTGTTTCCAGATTCTTTAGTCTAGAATAGCTTGGGTTTGTTAACATTTCCTACAAGATTATTTCCTTTTAGCATTAGTTTAGGATTTAGAAATAGACTTAGATTAACACAACATCAAAAAACCCCCAAAATAGTACTGTTAACCTAAAACCTATAAGTGCCTTGCTGCAGATAGCCTTGGACAATGCCCTAGTAAGAACTGACACCAACATAAGTTGGTTAAATGAGGGGTAATAATGACACCTATCAACAACCATCTAGAAATAAAGGCAAGTCAAGGTATGCATCATATTTTATTTTCAATTATTCCTTTTATGTCATTTAATTTTAGTTATTTTATGCTTTAAAATATTATAACTTTATTTTAGCCTTAGCATTGTGTGTTACTATGTTTTTTTATCAAAGCATCATCCCTTATTATATTTTAGTGAAATGTGAGGAGTTTTGAGTGGAAAATATGTATACATATTATATTTTAAAATTTTATCAAATAGTCATGTTTTATATCTTGTAGGAACCCATTGAGAATCAATCTCTTTAAGTTAATTCCCTAAGGGGTGCACCAAGAAAGTGGTGGGTAGACCATTGATGCTTCATAGGATTATTATCCCTTATTGCCACTTATTAACAATCCAACTAGTTCCTAAAACCATTCCCAAAGTTATTTCTCCTTATTTTCATAATCCTCCAATATTTTAAAACTTTATGTCCTTCTTTTCCTCATCTTATGCCTCTTTTTATATTCAAATATACTAGGTTGACTAGGTTGAACTTTTATAGTTTTGGGTGAAATTCACGTAGGGTCTAGGTTAGCTCTTGGCTGACCTAGCCCATGACCTAGTGAATTTTTGTCCTTAATTGTACTAGGTTGAATCTATTAGTTAAAGATTTTAGAAGGGTTTAGGGTTAAATCCGCCTCTATACAAGATCATTTTCATTATTAAAAATCAATCAAGAGTTATTATTTGCTTTCACTTGTTTACAATCTACTCTTCCACCATTTTACTTTAGGAGTCTTAGCTTAAGGTTTATATTTTGAGAATATAGTCTCATGGAGAAGTATCATATGCTTTGGCCTTTATTAGTGATCTTTAAAAACCATAGCAACCTCTTGTGAAGCCCCATTGGCCAAGGGAGATATTGAGTCTCGATAGGTTCATCTTTCAGGTAAGTATTATCTAACTTTGATCCTCTCTTTTAGTAGATAGAATTAACATAAGTATTGGATTAGAATAATATTACTCTTATTATTCCATGTATTAAGGTATTACTCATACATATCTTAATTGAGATTCTCCTATGCATGTTTGTTTGTTTAATAACCCCATATTGTGCCACAAGTTTTGATGAACACTAGATTAGACTTTACTTTACTTGTTATTAGTTTAGTGAATATAAAACATAGTACTCCCTTAGGGTTATTACATGATTATGTTTGATCAGAGTCTTTAGAACCCTCCCTAACATGGTTTATTATGGTAAGATATCCCCTAATCAGGTCTAGAAGATCCCCATATTGTTCATGTTCCTGATTATCTAATGTGTCCCCATTTGAAAAAGTATGGTATGATCTATCTTCTCTGAGTTGGGATTTTTTTATAAACATAATGCATTTTTGATTGCATACAAATTCTAATGTTTGAATCTTGACTAGAGGTGAAGGAATTAGATCATCATGAAGCTATAAAGTAGTACACATTTTAGAAAAATTGATGGCATCATTTTCAAGAGTGGGGAAAAATTATCCCATACATAAGAATTTATGGTTTGTAACATGTCCTCTATAGTGGCCACCACAAATTCCCCAAATGTGATTGTTTGAGATGAGGAACCTTATCTTTCATAACATAGTAGATTAGGGTACCTTCAAGGTTGAGATAATATAAGATGTTATATCAAAATACATACTTAAAATCTTGTTTATGAATACAAGTTTTTTACAAGAATCAAGGTTTGGAGGATAAGTTTGGTGTTCCAAAAATTGAATGATATCTTTATACCATAGGGTTTGTCGAATGGTGATGGCCTCAATGTGGTAGATAAGTGAATATTTTGGTTAAATAGAAGATGGGGAATTTATTATTTAGATAATAAAAGAGGGATTGATAATAACTTGGTGTAGATGAAAGAGAGATGTTGAAGAAGCAAGGGAATCGAGAATGGAATTTTTATCTCAAGAGATAGGATTGATGGTGAAAAAATGAAATATTTGGCAGGATTAATTATGATTTGATGATAATAAATGATATTCTCTCTTTTGTATTGGTAATCACCATTAACTTGGGAATAAATTAGTTGGGAATAGCTTAAAACTTGCAAATATTGTATATCTAGATCAAGGGATGCTCATATGCCTAAGATTAAAGCTTCATACTCCACCATGTTGTTAGTGACATCAAATATAAGGAAAAATGCTAAAGGGATGATTTTTCCAAGAGGGCTCATGAGGATACAACCTACCCTAATTCCCTGAAGGCATTTAACATAATCAAAATGAAGGGTCCAAGTATCTTCATGTTTATCAACATTAGTTTTAGGGATTTATTTGATAGCTAATTTTGGTTTAGTATTATCAAGGGAGATAGAAAATTTGTGGAGATTATTTTCTTCCACATCAACATCAAAATTATGGAAGTAATATTTAAGAGATATGGCTTGGTTGAGACCTTCAATGTATAGAATATTTTCATCAAGAAGATTATATTGAAAGTGGCTAGTAACTAGCATTGGAGCTATGTCAAGTTGATCAATAATGATTTATGTTTTGACAACTTTTTGGGTAATAATTCAGAGATCAAATTCCATGAGGACCATCCACTTGTAACTTCTATCTCTAAGAAGAAAGGATTTGGAGAAGAAGGGATGAAGGTTGTCATAATGGATGATAACATAAGTGGTTTGATAAAGCATATAATGTTGAATTTTTTCAATGATAAAATAAATGGTAAGACAATCAAGTTCAAATTTTTTGTAACATTTCCTATAATCGATGAGGCATCAATTGATATAGTAGATGACATATTTCCTTCTAGTATCATCTTGTTGGGAAAGCATTGCACCAGATTATATGGGTCTATAATAGGTATACAAAATCAAAGGTTGATAATTTGAAGGGGATAAAGAGTAGGTGGGTGAAGCAATGATTCCTTCGTATTATCAAATGCTTTTTTTATAGGGATTGATCCATTCTAAATCATTACCTTGCTTAAGAAGATAATTAACTGAATAGATATGGGAAGCCATTTTGGGAATGAAGCATCTAATTACCCCAAGTTTATTAAGGTAAGTGTGAATGTTTGTAATGGATTAAGGGATGGTCATGTTGACAATAACATTAATCTTGGCAATGTCAACATTAATTCTATGAATGGAAACTAAGAATCCCAAAAAATTTCTAGATGTGACACCAAAAACACATTTATAAGGATATATTCTAACTTTATATTTAAGGAGGTAGTTGAAGATGTTGGAAAGATTAGATAAATGAGTCTTATGACATTTATATTTAGAAATGAGGTCATCCACATAAGTTTGTACAATCTTGTGAATAAGATCATGAAATATGCGAGTCACTGCCCTTTGATAGGTGGATCCAACATTTTTGAGGCAAAAGGGAATTTTAACATATCAATAGGTTCCCCGTTCTTTGGTAAAAGTTGTCTTATGTTAGTCTTTAGGGGTAATGTGAATATGGTTATATCTCAAGAAACCTATTAGTGTAGGTTTTTGCCCACCTAGTGGTTTTACCTACATATCTTTTTAACTTACTTAGGTTAGTTAATTTAGTCATTAGAGGTCATTTACATTTAAGTGAGTTCTAATTGTGAGTTAGGGTTTTAAATTTTTAGTGACCTAATCTCACCCTATATGTACTTTCTTTTTTCCTAAAGTGGCTAATGCAAACATTTCCTTTGTGTAATTTTCTTATTTTTAGAGCTCTCATTCTACCTCTATAAGAATTTGACATTCATCACGTGGTCACTAATCAAATATCTTGGTGAAATCTATCATGGTATTATATATTTATTGATAGCCTCATGCATTTTTCTTCTTTGGTAAGATCCTCCAACATTCACCTTTCTATTTTTTCATATTATACGACTACCATTTTTGACGTTGGAGATGTTTTTTGAAAACTACCTTGAAAATAATGTCAAAAATCCTTCGATGAAAAATACATTTGCATATATTTTGTGGGTTTTTTGAGATATAAAATGGGTTTTTATTTTTTTAGAAAGCTCATGGATTTTCCAAAAAAATTGATTTCTTTTATCTAGTCACCATCTTTATGGCCAAAGTAATCTAGCATGCAAACCCTGATTTACTCTCCATAGACCAAATAGAGTTTCTAAAGTTCTTATAATTTTTCACTAACCAAATTGGGTGTCTGAAGTGATTTTATTTACTCACTAACCAAATCAAGTTTTTGAAGTGCTTTTACTTGCTCACCAACCAAATCGGGTTTTCGAAGTGCTTCTACTTGCTCGCTGACCAAATTGGGTTTCTAGAGTGTTTCTACTTGCTTAGGTTTTCAGATTTATTCTAATTAGAATTAATCAATATTCTCTAAGGTAATTAATTATAAAGTAATTAGGATTTAGTAGTTAGACTTCACAACCCTAAAATACACTGCCAAGAAGTAATCAAGTTTTTCAAGGTTGACTACTTATAAATTTTTATTATTTGAAGTAGTTAAAAAGACCAAGGTAAAGAAGTTAGAAGAACATAAAGTAAATTAGCTCTAATAACTCAAAATAAACTGTGAAGAAGTAATCAGGTTTTTTAGGGTCAATTTCTTATGAAAATTTTATAAGTTGAAGTGGTTTGAGAACCCGAAGTTGAAGTTGTTCAGAACCCCAAGAAAGTAAGAGCATGGCATTCTAGAAGACATAAAATTGTAGGTGAAAGGTAATGAAGAAATAGACTTTATTTATTTCTTTTTTTAATTTTTGGTGAAAATAAATAGAAGTATGGAAAAAAATTACATTTTTGGAAAATGTCCAAGAATATGTTAAAGTAAGAACTTGTAAGTGCCATAACTTTTGATTGGTAACTCCTTTTTGAGTTCCATTTTACTCAAAATTACTTTGTTTTATGTTCTAGACATTGGATCTATCATTGGGCCTTCCATACTTATTAAAAAAATTCATATTTTTTGTACACTCTTTAATGTATTATCAATTGTATTTGATGTTCCTCTTATTCCTTGTACTTATGCACCTATTGCTCAAGATGCATTTTTGATTGAATCCAATGTCTATATGAGCATGCTTGTATTTGAGACATTCAGGGGGGGTCATTACCTAATATTTCTAAGGGGGTACTTGTGTGTTTGCTATACATTCAATCTTTCTTTTTTTGCATCACTTCTTTACTTACTACAGCAATACTTACTTCTACACTATGGATTCATTCTCAATAAGTCCACTTACACCATTTAATTATCATGAATGGAAGCCTAGAATGGAATTTATCTTACAATCCAAGAATTACCATCAAATTATAATGGGCACTAAGATTAAAACTATTGATGTTGGAGTGAAAATCAAATGGTTTAATTGTTGTGATAAAGTCCATGGACTACTATGTCTTTCCATCTCCCCAGATCTACTCTTTCACATTGAATCTACCAAAACACATACTAAAGTGTAGGCCCAGCTCATCAAGCTCTTTGGAGTGTAGGATGTGATGAGAGGACATGAGATAGAAAATGAGCTTATGATATTGAGCTAAAATGACTTCAACACTCTTCAAGATTTTTCCACTAAGGTCAAAATTTTGAGATTGCGGTTGAAAGAATGTGAAATTGATAAGAAAGACAAACAACTTTTTCTGTCAATACTCTCTAAACTAGGTCTTGAATATTCTATATTTGTGTCTAATTTAATGCCACTAAGAGTGATCTTGAGACTGCATGGAAGATGCCTTCTTTAGATACTTTTGTTGCCAACCTGATTCAAGAGTAAGATAAGTTGATATAGATGGGCATAATGAAGTCATGTAAATCTCATGAATTGCTTGCTGAGAAAGATAAAGCTTATAACAAAAGAGAGAGAAAGTAGAGCAAGAAAAATGTTGAGAAGGGTGAAAATATTTCCACCTCCAAATCAAACAATGAGACCTCTTCTTTTAGTCATAAGCCTAAGAAAGATTGGATCAAATGTGGGAATTGCTTAGGTAAGCATGATGAGAGTAAATTTTTGAAGAAACAAATTGACCACCTTACTAGTCTTCTTATTTAGAACAATATAGGTGTTTCAAATTCTATCAAACCATCTTCATCAACCAATGAATCCACTAAGGCAAATGACTCTAGTAAAGAAAAGGAAAAATGACTAACAAGGGGAAACATAAGGGCAAAGCCTTAGTTGTAGTTTTGCCTCTAACTCCTACATGGGTCATTGACTTTGGTGCTTCACATCACATGGCCTCTTCACATATTGAATTTAAATCCTTGGAATCATATGACATGTCCTCTATACAACTGGGTGACAACACTTCTAAAAAGGTTCTCAGGAGAGGGTTTATTGAAGTGAGTGGTGGAACATTCAATAATGTTCTAAGTGTGCCCTCACTCTCAAATAATCTCTTTTTAGTCTACCAAATGACTCACCTTGGTCTGGGCATGTGAGTTAAATTTATTCTAGATTCAGTGTACATCAGGGAGTTGCATAGTGATACTATTTGAGGTGTGAGAATGGTTGATCATCAGAGTTAGCTACATATATTTTCACATTTTTCTCCTAACTCTACTTCAGATTCCTCTTTGGACTCACCTGTACCTATTGACACTTCTGAGTTTGAGCTTCTTTTTGATATTGATAACTCTTCTTCTATAGATGACTATAATAGTGAAGTGGATACACCTCCACCATCTCCTTATCACCTTCAAAATATTCAAGAGTTAGTTCTTGACCCAGCTACCTCTAGTATAATTTCAACATTATAGGGTAATGGTCTACTAATCCAAGACACATCAAACATCAAGTAGTCTATTCCACATTTATAGAGGATTTCATAGACCTTCTTTGCCTCTACTTCTATTGTACCATCTTGGTATAGAGTAGTTAGGCCACCTACCTTGTAGTATATAGATCATTCCTTTCATAGGAATTATACCTTCTTTGAAGATCCATTAGGAACTTGGCAAACAAACTCATTATTCTAGGGTAATCCACTCTTCATTACATCTACTTCTGATTCATAGTCACTTTTGAGCATTCCTTTAGGGAACATTAGATGGCTACAGTTAATTATAGACCTTAGTGGGGATTTTTATCCCTCTTCTCTTCTTTGCTCTTTTTTGGGGAGGAGTTTTTTTCCTACAGGTTTTCTCCTTTACCTTGGTTTATGGGAGTTATTTTGTACTTGGATACCTCATCAAGCCTTGTTGTTAGGACCCAATTCTTCTACCCACCTAAGTTACACTTTAGGGGGGTGTTAGTTTAGGATTTTTCCCACCTAGTGGTTTTAACTACACATCTTTTCAACTTACTTAGGTTAGTTCATTAAGTCATTAGAGGTCATTTGCCTTTAAGTGGGTTCTAATTATGAGTTAGGGTTTTACCTTTTTTGTGATCTAATCTCACCTTATATGTACTTTCTTTTTTCCTAAAGTGGATAATGGAAAATTTTATTTATGGATTTTTCTTGTTTTTAGAGCTCTCATTCTACCTCTACAAGAATTTAACATTCATCATGTGGCCACTATTTAGAGATCTTGGTGAAATCTATCAAAACCACCCATAAGAGACAACATTTTGTAACCAACTATGGAATTGATAATGACATTTGTTGAAGGTAGAGGGAAATTATCCTTGGGACAAACAAGATTAAGATTTCGGAAATTGATGCAAATTCAAATGACCATGGTGACCTTTATAGACATCTAATTTCTATCACCATTGTGATAAAATTATCAATCTTACACAAAATTTTATGACAATGCATAATTTGGTCTAAAATCACTAAAACACACTAATGGTTTGATTTTGACATACACAAGTGATGATTTAGGCTAATGTATCACTGAATGGGGAAATACACTTTATGTAATTATTATCTTTTCTTAAATCACTTTAAGTAAAATTGTGACCACATAAAATGATGGTTTGGACCTTTGAATTCTTCTAATTTAGAAGCACATGACAAGTGCATGTATTATTTTATGTTTATAATTCTCTAACTAGGGTATTTATATGTATGCAACTAACACCTTCTTCTAGTTATACTCCAATAAAATTATGACTCAGTAACTTGACATTTAGACTAGTTTGATTAGTTAAGCAACCAAATTCTAAAGAATTGTTTAATTAAGCCCACTTAAGCAAATTAAACCAAATAAAGGGCTTAAATAGAAAATACATGGAAAATATTGAATATCTATTAATTGGAAATACATTTCTAATAGCTACATCATCTAGTGACATCATTAGTGGGGTGGCATCCATAAGCCATAAATGGAACAAATAACTGGTTTAAGCCCTTCCAAACCTCATTAATATGCCATTATTATAAATATTAATGAAGGTATTTATGGATTGAGCCTCCAAAATTAAATTGATTCATGGCCACATAACTTGATCTCAAGATGGATGATCATGGTTGATTCTAATCATTTCTAAAAATCTATAAATACAAGGGTCCTCACTCATCTTTTCAAGCTAATTTGTGTAATTTTATTATGTTAAATTTTAAATATAATATCTTCAACTATTGTCATACATTAATCAATTTCATGAGCCTAGTTCATTGGTGCATTGAGACATGATAGAGGATCAAATCACTCATCATTGACAAAGACTTAGAACACTAAACTAGGGGAAAATCATGTTTTTGAGCCACTCTTGGAGGAGGGATGCTCTTTGGAATATTTGATGGTTGTATTCCTTCTTTCAAAAGCTCTTATATTTCATTTGCAAAACCCCATGAGGGAGTTATCTTTGTATGTTATGTCCTTTATGCTTATTTTGAGTTTTTACTACTAATGCATGGACTAACTTGCTTTGGATTACTAATATAAATTTTATCACACTCATTGGGACCACACATCCCATATAATAAAAGGACACTAATTTTCAACTCTTAGATTGCCTAATGAATGCTTAAAAGTTTTTAAAAAACAAGTTTTATATTCATTTTCACGTATTTTTGTTTGTTTTAGCAACATAATTTACATAGAGACCATCATCAATTCAGTTTGATTAATGTCAACATATTCAAACTAGCATTAGTAACTATGTGAAGGTTCAAACAAGTATAAATCATGATTTATGGTTTTTTATTAAATTTTATACTTGTTATTCTATGTTTTATAAACTTGCATACTCTCTGTTTGGTTATTTTCCTATAGGATCTAGAGAGCTTTTTTATTTTTATGCTTGTTTGTGCTAAAAATTGTTTTGTGGAAATTGTGTTCTATTCTTGTATACCAATGTTGACCCTTTGTGAACTAACCAACATCAATCTTAGTAAATTGACATCGGTCCCTACATAGACCAATGTTAGTCTATGTGATAAGAAAATAAAGACCTAGAGCAAGTTTTTAAATCTTGTTTTCTCATTTATACTTAGGCTTCAAGGCAAACATAAAACCTATAAAAATTACATGTCACAAGCTATAAAAATGCACAAGTTTGAAAGTGTTTAGATCTTGAACTTTTCATTTGGTGCTTAAAAGGAATTTAGTGGTTTTACGCTTAGTTATTTTGTGACAATTTTTACAAGTTTTCAACAAAGGCCAAGGGACCAAAATTTCATAAACATATCACTTTGGTACATTAAAATAAATAGTCACACTTAGATTATAAAATATTAAGAGTGTTTTGTTTTATGCTAGATCTTTCAAAATTATTTGTTTTATAAGATGATTGATACATATATGGTCTCCCCCATCCCATTTAGGGAACTTGGGTAACCAAAAGTTTTCTTTATTTTCCTTATTTTTTTTAGTCAAAAAATCATGAGAATAATGTCATCAAGGCCCTCTCCAAATCTATATGAATTGGGTGATCCAAACACAACCTTAAAGTATTTTCACTTTGTCCTTTATTTTTATACAACTTGGATATTGAGTGGGATTTAATCACCTCCTCATGGGTTCTCTAGGGAAGCATTAACCTAGGAATTCATCTCCTAACATAGTTTTAACCACACTCCATGCTAGGGTATATAAATTGAGGGTGACCCACTAGGATGCTTCTTTTGAGTAGTTTAAATAAGCTTTGTTAGTGGTACCCCAACTCAAACCGTAGGGTCAATTCACACATTGAACTACATTGTGTAAGCAATATATGTAGTGGTTGTGAAAAATATAAGACCTTTTCACTATAAATTGATTGATGTATATCCAATTAATGTGAGGCATATCTAGTTTTAGCCACACTTGGGACCATCTAAACATACAAAAATTTAATTTTAGAATTTTAGAATAACCCCACTTGATGTGGATGTATTATTGATACATGGCAAGTATTCCAAAGTTATATGCCACCATACAATCTCTTAAGATAAGGGGGGTGTAAACACCCTACTTATTCATGCACTTTTATTTTTGGATTAAAAATTAAAATCCTCTCAAGATCACGTATATAGATGGAATTCAATGGTACAATGCAAACTTATCAGTTTTAGGACTTCGTACATTATACTTAATTGTATTTTATCATTTTATCCTTTACTTGCTTAGTCTTTTCAAAAATAAAACTTGTTTGAAAACCATAAATGTTATAAACCAAATACCTTTGTTATCCACCATTTTATTTGAATAAGGAGGCATTACACTGACCAAATCAATTTTTTTTTGTTTTGTTTAAAACATCCTTTAAAACATTGTGTTTGTGTCATCTAATCAACATTTCTCTACTTCTCATTTGAGTCTAGACTATTTTCACAACAATATCCAAGTCCTTCATTTTTTTTCAAATTTAGAATCTCACCTTTCTAAGTTCTAGGCTAATGTGTTAATCAATTTGTCATTTGCACTTGGTTTGATTAACTTAGGTATGATTTATTGTTTAGGTTAAAGGCTATTATATAGACTCATCATCCTTTTGTTTATAATTTTGGACTTAGGTTATATTTTTTTCTCTCACACTCTAAGTTTTAGGGCCATTCTACATCATATTACCATTTGGTGACATTGTGTTGACGATTTGGTTCTAGCTTTATACTTAAGAGTTCTTATGTTTTTTCACATTTTGAGCTTATTAGTTTGTATTATTATCTTCCTAATTAGAAAGAACCTCTTCTAATTTTTTAGTTGCAAATAATCATACTTGTACCTAGGTTTTATGATATTTACATATCTTTGGCCTAATTTAATTGTGCTATCTTAAACTTTGGGTTTCAAAGTTATCATACCCTCTTCTAATTTGATGATTTCAACCCACCAAAGTTGAGTAAATTCATGACCATTTCTTCTAATTATGGGGTACTATGCCATTTATTTTATTATAATCTCATTTACCTTGTCACTTGTTTAGATAATATCAAAAAACACCTTGTTAACATTTGCAAAAAACATTTAAAAATATTAACAAATGAAGAGAAAAATATTCTAGACATAATGCAAAGACATATTCATAGTGAGGTTTCTTATGGCCCTAGTTATAAGGAAGAGCATTTTTGTGATGGAAAAGATAATTCCATTGTATTTTAATATATTTAAATGACTTTAGGATCTAAATAAGACTATTTTGGACATCAAACCTTAGAGGATAAATATGAAGCTCTCCTATGGTTGATTGAATCGGGCATTAGATTGCCATGAGACTTCCCTATGGAATGATTACACACATTGGTTATGGTAAAATAAAAATAGTGAGAAAAATCCCTTGATCATATTATAAAATCAAACATTGATTCTTATATTAAAGTAAAGGAGGCACTTATAGAGTTGGTACCCAATGATCAGGATCTTCTTGCCAAGATAAGGAAAATAAGTCAACAATATACAAACCAACTTATCATAGACTTAGTGACTCTTTAATTTCCACTTAAATACACAATAATGATTCCAAATAATAAGGAAATTTAGTAGAAAAAACATAGAATACTCTAGTTTAGAACACATCTACAATGGATCATGGCATCTCAATTGAACAAAACAAGCCTCAAGAGGTTTTGCAAAATGCTTCACTAGACATAGAGCATACAGTTTTTAATCACCAAGAGCCTTTTGTTCCCTCATAGAATCAAGGAGTATAACACATTATACATATTGAGAAAATTGTTCAAAACACTTTGGCAAGTTAATCTCAACCAACATATACTTTGGAAAATCAACCATAGACTCCCCAAAATCAACAAAACACTTATAATTGATGATTGGAAATTTCAAAGAATGTTTATCAACCCAAGATCAACAACCCACCTACTCAACTTAAAGATTAAACCAAAATAAAATTGTAGATCATACGGTGTATATCCCTAACAAATTAATGCAACAAGGGCACCTACTACCTTGAAAAAATTATATTCCACCTACCAATGCACCAAACATGCAAGAGTGGAATTCAATGAAAGAAATTTTTTCATGATTGGAGACTAGAAATCAAGTCAAGAAATACAAATTTGATGAGATATGTCCATATCCATTTGATATGAGTATTATCCAAGTCCCCTTTCCACCTTATTTTGAGGCACCCAAATTTGACAAATACAAAGGAAAGGGTGACCCTCATGAACATATTCAAGAATTTTTTGTATTGTGCTAAGAGGTAGTTTATAACAACATTTATTTTCTTCACTTGTTTCTACACAGTTAAGTGGGAAAAGATTTAGACTAGTTCCTTAAGTTACCTAAGGGATTGTTGGTAGACTGGAATGATCTATCTAAAAAGTTTGTCAACCATTTCTCTTACAATATTTAACATGAGTGACTATGGTCAACTTGTGCAAAGCTAAACAATGAGATGGAGAAAGCTTCACAACATATCTATAGTGGTGGAGATCATTAACTGGACACTTTCAACACAATTTACTAGAAAAATAGTTGGGCAATATTTTTGCATAGAATATGTACCCTAAGGTGACAAATAATCTGACTCATTTGTGTAAATACATTTGAGGAATTATAGATAAGGGTGTGAAAATTGAGAAGACACTTATCACCAAAGGCCTTATCAAGATTTACTCATAGGATTAAATGTTTAACTAGACCCAATCACTTTTTCAATTAGTCTTAATAGAGAAACATAAGGGGTTTATAAATAAAAATAACATGGTAGGAAATAGAGTGACTAAATTTATGCATTTATAAATGGTGCAGTCTCCACTAGCTCCAAATGTGTAATTATCACCACCTACTCCACCAACTACTTTGCAAAGAGTCCTTCCATGAAGGGCATTCAATAAATATAAAGTCTTTATAAAATTGGGAGAGCCTGTAGAGGTTGTGTTTCAAAATCTCATAACATCTAATTTGATTGTGTGGCCTATACCAAGGCCATTTCTTGAAGATCAACCCAAACATGATTGGTATCAGGTAGATGAATTTTGTAACTTCCATCATGTTGTTGGTCATGATGGTTATCGATGTTTTCAAATGTGACATCTCATTGAAGATTTGATTGAATTAGCAAAATTAAGATCAAACTTGCCTTGCAAAACACTAATTAGGATATGGACATCTATAAATATCAATTCCTAGACATAATCAACAACCAATAAGAAATAATCAAAACCAAGGATAAAATCAAAAATAGAACCACGGTTAGAATTCTAATCAACATGATCATAATACCCATGCTAATAACCTAGGTTACAATACCATGACTTATGATTACAATAATACCATGGGGTGTATTTATACAAACCACATTGCTACCTCACTGTCAAAGCTCATGAACCATCTTATGCTTTTTGAAGAACTAGACACTTCATTATAGGGTCAACACCCTCCCATTTAATTAATGTTTTGTTAGGTAAAATTAATTCTATTGTGCCTCAATTTTCATGGGTTAGTATTTTTAGACCCCCTTCTTCTAATTATAATGGCTCCTTGATAACTCAAAATTGTACAGATGTAACTAGATGCTCATGAGTCACCCTCTAAGGCCGTTTACCTTCATATTCTAATTATAATGGCTCTTTAACACCTTTAAATTTCAAAATCACAACTAAATGCTCATGATTTACCCTTTAGCTCCCATTACCTTCTTCTAACACTAGACCCAACATGAACATTATGCCTTTTGATCCAAAGTTGAACAATGTATTAGCCAAG
Source organism: Torreya grandis (assembly GCA_037957365.1). Lineage (NCBI taxonomy): Eukaryota > Viridiplantae > Streptophyta > Pinopsida > Cupressales > Taxaceae > Torreya > Torreya grandis. The sequence continues at coordinate 235,013 of JARHVA010002334.1, forward strand.
GCTAAACCTTCTCATACTACTATTAAAAATATGTATAATATCTTAGACCAACTAATTAAAAATCTTACACAAAATTATATTTTATATCTTTTACATATATCTAAAGTTTATAGAACTATTTTGAATAACCTTCTTTAATAATCCACTATTCCCTAAGACATTAACCCTAAATAATTTAAAACACTTGTAGGTATTTTATCTTCATTATAACATGTTACATTTGATCAAACATACATGTCCACTCTTGGTCCTAGCCATAACAACCCATTATAACTTGAGGTCATCATTAAAAAACATAAAATCAATTGGGTTCTTATAGACAATGGTTCATGGTCAAACATAGTGTCCCTCAATCTAGTATAATGATTGGGTTATATGTCAAAGAACATCCAAATAAAGAAAATTAAAATCAAGGCATTTGATAACATTGAAAGGGAATATTTTGATACTATCTATTTGCCAATCATTGTTGGATCTGTGTCTCATCATACTTTATTACACATTGTGGATATTGAGTTACCTTATAACATACTTCTTGGTCATCCTTGGATCCATGAAGTATAGGACATCCCATACACTTTGCATCAGTGCCTCAAGTTCCCCCATGATGGGATTGAAGTCACCCTTACTACTGACCTACATCCTTACCAATATTACAAACATTTAGAGGCTAAATTTGGTAATTATAACTATTGTCCTAATTCTAAATTCGTTGTAAATAAGAATATGGAAATAGTTTTTCATCTACCCAAACCCAATTATATCAACCTTAGTGACCTTGATTAAACTTTGGTTGATCCACTTCCAACAACCCTTACACTTTGCTATAGAGGACATTGACATTTCCATGAACCATCTTAAATATGACTTCCATATTTCTAGGTTACCCAAGTATCCCAAATATTTTGACAAACCTAAACCTTTCAAAATCCCTTATATATCTAATATAATCTGGAAAGAAAAAAGAGATACACAGAAACCACTGATGGTATTCATACTTACTAATTCACCAAAACAAGATCGATAAGCTTTCATTAAAGGAGACGAGTTATATTTTGATGGAACATAGTGTCCCTCAAGCTAGTATAATGATTGGGTTATATGTCAAAGAACATCCAAATAGAGACAATTAAAATAAAGACATCTGATAACATTGAAAGGGAATATTTTGATACTATCTATTTTCCAATCATTGATGGATTTGTGTCCCATCATATGTTATTACACATTGTGGATATTGAGTTACCTTATAACATACTTCTTGGTAATCTTTGGATCCATGAAGTATAGGCCATCCCATACACTTTGCATCAGTGCCTCAAGTTCCCCCATGATGGGATTGAAGTCACCATTTCTACTGATCTGCATCCTTACCAATATTACAAACATTTAGAGGCTAAATTTTGTAATTATAACTATTATCCTAATTCTAAATTCATTGTAATTAAGAATAAGGAAATAGTTTCTCATCTACCCAAACCCAATTATATCAACCTTAGTGACCTTGCTTCCACTTTGGCTGATCCACTTCCAACAACCCTTACACTTTGCTATAGAGGACATTGGCATTTCCATGTACCATCTTAAATATGCCTTCCATATTTCTAAGTTACCCAAGTATCCCAAATATTTTGACAAACCTAAACCTTTCAAAATTCCTTATATATCTAACATAATTTGGAAAGAAAAGAGAGATACATAGAAACCACTGATGGTATTCATACTTACTACTTCACGAAAACAAGATCGATAAGATTTCATTGAAGGAGACTAGTTATATTTTGATGGAACATAGTGTTCCTCACGCTAGTATAATGATTGGGTTATATGTCAAAGAACATCTAAATAGAGACAATTAAAATCAAGGCATCTGATAACATTGAAAGGGAATATTTTGATACTATCTATTTGCCAATCATTGTTGGATTTGTGTCCCATCAAACTTTATTACACATTGTGGATATTGAGTTACCTTATAGCATACTTCTTGGTCATCCTTGGATCCATGAAGTATACTCCATCCCATACAATTTGCATCAGTGCCTCAAGTTCCCCCATGATGGGATTGAAGTCACCATTCCTACTGATCTACATCCTTACCAATATTACAATCATTTAGAGGCTAAATTTTTTAATTATAACTATTATCCTAATTCTAAATTAATTGTAAATAAGAATAAGGAAGTAGTTTTGCATCTACCCAAACCCAAATATATCAACCTTAGTGACCTTGCTTCCACTTTGGCTGATCCACTTCGAATAACCCTTACACTTTTATATAGAGGACATTGGCATTTCCATGTACCATCTTAAATATGCCTTCCATATTTCTAGGTTACCCAAGTATCCCAAATATTTTGATAAACCTAAGCCTTTCAAAATCCCTTATATATCTAATATAATTTGGAAAGAAAAGAGAGATACATAGAAACCACTGATGGTATTCATACTTACTACTTCACCAAAACAAGATTGATAAGATTCATTGAAGGAGACTAGTTATATTTCGATAGAACATATTGTCCCTCAAGCTAGTATAATGATTGGGTTATATGTCAAAGAACATCCAAATAGAGACAACTAAAATCAAGGCATTTGATAACATTGAAAGGGAATATTTTGATACTATCTATTTGCCAATCATTGTTGGATCTCTGTCCCATCATACTTTATTACACATTGTGGATATTGAGTTACCTTATAACATACTTCTTTGTCATCCTTGGATCCATGAAGTATAGGCCATCCCATACACTTTGCATCAGTGCCTCAAGTTCCCCCATGATGGGATTGAAGTCACCATTCCTACTGATCTGCATCATTACCAATATTACAAACATTTAGAGGCTAAATTTTTTAATTATAACTATTGTCCTAATTCTAAATTCATTGTAAATAATAATAAGGAAATAGTTTCGCATCTACCCAAACCTAATTATATCAACCTTAGTGACCTTGCTTCCACTTTGGCTGATCCACTTCCAACAACCCTTACACTTTGCTATAGAGGACATTGGTATTTCCATGTACCATCTTAAATTTGCCTTCCATATTTTTAGGTTACCCAAGTATCCCAAATATTTTGACAAACCTAAACATTTGAAAATCCCTTATACATCTAATATAATTTGGAAAGAAAAGAGAAATACATAGAAACCACTGATGGTATTCATAGTTACTACTTCACTAAAACAAGATCGATAAGCTTTCATTGAAGGAGACTAGTTATATTTTGATGGAACATAGTGTCCCTCAAGCTAGTATAATGATTGGGTTATATGTCAAAGAACATCCAAATAGAGACAATTAAAATCAAGGCATCTGATAACATTGAAAGGGAATATTTTGATACTATCTATTTGCCAATCATTTTTGGATATGTGTCCCATCATACTTTATTAGAAATTGTGGATATTGAGTTACCTTATAACATACTTCTTGGTCATCCTTGGATCCATGAAGTATAGGCCATCCCATACAATTTGCATCAGTGCCTCAAGTTCCCCCATGATGGGATTGAAGTCACCATTCCTACTGATCTGCATCCTTACCAATGTTACAAACATTTAGAGGCTAAATTTTTTAATTATAACTATTATCCTAATTCTAAATTCATTGTAATTAAGAATAAGGAAATATCTTCTCATCTACCCAAACCCAATTATATCAACCTTAGTGACCTTGCTTCCACTTTGGCTGATCCACTTCCAATTACCCTTACACTTTGCTATAGAGGACATTGGCATTTCCATGTACCGTCTTAAATATGCCTTCCATATTTATATGTTACCCAAGTATTCCAAATATTTTGACAAACCTAAACCTTTCAAAATCTCTTATATATCTAACATAATTTGGAAAGAAAAGAGAGATACATAGAAACCATTGATGGTATTCATACTTACTACTTCACCAAAATAAAATGGATAAGCTTTCATTGAAGGACACTAGTTATATTTTGATGGAACATAGTGTCCCTCAAGCTAGTATAATGATTGGGTTATATGTCAAAGAACATCCAAATAGATACAATTAAAATCAAGGCATCTGATAACATTGAAAGGGAATATTTTGATATTATCTATTTGCCAATCATTGTTGGATCTGTGTCCCATCATACTTTATTACACATTGTGGATATTGAGTTACCTTATAGCATACTTCTTGGGCATCCTTGGATCCATGAAGTATAGGCCATACCATACAATTTGAATTAGTGCCTCAAGTTCCCCCATGATGGGATTGAAGTCACCATTCCTACTGATCTGCATCCTTACCAATATTACAAACATTTAGAGGCTAAATTTTTTAATTATAACTATTGTCCAAATTCTAAATTCATTGTAAATAAGTATAAGGAAATAGTTTTTCATCTACCCAAACCCAAATATATCAACCTTAGTGACCTTGCTTCCACTTTGGCTAATCCACTTCCCACAACCCTTACACTTTTCTATAGAGGACATTGGCATTTCCATGTACCATCTTAAATATACCTTCCATATTTCTAGGTTACCCAAGTATCCCAAATATTTTGATAAACCTAAGCCTTTCAAAATCCCTTATATATCAAATATAATTTGGAAAGAAAAGAGAGATACATAGAAACCACTGATGGTATTCATACTTACTACTTCACCAAAACAAGATTGATAAGCTTTCATTGAATGAGATTAGTTATATTTTGATAGAACATAGTGTCCCTCAAGCTAGTATAATGATTGGGTTATATGTCAAAGAACATCCAAATATAGACAATTAAAATCAAGGCATCTGATAACATTGAAATGGAATATTTTGATACTATCTATTTGCCAATCATTGTTGGATCTCTGTCCCATCATACTTTATTACACATTGTGGATATTGAGTTACCTTATAACATACTTCTTGGTCATCCTTGGGTCCATGAAGTATAGGCCATCCCATACACTTTGTATCAGTGCCTCAAGTTCCCCCATGATGGGAATGAAGTCACCATTCCTATTGATCTGCATCCTTACCAATATTACAAACATTTAGAGGCTAAATTTTTTAATTATAACTATTGTACTAATTCTAAATTCATTGTAAATAATAATAAGGAAATAGTTTCGCATCTACCCAAACCTAATTATATCAACCTTAGTGACCTTGCTTCCACTTTGGTTGATCCACTTCCAACAACCCTTACACTTTGCTATAGAGGACATTGGTATTTCCATGTACCATCTTAAATTTGCCTTCCATATTTCTAGGTTACCCAAGTATCCCAAATATTTTGACAAACCTAAACCTTTCAAAATATCTTATATATCTAATATAATTTGGAAAGAAAAGAGAGATACATAGAAACCACTGATGGTATTCATACTTACTCCTTCACCAAAACAAGATCGATAAGCTTTCATTGAAGGAGACTAGTTATATTTTGATGGAACATAGTGTCCCTCAAGCTAGTATAATGATTGGGTTATATGTCAAAGAACATCCAAATAGAGACAATTAAAATCAAGGCATCTGATAACATTGAAAGGGAATATTTTGATACTATCTATTTGCCAATCATTTTTGGATATGTGTCCCATCATACTTTATTACACATTGTGGATATTGAGTTATCTTATGACATACTTCTTGGTCATCCTTGGATCCATGAAGTATAGGCCATACCATACACTTTGCATCAGTCCCTCAAGTTCCCCCATGATGGGATTGAATTCACCATTCCTATTGATCTGCATCCTTACCAATATTACAAACATTTAGAGGCTAAATTTTTTAATTATAACTATTGTCATAATTCTAGATTCATTGTAAATAAGAATAAGGAAATAGTTTAGCATCTACCCAAACCCAATTATATCAACCTTAGTGACCTTGCTTCCACTTTGGCTGATCCACTTCCAACAGCCCTTACACTTTGCTATAGAGGACATTGGCATTTCCACGTACCATCTTAAATATGCCTTCCATATTTCTAGGTTACCCAAGTATCCCAAATATTTTGACAAACCTAAACCTTTCAAAATCCCTTATATATCTAATATAATTTCGAAAGAAAAGAGAGATACATAGAAACCACCGATGGTATTCATACTTACTACTTCACCAAAACAAGATCGATAAGCTTTCATTGAAGGAGACTAGTTATATTTTGATGGAAGATAGTGTCCCTCAAGCTAGTATAATGATTGGGTTATATGTCAAAAAACATCCAAATAGAGACAGTTAAAATCAAGGCATCTAATAACATTGAAAGGGAATATTTTGATACTATCTATTTGCCAATCATTGTTGGATCTGTGTCCCATCATACTTTATTACACATTGTGGATATTTAGTTACCTTATTACATACTTCTTGGTCATTCTTGGATCCATGAAGTATAGGCCATCCCGTACACTTTGCATCAATGCCTCAAGTTCCCCCATGATGGGATTGAATTCACCATTCCTACTAATCTGCATCCTTACCAATAATATAAACATTTAGAGGCTAAATTTTATAATTATAACTATTGTCATAATTCTAAATTCACTATAAATAAGAATAAGGAAATAGTTTCGCATCTACCCAAACTCAATTATATCAATGTTAATGACCTTGCTTCCACTTTGGCTAATCCACTTCCAACAACCCTTACACTTTTCTATAGAGCACATTGGCATTTCCATGTACCATCTTAAATATGCCTTCCATAGTTCTAGGTTACCCAAGTATCCCAAATATTTTGACAAACCTAAACCTTTCAAAATCCCTTATATATCTAATATAATTTGGAAATAAAAGAGAGATACATAGAAATTACTGATGTTATTCATACTTACTACTTCACCAAAACAAGATCGATAAGCTTTCATTGAAGGAGACTAGTTATATTTTTGATGGAATTGTTGATTGTTTTTAGAATCCCAAATATCCTACCCCTAATAAGATCATGGATAACTTTGATTATATAGGAAAAGGCCTCAGACTATGAGAGCAATGAATCTTTGAACCTTTATCAATTAGTAAGCCTAACATGAATCATAGTTTCAAATTTATACTACCTGGGGGTGACCTCATGACTTTCGATAGTGACTATTTTGAATCAACTAACAATGAGACTCCTGGTAGTGACAAAACATCCCATTATAGTATTTATGATGAGATTGTTTTCATATAATTATTTGATTCAAACTCCATCATGAATATCGTACCCTATTGTTCCCTTTGCCTTTACCATCCCAAACTCATTTATTGGGACCAGTAAAATTTGGTCATACACCTTGATGAATTTTAAAATGAAGAATCTATTGCAAAGTACATAGGCCTAAAATATGGATTTCCAATTGGTGATCATAATCAAGGCTTTGATTTTTCTTTGGATCCTTCTACCTACTTTGGAGACTAGGCAAAATTTCTTGGTCATGAAAAATATAAAACATTGAGATAATCATGTGAAAAACTCTTTGAGGTGCTCATTAATTAGGGAAATAGTAAAGAAAAAACAATCCCTTAAGTAAAAACCTATTTTAGGCACTCTTAGATGGGACAATTTACTTATCTCCAAATAATTCCCAGGGTCCATCAAGTCTTAGCTCCATATCCAATAACATCACATTAGAACAATAAAGACTTTTTAAGTAGATAGTTATTGAATTTCTAGAGATATTTTCTAGTTGGACATTACCTGAACTGACAAATTCAAATTCATCACATTATCTATATCTTTGGGATGAATAACCAAAGGTTGAAGTTGAAGAAGAAGATTAGGATCAAACACTATCTACTATTCTATAAGATGTTTCTACACTACTTGTATAAAACACTACTGAAGTGAACCTGGGGACTAATGATAATCCAAAACATTTTACCTTGGAGCTTACCTCACTAATGAGGAACATGATCACATTGCCACCATTTTAAGATATTTCATCAATACTTTTTTCATAGGCTTACTCCAACATGACAGGCTTAGACCTTGAATTGGTTGAGCATTAAATTTTTGTCCATTCAAATGCCAAACCAACTAACTAGAAAATAAGGAAGATGCATTCATGCATCACTCTTTTAGTAAAAGAAGATCTAGAGAAATTATTAGGAATAGGATTCATTAGACCATTGGAGTATACCAAATGGATATTAGACATAGTCCCAATCATAAAAAAGCCATAGGTATATGTCTTTGTACTAATTTCAAAGATATTAATAAGAATTGTCTCAAAGATGATTTTAATCTACCCAACATAAACATGATTGTTGATTATTCTTCTTGGTACAATATGATATCCATTATGGATGGATTTTTGGGATACAATTAGATTAAGATAGCTCAAAAAGACTAGCATAAAACTAAATCCACCACACTATTTATAACATTTTATTATCAATTTATGCCATTTATCTTGAAGAATTTCGAATCCACCTATCAGCATGATATGACTATGATTTTCCATGACATGATGCATGATATTATTGAAGACTATGTTAATGACATCTTATCTAAATCAAGAACATGTGCCATACATCTTGACATTCTACAAAGAATCTTTGAGAGGATTCATGAGTATAAGGTCCATCTAAAACCCAAGAAGTGTGTATTTGGAATCACTCCAGGAACATTTTTGGGGTTTATTATATCACAAAGAGGTATTGAAGTAGACCCTACTAAGGTCAAGGCCATTTTTGACATGCCTCAACCTTTCAATATTAAACAACTTCATAGCCTACAAAAAAAGATCTAATTTATTCATAGGTTTATTTCATAACTCTCAAATAAGTGCCACTCATTCACACATCTATTGAAGAAAGGGGTAATATTTTAATGGGATAAATAGTGTCAATTATAATTTTAAAATCTCATAACATACTTGGCCAACCCCCCAATTTTGAGATCACCAACACTTAGACAACCATTGCCTCTTTATATTTCATCAACTGAACATGCATTGGGGACACTCTTGGCCCAACATGATGATTAGGTCAAAGAACATGCAATTTATTATTTGAGCCACACATTGGTGGATTGTGAGCATAATTATATTACTATTGAGAAGGCATGTTTAGTTATGGTTTTTGCATCTCAAAATTTATAACACTATATACTGAATAACAAAACTATTGTTTTTGCTAAAGTGGATCCACTAAAATTTTTATTATCCAAAGTAGCACTCACAGACTACATGACTAAATGGGTCATGATCTTAAGTGAATTTAATGTTGAGCATTAGAATCAAAGATATATCAAGGGGTAGGTTATTGATGATCAACTTACAGAAGTCCCTATTATTAATAATCAATGACATAGACTTGATTTTTTAGATGATTCTATTATGACAATAGAAGTACAACATGAACCTGAATAATGGAAACTATACTTTGATAGTTCCTATTTCTATGCTATTTTTCGCTTTCTACATTCAAAGAGAGAAAATGAGAAACTTAAAGAAATGGTCTAAGGCTTGTATGTACCTAGATATAGTTTTGCACACCAAAATTTAGACGACAGTAAGAACTCCTCTTTGGTTGTGGAGGATGACACCTGAAAGACACAGACACTAAAACACAAAAAACATTAGCTGACAAAAGGGTGGATTTCCAAGCAAAAGCTTGGTCCTAGAAGTGCTAAGGCTTCTTGGAGGATGAAAATCCACTGTTAAAATAGAATATGACAGAGACAGAAATGAGAAATAATAAAAGACTAAAAAGAAAGGTGGAAAGCAAATGCGTACCTAATAATCTGCAATCTACTTAGCATAGTCGCTGACATTGGTGATATTGCCAGCGTTGGTCAGGAAGGTCACCGACATCAGTTAGACTACCAACGTCGGTAGGGGAAATGGATGAGGTCGGTCAGGGTAATGGCCAGGGATGGGTTACAGGTCTAGTTTCTGGTCTGCAAGATGGACTGTGGTCTTGTTTGTGAGTCAGGGAGTTTGTTTTGGATGGTAAAACAGTAGATAGAATCTTTAATAAGAACTAAGGTAGAGGGTATGTTATCATAAAAAGGGGTAAGGGGCAAGAAAAAGGCCTTTTAGCCTTTTCGGGAAGCAATTTAGTCAGGTTGATTAGATTGGTCTTAAGATGGTCTGTAGGTCTCTGATAGCTTGTGCTGAGTTGATTGGACAAAGGGTGTTTGTCTAAAGAGAGACTAAATGGGTGTCAGAGGCAAAGAAAAGGGAATAAGGGGTGAGAGAAGGCTTTTCAGCCTCTCCAGGAAGAACAGAGAAGGTTGGGTCAAGGATGCTTGGAATAGACAGTAGATAGAATGCTAATATATTTAAAATGACACTAAAATAAAAATAGTACAAATACTTAGCTATGACACGAGTTGGCAAAGGTGCAGAAGCTGTGTTTTCATTGTCACTGATGATGGAGATATTGTGCAATCCCTGTGTAGAATATCTGATGCAAGACCTCAATGCCTAGAAAATGCTGTCAAGAATGCTGATCCCTACAAGAAAACAAGAAGCCAGAACACTAGAAATCAAAAGCATGAGAACTTTGTTTCGCTGGAAGAGGATTCGAGATTCGTGATTAGCTCCAGAGATTAACGATTTGTGATTTTTTTTGTCAAAGGTTTGAATTTTTGTTTAAGTAAAACTGATGTCGGTGATCCCGCCGACGTCGGCCGACATTTGACCAACGTCGGCGGGTGGAAAATGAGTAAAAGAGCCACCAAGCCCGTTCTCCATCCGCCAAGTGCACTATCCATTGGAGAATTGTCAGAGGTTAGGATAAATATGCATGAGAGTTGGTTAGGTGGTTAGAAAGAAGTAAGAATAGGTCTTGGGTGAGTCTTAGGGTGGGAAATAGTCCAAGGCGAGGTGTCAGATGAGGTGTTATAGGTGATATGTCAAAGGGAAGGATATTAATAATAAATTATTATTTTTAAATTACTAAGTGCATGGTTTAAGAATGGGTTAGGAATGGACCAAGAGGGAGGATGACCAAGGTTAGACACGATTTCGGTGTCTACATTTGCCCCTTTTTGTCTTGTTGGTTGTTCTAGATGAACTGCAAGACAAAAATAGGTGTTGGTTATCCTAGGTGTGGGATAAGGTTGACTTCGTCTTGTTGGTTGTTCAAGTGAACTACAAGACAAAAATAGGAGGGTTGTTTGCCCCGATTATGGATGAGGTATTCCCCCTCAAAGCAGGAGTCAAGGGAAAGGAACCTGAAATCAGGTGCTAATTTGACAAAGAGTGGATGAAGATGGTGAAGATAGAGGGAGAACATTGCAAAATTTGTGATTGTGCGTACACTACTTCATGAGATGGTCAGGTCAAATTGTCACAGGTCGAGGGTCGAGGAGTGCCAAAATTGAAATAACCGAGCCCTAGCATTTAGTCATCTATTGATTAGGTTATTCAATCTAAGCTAAAGCTCCAATGGTCATCGTGTTCCAGATATCTCGGGCTCATGAAGTGCTCTTGGAAACATGAAAATGTCACAAGTAGTAGGGATCAACCAGCTTGCAATCTTATACTTGTGAAGGTCAAAAATATCTACACAATTTTGCTAACCAATCACGAGGTAACATACATGCAAAAACAACTAAGGCAAAATCGCTTTGGAAGTGGTCACGGTCAGAGGAGATGGTCATGATCTCCAAGGTCTGGTGGTCGATGCGGGTGGAGGCAAAAGTGATCACAAGTGTGCCCCAAGGGGCCAAGATGACTTGTACTGGAGAGTTGACTGATTGGGGGCATGATTCTAGGGAATGAAGATGTTTGAAGCATGCCGACATTGGTGACATAACTGACGTCGATAAACAAAAAGGACCGACATTGGCAAAAATCAACCAACGTCGGCAGACCAGGGCATGAATATGCCGATGTCGACGGCCTACCAAATTTGACAAAACTAGATTGGTGGCCCACCAAAGGTCATTTACTACTTTTTGACTGAGGGAAAAAAGAGCTCTGGAGTTGATTGAGTGAAAGTGACCCAGAGTTGATTGAGTGAGCAGGCTAAGGTGGCAGAAAGGCATTGGTGGAGAGAGGGAGTGAGTTGGAGAGTGATTAGAGGAGGATAGAGGCATTTGTGGGCCAGGAAAAGCTTGGAGAGATTGAGACATAGAGGCCATGGTAGAGGGGAGTAGAGGACCCGTGCGAGGTCCACCACCAGTGGCACCCAATGTGCCACCACACTGGCGATGCTAGGATGAGGTAGGAAGGCCCTGAACCCTTTTGGGTGAGTTTTTGTTTTGATTTAGTTTTTGAATTTGTAGGTGTTTTAAGTAGAAATCGAGGGGGGAGGGTAGCTAGGAGGGTGGGGAATAGGTATAGGAGAGGTTAGGAGAAATTTAGGAGGGTTTTGGGGGGTTGGGGAGGCGACAATGGGGAAGCCCTAATTTTAGGGCTCACCCCATTCGGCCCTAGGGCCGAACCAGTCACTGACATCGGTGGGATCGCTAATGTCAGCCGACCATAGATTGGTGTCGGTCACTTTCCTACCAGCGTCAGTCACTATGTGACTGATGTCAGTTATATTAGTGCCATCATCGACATGAAAACTGATGTTGGTGGCGGCCTGGTCAGAAGAATAGTTAAAAAATTTGTGAAGTCAAGGGATCAGAGCTATGCCAAGGGCTTCACGAGTGTCAAGATAGCCATAGACAGTCTAGTAGATGATCAAGTAGATAGATGAAAGGGCAAATGGTTGGGCTGCAAGAGTTATGGGGATTGAGAGTTGCGTTGACATGGGTTTGATTTTGGTTGAATGCAGGCGAGGCAGACACTGATGTTATGGAATCAGCGACTGACATTACTGACGCAGATGCGTCGATACATCACAAGAGAAGAGTGGGCTCATATGAGTGTAGTGGGACTCAGCGGGCTGTGGTGGTACTATCGAGTGGTGAGGGATGTGAGCCTGATGGTGGCTCTGATCGAGCGATGGGATCACTCCACCAACACCTTCCACTTGTCGACAGGAGAGATGACTATCACAGTCGAGGATGTTTACTGGATTTTGTGACTACCGATACATAGAGTAGACCTATATGCGTGCTTGAGAGAGGTGCATGATATTCATATGGTTACGTTGTTTGGTGAGCATGCAGCTGAGGTGAGTTATCACTCAGCCAATTTTGCCTATGAGCCTCTATACGCGGTGGATGAGGATGCACATCAACTAGCTATCTTGATGATGATAGGCATCATAGTTTACGCGCTACTAGATGCAGAGGGAGGCAGGTTTCTGGTTGCTATGACCAGAGTGTTGACAGACATGATAGAGCAGCATATAGTGTTTGCCTGGGCACCAGTCTTTTTGGCCCAAGTATACAGAGAGCTATGGGGCATTAGTTGGCAGTGATGGTATAGCTTGTGTGTCGGCCACCTCCTGCATTGCTAGGCTTATGAGATCATCATGGTCACATGACCTCTTGGCCTCCTAGTGGCGATTCAGGCTAGTTTCAGAGTTGGATTTAGGCGATGGCATGAGATGATGGTGTAGGCACATATGGACAGGGTAGTCAGAGATATTGACTATTACAGAGGGGTGCTAGAGGCCTTGATCCCGATAGACATTATCTAGAGACCGTACCTGGTGTATCCAATTTTTAGAGATTAGATAGAGCAGCTGGTTGGAGTGTAGAGCATTAGGTGGGTTAGGGGTAGACAAGCTAGTGAGCTCGAGAGGGTGCTGGTGGAGAGGGTACGGTGCCAGTATGGGCTGCTTCAGGATGTGCCACCCGTCTTTCCACTGTATAGATGGGATGACATTGAGGTGCCACTCTCATTGCCAGATGAGATAGAGGGCCCTGATTTTGAGGAGTTACCAGCAGGCCTCAGGATAGTAGACCTAGGATGTACAGAGGCCTACTCAACATGGTGGGCAGGTCAATATACAAGGGTGTAGGCAAGACCACAGCTTGATTTACAGATAGTGATCAGAGAGCGGGATGTGGCCCGACAGGAGAGAGATGCTACCATCTAGGAGAGGGATGCAGCATGAGGACAGGTTACCATTTTGCAGGGGTAGTTGGCTGTAGCCCAAGCACAGGTATTGACAAGATAGGGTTTGAGAGGACAGGGCCCAATACAGCATCCACCTCAGCAGCCAATTCAGTTGCCTACATAGTCATTGTTAGTGTAGCTAGGGTTTTCACAGCTGCAGGGTTCAGTGCAGGGCACGGCAGTAGGTCTGATGGGTCCATCGCAGACTGTATCTATAGTTAGATATAATGATGTGTTGGACGAGATCACTTATTATGAGAGGGCCATCAGGGGGTTCCCTCAAATATAGTGATACTTTGAGATGAGGGTAGAGCTAAGCTGGTAGTGGTCTATGTCATGAGTGACTGCTACCAATTCACGCAGACAGTGCATATCAGAGGGGGGAGAGGATACAGCATCTTCCCAGCCACTACCACCACCACCATAGCCACAACCTTGAGGACATATTTTGATACTATGTATATACTAGCTTGCGAGCTGATGATGCAAGATGTATTTGATGTTTTGAGAGAGAGACAGAGGCACAGATTATGCCATTGTAAAACATTGATACAAATATATATGATGTGATTTTGATCATTGATGTGTTATGAAAAATGTTATGGATGTGTTTGTATGTTATTGTGATTTGATACATGTTTTGATATGATGTTTAGGATTATGATGCTGAGATTGTTGTGTTTATATGATGATGAATGTATGATTAGGATTAATGATGAATGATGTTGATGTAAATGATTAATGTTAATGATTATGAAAATAGGTGATTGTTTGTGATGTGATTGGCAGGTGATGAAAAAAATGTGATGGAAGAAATGTGATGAAGGAATGGCCGAGCTAACCCCAAAAGACCCCATGTCAACTGAGTGCTGCCTACATAGCCCCTATCGTTAGGGGCCTCAGGCCTATGTAGTTCTCCCAAGAGGGAGGAAAAAAGATCGAAGTGGTTGATTTTGGTCATGATAATGATATAGCACTTCCCACTTGTCTGAGGGTACATGCTTTGAAATGATGAGGAGAAGAGAATGCTACAACATTTTCCAAATGGTGTATTCTGTAACATTGGTCAGGGTTATCCATCCCTAGCAACTATCCATATTCATGATGGATGTATGCTAAAAATGAATTGCAGGTCGATTTATGCTTTAGCAAGTAATGGTTTATGCTTGACATAAATTGTGTGGTTGATAGTTTCCATTTGTATTGGTGTCTATGGAAACCAGAATGAGTAGGCTATGTGAGTGGTTTGAAAATAGTCGGGTTGAATTGTTTGGATAAATGATGGGGTTGAATGTGACCAAAGTGTAGGAAAAAAGTAAAAGGCATAAGTGCCTTTTCATTGACAAGGACCAAAATGACAGCATAGATAGCGGTTGTTAGAACCAAGAGCCCCATTCATGCATTGCATCGTTGATCATGAGTTGTGTTAGAGTGGTAATCAAATCACTTCGACATTAAAGTGAGCTCGAAGTCCCTTGAGCAGGTGTTATGATGGGAGGAGGATAGGGTAACTCATTTTATGAGTAGGGATAACCTTTCCCCTTTTTATAGGAGACCCTGAGACAACTACAAGCCAAGTCCATGACCCATTTTTTTTTTTGGTGCAGACCGATCGATGCGGGAAGTCTACATAAATATGCCATCTTATTTTGTGGTCATTTGTGAAGCTGATCGATGCAGGAAGATTCTAAGAAAGTGTTGTTTGGAGAAAGATTTAGTCATAGCCATCCTTCGAGGGAGTGGTCTATATTTTAGCTTTATAAATTTAAGGGCTTTTGAATAGCTGTCCTTCGAGGGAGCAGTCTATTATCTACAGTGATGATAGTATAGTTGTCCTTAGAGGGAGTAGTCTACTTTTTGATTTGATTTTGTGACCTTAGATATTTTGACATCTTGATTTATTTTTGATAGAATGTTGAGTCATGGACAAGACTATAGAAGATTAAGGGCTCCCTTTTATTAGGACAAAGTATCCATACTTTATAAAAGGGTTATAGAGGATTTGTTAAGGGAAAAAGGGTGGAAAGGATTGAAGATCAAAAGGACAGGGATTGCTTAAGGGATGAGCTCAAGTTAAATGTCAAGTGGATGAGTACTTGACTAATAGTAGAATGGTCGTAGATGCAAAGCATTAAGGGGCTCAGGTTCTGGTCAACCTTCAAAAGAAGATAGACGATAAGTCCCTGATCCATACTTGTGCATGATGATATAAGGTTCGAGCCAATTAGGAGTAAATTTGCCTCATTTACTCTGTTCCATATTGGTCACATGTTGGTTCTCTTTGAGGACGAGGTCTCTGATATTGAAATCTCGTTCTCTCAGATTTTTGTTATAGGCTCGTTTGATGCGATTTTGATAGACATGGAGATGGTTGAGGGCAGCAAGACGATGTTCATTGAGTAACTCAAGTTGAGCTAATCGATCTTGATGAAAGTCATCGTTAGAAAGAATGTCATGGAGTGAAATGTGAAGAGATGGGATCTGTACTTTGAGAGGTAAGACAGCCTCTGTTCTATACACTAGAGAGAAAGGGGTAGCACCTGTAGAGGTTTGGATACTAGTGTGGTAGGCCCACAAAGCGAAGGGAATGTGAATGTGCCAATCCCTTCCAGTGTCATTGACCACCTTCATGAGAATTTTAGTTAAGATTTTGTTAGAAGCCTCAGCCTGCCCATTTCCTTATGGGTAGTAAGGCGAAGAAAAGCTTAGTTTAATGCCAAAGGAGTCACAAAGTTTCTGGACAGTTTTGTTTTTAAATGACTTTCCATTATCGGTGATGATTTTGTGAGGTACACCGAAATGACAGATGATGTGGGTGTTGATAAAGTCGACAATCTTGTCAACTTTTGTGGAGACAAGAGGAATAGCTTCCACCTATTTAGTGAAATACTCGGTGGCAGTGATGATGGACTGATGACGAAGAGACGAATGAGGGTTAATCTCACTGATGAGATCTAAGCCCCATTGTGAAAAAGTCTAGAAATTCTGAGTGACTTGTAAGGTGTGGCTAGGGAGATGAAGCAAGTTAGCATGTTGCTGACACTTGATGCAACACCGAACATAATCGCTATAGTCTTGATGAAGAGTGGGCCAATAATAACCCATGCAAAGGATGTGCTTGGTAACCGAGTTACCACTGAAGTGTCTGCCACAAATCCCGTCATGGGCTTGTTTAACAGCATGAGAGGCTTCAGTGGAGTTTAAACAGTGAAGAAGAAGGTCGTCAAAACCTCTTTTATAGAGAAGGCCCCCTAGCATGGTATAGCGAGCGGTATGCTTGATGAAAGCCCACCACGCATTGCTAGAGAGGTTGGGAGGAATGATAGAATGAGCCAAGTAGTCCTCAAGTTATTTATACCATACATCTTGTGAACTAGAGTCTATGGTGTGGACGAGATTGATGTCAGTGGAAATGTATGAAGGCAATGGCATGCGATGTACCATGACATAAATTCTTGATGAAGATGATGAAGAAGAAATATACGAGGTGAGGGAAGCCATGGTGTCAACAAACTTATTCATAGATAGAGGGACAGTCTGCAATAAGTGATGGTCAAAAGATGCTAGAAGGGTGTCAACACGGTGCTTGTACCTTTGTAAAATTTTGTTTTTACAAAGATATGAACCATTGATTTGATTGATGACAAGTTGTGAGTCACCGAAGATGTTGATGGTCTTGATGCTTAAAGAAAGGGCAGTTTGGAGTCCCAAAATTAAGGCTTCGTATTCAGCCATATTATTGGTACATTCAAAGTTGAGTTTGAAAGATAGGGACATGGGCTCACCCTCACGTGGGATGAGGATGACCCCCGCAACCCCACCGAGTTGACATTTGGAGCCATCAAAGAACATCATCATTTGGTAGAATGTGTCATCAGTCAAGAGAGTGGCGATAGATTCATCGAGAAACTCGCACTGAGAAGGTTGATTGTCAGGAAGAGGGGCATCTGCTAGTTGGTCAGTGATTGTTTGCCCCTTTATAGATTTTTGTTGGAAAAATTCTAAGTCAAACTCAGTAAGAAGCATGAGCCAACGAGCCATACGTTGGTTTTGATATGGCTTGGAATGCATGTATTTAAGAGGATCAGTGTGAGTGATGACAAAGGTTTTGTGATTGAGAAGATAATGACGAAGCTTGGTAGTGGCAAAGACTAATGCCAAATAGAGTTTCTCAGTATGAGTATATCGAGTTTCATAGTCAACAAGTGTTTAGCTTATGTAGTAGACCACTTGCTCACGGTGTTGCTCATCTCGATGCGCGATCATGGCACCTAACGAATGATTGGTTGCTGAGATGTAGAGGTATAATGGTTGGTCATCTTTTGGTAGAATAAGGATTGGTGGAGAAACCAAATAGTGTTTGAGGGCTTTAAAAGCCTCTTGGCAATCTTTATCCCATTTAAAGGAGATGTCCTTTTTGAGGAGATGATGAAAGGGTTGGCAGCAGTCAGAAAGCTACGAAATGAAGTGACGAATGGATTGGAGCTTCCCTTGTAGACTGTGAAGTTGCTTGAGATTAGTCAGAGGTGGCATTTCAAGGATAGCATGGATTTTGGTGGGATATATCTCGATGCCATGAAGAGAGACAATGAATCCCAGGAGCTTTCTTGAGAGGACCCCAAAGACATATTTCTTGGGGTTAAGACGAACATTATACTGAAGAAGGTGAGACAAGATGATCTTGAGGATAGTCAAATGGTCATGACGAAGCCTAGACTTGCCAAGCAGGTCATCTACATAGTCCTCCATGATTTTATGGAAAAGATCATGAAAAATGTAAGTCATGGCATGCTGATATGTGGCACCTGCATTTTTCAGACCAAAAGGCATGACCCAATAACAAAAAGTTCCCCATGGTGTAATGAAGGTGGTTTTGTGCTGATCTTCTAGTGCGATCAGGATTTGGTTATATCCTAAATTTTTTTCCATGAGTGATAACATCTCATGACCAGCCATAAGATCAATAAGTTGGTTAATGTTTGGAAGAGGAAAGTCATCTTTGGGACAAGCCAGGTTGAGGTCGTGATAGTCTGTACAGATTCGAATCCCCCCAGTTGCTTTGGTAACAGGAACGATGTTAGATACCCACTACGGATAATCAATGGGTTGGATGAAAGAGATAGAGAGAAGATGCTGAAGCTCCTCTTTGACAAGAAGTGCAACACGAAGATGAATTTTGCAAAGCTTTTACCTAACAGGCTTAGCCTCTGGGTTTGTGACAATGTTATGAGTGGCAATGTTAGGGTCGATGCCAGGCATGTCAGCGTAGGTCTAGGCAAAGGCTTTGTGATTGTCTGAGAGAAATGTGGTATAGTCGATCTGCTCCTGGGTGTCTAAAGACTGACCAATCTTTAAGACATGAGGAACACCAGAAGATGAAAGGTTAATGTCAATGGTTGATTCATTTAACATAACCTACGTTTCAGAAGGGAGGGAGCACTGAATGAAAGAATCATCGGCACCCATATAGGTAAGAATGGCATCATCATCTATGTAGTGGATAGTGTTGATGGTTGTCGATTCATCATCTATCATGCTGGGATAAATGAGAGGGAGAGACCTAGAAACCCCGTTGAGCTGATAGGTTAGGGGTTCCAAGTGGATGGTGTTTATGAAAAAAAAAAACTAGGAGGGATGGAGACCAATGACTCTGTAGGTGAAGATGGAAGAATAGGTGAGTCTGGAAGAGATTGGTCGATGGTGGGTTTGGGGCAAAGGTTTGTGGAAGCCTCAGTGGGTTCTTAGAAACCCAGTCCATATTGTTTCTTGGCATTATCGTCATTGGGTGGTTCGATGGGCCGATGGGAGCCTTGTTCATAGTGCCCAAAGCCAAAACCCTTCCATGCACACCTATAAAGGTAGGTATGTGCAAAGGTGGGGTTGCCAAGAAAGGAGAAATTAGATGTGAATAGTTGAGGTGAGGAGGAAGGATTCCCGTTAGTAGGAGCTTGATCCAGCCCCCCATAGATGAGATTAGTTTGAAGGCTAGGAAGTCCATAAGGAATGACCATTCTAATCTGATGGTCATAGCTTGGATTTTGATGAGGCTATCCATACTCTTGAGGAGTCTGGAACATGTCTAGAGTAAGTAAGCGATATTCTCCAAGTGAAAGTCTTTGGAAGATATTGTCCATGGGGTCTTTGGTTGTCACATGAGAAGGTGATGTGA
Source organism: Torreya grandis (assembly GCA_037957365.1). Lineage (NCBI taxonomy): Eukaryota > Viridiplantae > Streptophyta > Pinopsida > Cupressales > Taxaceae > Torreya > Torreya grandis. The sequence goes on from JARHVA010002334.1 coordinate 255,110, forward strand.
TGGCAACCACTTTTTGTGTACTAGTTGACACTTTCACGGAAGGAGATGATGTTTGGGTTGGTGCCTTGAGAGGAATAAGAACATCATTTGGTCGATAAGTTGTGTTACAAGTCTTAAAAGGGGATGGGTCAGTAGGAATGACATGGACTTGTCTGTCGTGTTCAAATTTGACACAATGGTGAAGTGTTGAAGGGATGTAAGCCATGGCGCAGATCCAGGGTCGTCCTAATAGCATGTTATATTGGAATTCTCCCTCAATGATGTAGAATAGCTCCAGGATTGTGTGCGGGCTAACGCGAATATGGAGGACAACAGTGCCAATAGTGTTAGCGGTGGTGTCATTGAAGGATCTAAGGATTGTGTCGATTTTTGATACACAATTCTTGGGAAGATCCAATTGATCAAAGGCATGGGTATAAATGATATTAATGCTAGCACCCCCATCAATCATAACTCACTTAATACGGGTTTGATCAACGTAGGCTGTGATGAAAAGAGCAGCATCTTGATCTTCCAAGGTAGAGGTAGGAATTTCAGAATCACTGAAAGTGATAGAGGCGACGGGGGATAAAGAATGGACTAAGGTAGCTAGTGGTTGAGGGTCTTCAGGTTGGACCTCTTCTACCTGTAAGGCTTTGATTAGAGCTTGATGATGCCAGGGGGAGCTTTGGATAAGGTCATATAAGGTCATCTTCATAGGCGTTTGGTGAAGTTGTTTTATCATAGAGTCTTTGATTGCCTCTGAAGAAGGGGGTTGGGATGCACCTAAGATGGAAATCTTGGGTTTTGGTGGTTGAGGTAATTGGACAAAAGGATAGGTCTAAGGAATAGTAGCTTTTTCTTTTGCCTTGTCCTTTTGTGACCTAGTGGTTATGTGGATAGCATTGATTTCAAAGATAGGAGGTGAAGAAGGGGTCATGGCCTGCTGGTGAGATGTTGATGTGGTTAAAGAGGCTGGATGGGAAGGTGTCGAGGGTTGGTCAAGAGTGTCCTCAAAGAGAAGAGTGTCCTTCTCCATATAACAGTGAATGACTGCCTTGAGGGCACAACAAGTCTCGGTATCATGTCCTGGCGTATGATGGTATAAGCAAATCTTCGTATCATCGAACCAGGAAGGTTTTGACCTGAGGGGTTGGAATGGCTTGATAGATGGAAGGGTTATACTATAAGTCTGCAAAAGTTGGCGTAATATCAAAGCGTATGAACCTAATAAGGGGTCCGTGCTTGTTGATGCATGACGCGCTGGTGAATTTTGCTTGGGAGGTGTTGAAGAAGGCTTCTGTACCACCTTTTGGGTTGGTGGTGCAGCCACATGTGAAGATGGCACATTCTTCGTGAGAGGTGCCAAATTTTTGAGAGGGGGTAGACTTGTGGTTGGCAAAGGAAGTAATGGAGGTAATTTTTGTTGGTTAAGGGTCGGAGTAGGGAGCACTCTGATTAGGGTAGAAGGGTGAGGACCTAAAATGGAGGGTAGTGTTGACGGTGGAGGAGGGGTTCACTTCTGTGGTCTGGAAGTCTTCTTCGACTTGGTTGGAAGACTACTATTGGTCGAGGTCTGGTCTAAGTCCACCTTCACTTGCGGGTGAGTAATGGTAGAGACAGGGCAAACGCCGAGTGACTTGATCAGTTTAGATGGGGTAGATGAGGGTTTGTGTTCTGATATGAATGGTTGATGTTTCAAAGGTTTAGAAGTGGAAGTCTAATTCATGTCAAAGACTTTGGGGGATTTTGTCACAAGAGAGTTAGCGGCATGAGATGAGATAGGCTAAGTAAGATGAGGAGCTTTGAGTTGCTCCCATAATGCTTGATGTTCCACTTTCCTTGGTTGGAGAAGTCCTAATTTCTCTACTAATCAAGAGAATGGTTGGGAAGTTATAGGATGAGACTTCGGTCCTTCTAAATATGTGAGTGGTTGTGGGAGTGAAAATGTGTTAGGTGTGACAGTAGTCTCGGACCCAAGGTGTGTAGGAGTTATAACTAGATTGTCATTGGTCGAAAAAGATGGAGAGTCAGGTTCTTCTCTTGGTGGAGAATGAACTGGAGAATGTGACTCCTCAAGTGGGTAAAGGGCAGGGATGATGGTGCCCTCCACTTGCGATCGAGGAGTAGGAAGGGTCGGGTCTTTCATAGGCAGTAGGAAGGAGGATGGTGAGACCGGTGGTGCTGGTAAGGTTGAGGCATCCTCCAAGATGAGAGAGGTTGACGGAGAACTAATCGGGGAAAGAGGTTCGTCTACATGTGATGGACTGATAGATGGACTAACCTCTTGAGGTTGGTCGGGGATGAAGGGCGAGACCGTATTGACTGTTCAAATGTTGTGTTCATGAGTGTTGTCAATCAAGGTTTGGACATTATTTTGGGTCAGTGGATGATTGGGGAATGGTTGCTTGAAGATGTCGATGCCCTGATTAGGAGGTGCGTTGGGATTATCTAGGATGAGGTAACCCTTTTCAAGAATTTCTTAGATTATGTTTTTAAAGGTCTTATAGTTACCCATGTCATGACCTTTGACATGGTGGTAATTGCAGAAGTTGTTTTCCCTATACCACACAGGGATGGCACGTGAGGGATCAAATTATGGAGGTGGTCGGATCTGGGGGAGATTAAGAACCCCCTGTCTAACAAGTTTTTCTAGAACAGACACATATCATTCTCTGAGAGGAGTATACTATCATTATACGTATCTCTGCTAGAATTGGTGGGTGGTGCTATGAGATGTAGATGGCTCAGGCTGATTGGTTGAAGAGGACAAAGGTCTAACGACTACAATGTTAGCTAAAGCTTTAGACTTAGGATTGGATGATGAAGGTTTAGAAGAAGGGGAGTCATTGATCTTAGAGTTGGGATTCTTGCTCCGCAACTTGACTTTATTCTCCTCGATGGCATGTAATTCAAGTTTATGGGCTGTCGTGAAGGCTTCGTCAAAGGTGCAGAAGGTCTGAACCCGTAAGGTGGAAGAAATATGTTTGGTACAGGCTCGAGAGAAAAGTTCAATAAGTTCAGGTTGGGGTAAGGAAAAGGAGAGTTGATTGATGAGGCCTCTCCAGCGAGCAACGAAGTCAGCTATGGATTCGTCCTCAAATTGGCAGATAGAATAGAGGTTCGTGATCGAGACCTTCTTGGTGATGTTGATGGAGAAGTGATCAAGAAAGAGTTGGGCCAGCTGTGTAAATGTGAAGAGGGAATGGCTGGCAAGAGAGTTGTACCAGTCAAGCACAGCACCAGAGAGAGACATAGGAAATGTGCGTAAGAGAAATGCATCGTCATGGGTAATAAGGTAATAGGAATGTCTGAATGCCCGTAAGTGCTGTTGTGGGTCTTCCTTGCTTTGAAAGCGAGAAAATTTAGGAAGCTCCCATTGATTGGGGTATGGCCTAATCAAGATAGAAGGATGAATGGGCTCATTGCAAATTTTCTCGTATGAGAGAGCATTGCGTGAACCAGAAACGGAGGTCTCTAGGCTAGACATCTTGTCCATCAGCATTTTGATGATATCTACTGACGGATTGGTGGGTGGAGTGCCCCCTAGATTATAAGGCACTTGAAAGATATTGAGAGGGGCATATGACGTGGTTGGTTGCGTAGATGCAACATATGGGTAGCTAGTTATCGGAGGGAAAGTTGAAGCCAAGGGCACTTGTGTTATGGAGTTGGTAGGCACAAGTTGGATAGGGGCCGTCAAAGATGGTTGAGGAGTAGCCACACTTGTTGAAGGGTACACAGTTACTCTTGTGTTGATAGGTGCAAGAGTAGGGGGGATAGAGACCACTAGGTTTTGGAAAGGTGTAGGATTTGGTTGAGTAGTTTGAGGTTGAGGGGGTACCGGAACCCCCATGGAGGTAGGTCTAGAAGGAGAGGCTAAATTTTGGAGGTAGGACACGGTTGGGTTATTAGTCGAGGTGTTGGCTTGATTGTCTATAGGTTGAATTGTAGATGCTGTTGATGTGATCCTTGTCTCGACTAAGGAAGTCAGCATCCCATAGATTGGGTTGCCTAGGGAGTCTCGCATTTAGCTATGCGTAAGATAGTGCTGTAAGGATTTGACGTTGAGGTCCAAGAATCATGCAAAATCTTGGTCCCCTTCTGGGATAATAGGAGTCTGGGGCGGGGTTGGGCGAGTAGGAGTTCTTTCAATCTCCGAGTGGAACTCCATTATAGGACTGGTTATGGATGGTGAAGGTGGAAGTGGTTGTTGCCTAGCGTGGTCAAGAAGAGCCTTGGTTTGACTGCGTGTCAAAACCATTCAAGGCAAAAAAGGGTCAGGTTTCAGAAAATTGTGTTTTTCAGTCTCAGAAAACTAGAATGGGTGTTTTAGCAGAAAAAGGGGTGGGTTTTAAGGTTGCTGTTTTGAAAAAAAAAGAACTGTGACAGAGACCGATGTCAGTTGAAAAACCAATGTCGGTGAGAAAGATTGCTAGCATCGGTCAGATAACTGATGCCGGTGGAGAAAATTTGCTAACGTCGGTTACAAAACCGATGTCAGTTACTGTGTTTTCTAGAAACTTAGAAAATTTAAAAGTTTTTGGAAATAAAGAAGACAACGTCCTTACCAGCTCAAAAAAATAGATAAAAACAAAAAATAAGATGAAGACAGGCAGATCCTAAGCGTTAAATCCCTAGAAATAATTTTATTAGGATCGTGTGGCTTATGCCTTAAAGTGATGTTTAGGGAGGTTGGATGTTATAAGGGTCCTAGAAGAGGTAGTCTAAAGATGGTTTCAGGTATGTTTAGGCACTCAAAAGTCTGTGTTAGGTTCCGTACTTGGCCTGGTGCTAAGGAGAAAGCTCCCCTCACTTCACGATCCTAGTGGTAAGCTGGTCTCGCTTAGCCAAAATATACTTTCCCTATAGATTAGACTCTACCAGAGAACAGAGTGGGCCTTCCCCTTGGTGGTGAAATCCAAGTAGGATCACTGGGACGGGTAAGGTATCTGCTGGGTGATGAAATCCTAGTCGGGCCTTGTCTCATGTGAGTTTGATGTTTGATTTAGTGCACGTGGTTTGGTTGTGTCACATCAAGTGATCTACGATTAATTCAATATGTGGTTTATTAATTACTAAGTGTGGACTAAGAAATGCAAGCAAACAGAAATGGAATGCAATATATTTTTAAGCCCCAAGTCGAAATGTTAAGTTGGAATGAAAACAAGTTGAGAAAGGGTTGAAGAATATGATTTTTGACTAGTCTAGAAATGCAAGAAAAGAAAGAAAAGTTCTTTTTATTCCTGCTTATGATGTCTTTTAGAAGAAAAGAAAGAGGTGAAGAGGGATAAAACTAATGCACCTAAATGAAAAAAGAAGGAAAGGAACCCAAGGAAGGCCCTAAGGGTCCCACCGGGCATGCCAGAATGTTTCTATGCTATTTTTTGCTTTCTACATTCAAAGAGAGAAAATGAAAAACTTAAAGAAATGGTCTAAGGCTTGTATGTACCTGGATATAGTTTTGCACACCAGAATTCAGATGATAGTGAGAACTCCTCTTTGGTTATGGAGGATGACACCTGAAAGACACAGACACTAAAACACAAAAAACATTAGCTGACAAAAGGGTGGATTGCCAAGCAAAAGCTTGGTCCTAGAAGCGCTAAGGCTTCTTGGAGGATGACAATCCATTGTTAAAATAGAATATGACAGAGATAGAAATGAGAAATAATAAAAGACTGAAAAGAAAAGTGGAAAGCAAATGCGTACCTGATAATCTACAATCTGCTTAGCATAGTCGCCGACGTCAGTGATATTGCCGATGTCGGTCAGGAAGGTCGTCGACGTCGGTTAGACTGCCGACGTTGGTAGGGGAAATGGACGAGGTCAGTCGAGGTAATGGCTAGGGATGGGTTACAGGTCTAGTTTCTGGTCTGCAAGATGGACTGTGGTCTTGTTTGTTAGTCAGGGAGTTTGTTTGGGATGGTAAAACAGTAGATAGAATCTTTAATAAGAACTAAGGCAGAGGGTATGTTATCATAAAAAGGGGTAAGGGGCAGGAAAAAGGCCTTTCAGCCTTTTTGGGAAGCAATTTAGTCAGGTTAATTAGATTGGTCTTAAGATGGTCTATAGGTCTCTGATAGCTTGTGATGAGTTGATTGGACAAAGGGTGTTTGTCTAAAGAGAGACTAAACGGGTGTCAGAGGCAAAGAAAAGGGAATAAGGGGTGAGAGAAGGCTTTTCAGCCTCTCCAAGAAGAACAGAGAAAGTTGGGTCAAGGATGCTTGGAATAGACAGTAGACAAAATGCTAATATATTTGAAATGACACTGCAATAAAAATAGTACAAATACTTAGCTATGACACGAGTTGGCAAAGGTGCAGAAGTTGTGTTTCCATTGTTGCTGATGATGGAGATATCATGCAATCCCTATGTAGAATATCTGATGCAAGACCTCAATGCCTAGAAAATGTTGTCAAGAATGCTGATCGCTGTAAGAAAACAAGAAGCCAGAACACTAGAAAGCAAAAGCACGAGAACTTTGTTTCACTAGAAGAGGATTTGAGATTCGTGATTAGCTCCAGAGATTAATGATTTGTGATTTTTTTTGTCAAAGTTTTGAATTTTGGTTTAAGTAAAACCGACATCGGTGATCTCGCCAGCATCGGCTAACATTTGACCGATGTCAGCGGGTGGAGAATGAGTAAAAGAGCCACCAAGCCTGTTCTCCATCCGCCAAGTGCACTATCCATTGGAGAATTGTCGAAGGTTGGGCTAAATACGCACGAGAGTTGGTTAGGTGGTTAGAAAGAAGTAAGAATAGGTCTTGGGTGAGTCATAGGGTGGGAAATAGTCCAAGGCGAGGTGTCAGACGAGGTGTTATAGGTGATGTGTCAAAGGGGAGGATATTAATAATAAATTATTATTTTTAAATTAGTAAGTGCATGGTTTAACAATGGGTTAGGAATAGACCAAGAGGGAGGATGACCAAGGTTAGACACAATTTTGGTGTTTACAGTTCCTTCACTTCTCATGGATATAGGTCTAAAATTTTGTTTATTACATTGCAAAGGTATCTGATTCTCAAGGCATTTCATATTAATTTTCATTTTACCAACAATATGGTTGAGTATGAAACACTTATTGTAGGACTTCATGTTGCAATGCAATGGGATATCTAACACTTAATGGTCTATGGGGATTACTTATTGATTAAAAATCAAACCACAAATTAGTATTATACTAGAGATGACAAGCTTGTACCCTACAAGCATATTTTTGATAATATCAAGACTTAGTTCAAATCCCTACAGTTTGAATAGGTACCACATGCTAAAAAAAAATCTGTTGATGTAATGGAAATAATTGGGTCCAACATAAAAATTGATTTTAATGCTAAAGAGTATCATTTTCTCATTGAAAATATTCTATAGCCTGATCATGTCTTTCTATATTCAAAAAATGTATGCACCATTAATGGTCCTAATCCCTCACCTAAACTAACTTGGTTTAAAGATATTTATAATTATTTTCACAACCAATTTTTTCTACCAAACCTTTCTAGTAATCATCAAAAACTTTTCCTTCATCGCATAGCCCATTATAGCCTCCTTAGAAACATGTTTTATCATAAAGGCTATGATGGAATTCTACTTCATTATTTATCTTCTAGAGAAACCAAGTTAGTGCTAAGGTGGTTCATGAAAGAATGTGTGGAGGCCATACCAATAGTGTAGTCTTATCCAAAAAACTCCTTAGATTAAGCTACTATTGGCCCAAAGTGGAGATACATGATTTTAATTATGTCAATAAGTGTGTTTATTTCTAAAAACATGGTAATTTGATACACACACCTTCTTTACCACTCCATCTGATTACTACACCATGTCTATTTTCTACATGGGGCCTTAATCTCATCAAGAAAAGAAACCCAACATCTTCTAATGGACATAAATATATTCTCACTACTACTAAGTATTTTATTATGTTGATCAAGGCCATTCCTCTCACATATGTCATTGGGAGGTAGATTGCCAAGTTTATAAATTACCATATCATCTGTTGATATGGCATCCCATCCCGTATTATATCCAATAATGGTAGATCATTTGTAAATCATGATGTTAAAACACTTTGTGAAAAATTTAAAATCAAGCACAATAAATCCACACAATATAATCTGCAAGGTAATGGTCAAGCCAAGGCATCAAAAAAACCATTGTTGTAATAATCAAGAAGATTTTCAATAATGCTAGCCATAATTAGCACTTATAAATTTTTCCTGCCCTTTGGGATTATTGTACTATTCTTAAAACCCCCAAAATATCTAATATGTACTACCTTGTTTATGGAATATAATCTATTATCTTGATTGAGATTGATCTATCTTCACTATGAGTATCCTTATAGAATATTGAAGATGATGAAGATTATATAATTTCTAGGTTGCAAGAGCTAGAACATCTTGATGGTAAGCATTTGGTTTCCCTAGACAACTTGTAAGCCTATCAAAAGAGCTTGTGTAGAAGCTATAACAAGTGCATTCCCCCTCAGTAGTTTGAAATTGGTGATTTGGTATTAAAAGAGAATCATAAGAATACTAATGTTGAATGCAAGAAGAAGGGTAAGTTTAAAACCAATTGGATAGGCCTATATGTCATCATAACAAATTATGGATCAAGGGCATACCGATTGGCTAGTCCAAGTAGTGAAGAACTCCCATAGCTCATGAACATTATACATCTCAAGCAGTTCTATGATTGATAGCCTTTTGAACCATTGTGTATAAGAACCCTTAGTTGGGGGAAACTTGTGATGAAGTCATATTATCCCACCATTATATCTTGGACCATCCTAGCTTATACCATATTTATTATGCTTTGATCTACCTCTGGACCATTCTTATGAGAACCATATTCTTTCACGACTCTAAACCATTAAAAATCTAGACCATTATCACTTTGGATCATTTATATTCCAACTTGACTCTTTTTATCCTACCCTAGACTGTGCTATCTTGAACCCTATTTTTTTGTCTCATTTTATCCTAGATTGTTCTACTAAGAACCATATTCTTTTCATACCTTGCATCATTGTAATCTAGATAGTTTTATCCCTTGATTAATTATGATCTTGATTATGACTCATAGGTATTATGGATACACTTAGCACCAGTTCTATAATGTAGTTCATCCTGAATAGTATTTTGTAGCTTCTTATTATAGATAAATGAGTATAGATACATAAGTACATGGTTTTTTCTTGCTGAATAGTTCTTCGTATTTATCTAGTAATGCATACTAGTCTATTGTTAATTTAATGCTATTCGATAGGCATTATTACCTTATCAAGATCACTTTCTCACTATTTTACAAGCTTAGGCCATTTCAACCAATTTTAGTTGTTAATTGTAACTTATAATCTTGTATGTGCATCTCCTTGATTAGTTGGTTGCCTATGCCATTATTTATATCCATGATCCTTGTTATAGCCAGTTTAGTTATTATTTAAGCTCTTAATTATGGAAGTGCATCTTCTTATTTAGGTAGTTCCTTGGCCTTTTTTTAATATTTAATTTCTATTATTTATCCCATAAAACAAATAAATATAAAAAACTAATCGATAAAATAAACAAAAACATTTTCTTGTACTTTTGTTTATTCTAATATCCTACTTTTGCCATTTTGAAAGTAATCATTTGAATGATCTTGCCATTTTGTGAACCCATTTCCATATCTTCTCTACAACATCAATCCTATTTATTATCATCACTTTTATTATATCCCATTTTGAGTAGAACTACATTTGGCCTGAAGTTCATGTTGAACCTTACGCCCATAAAACTATGTAGGCAATGTGCACTTGGCTCGTACATCTAGAATCAAATCATCCACCCCTTCCTTTTATTCTCCACCCCCCATTTTGTTCTATGTTATTTTCATATCACTTATGGGGCACTTTGTCTCTCTTATTCTATTTTTTTTCTACTAGTCTCATTATTTCTTAAATTTGGGGTCACACTGTTGCAGAAAATAAAGACTATTACACATACATAAACAATTATTTTTTTCTTGCACTAACATTATGACTAAATATTATTTGTGTGTGTTTATTTGATTTTTATTATTGTTTTATTTGATTTTGATGTTTTTTCTTGGTGTTTTTTTATTTTAGTTTTTTGAGTTACTATTTTGTCTTGTCTTGCATTATTTTGTTCTTTTGAGTTCAAATACATTCTATGACCACTTTTGGTCTAGTTTTTAGTTAGACTTGATTTGTTTAAAGTTATATTTGACTTGTTATTTTTTTTTCCAAGTACATCTTGTTAGTATACATGAATCTTTATTATTCATATCTTGTTTTCATGTTGTTTATTAAATTTGTTCTTACTTTGCTTTTATACATTCTTGTTCCTAATTCAATCTTGATTATTCATATCTTGATTTTAAGTTCAGTTACATTCGTGTATTATTGGGTTTTATCTTTGTTTTTATTTATTTTTGTTTAAATGTAAATAGTTATTATATTCATTTAATTCCTAACACCATTTGTGTTGAAATTATCAATTTTACTTGAATTGTACTCAAATGCTTAATTTAGGCCAAAATCACTTAATCATGCTAAATGGTTCGAGCTTGTCATACACAAGTGCCGATTTAGGCTAATGTATCCCTAAATGAGGTAATGCATTTTATGTGATTACTAACTTTTCTCAAATCCTTTAAGTCATTAAAAATTCCTTTAACAACAATTTTTATTTTTATTTTTATTTTCTTATGTTTCTAATGTTTTTTGTGCACACATAGGCTACACAATGATCGATGTTAGTTTTGGGTAACTGGCATTGGTCAAGGCCAATCAACATCGGTTGGGTAGCAGTGGAAAATATGGCTAAAATTTTTAAATTTTGATATTTATTTGAGTTTGTTTCTATCAAATTGAATTTTATAAATCTTTGGGCTAAACATTTCTTAATCTAGAAGGTTTTTTTTAGATTTTTTATCCTAAAAAGTGAGATAAAAAGTACTTTTAAGCATAACATTTTTTCCTTTGGGTTCACAAGTGATCATTATCTATCGATTTTAATCAATAATGGTTAGGTTCTGACTGGCATTAGTCTAGTAGTAACTAACATCAGTTAACAGTGATCGACATTTTTCACTATGTTTTTAAAAAACACAGACTTGAGAGTAATAAATACAAAGTTGTTTGTCTTATTTGCAAATATGCTTCAAAGTTAAACAAGAATTTTTAATTTTTTTTGTAGGACCTATAAGTAAAAGTGTTTACTTGAGCATAACTAAGTCTTTTTAACATTTTATTTGGTGTTTAAAAAGAATTAGGAACCTTCCCTTTGGTGTTTAAAAGGAAAATTACATGGTGTATTTGATTTTTTAAGTGGATGTTTTTCAAATTTTTTATAAACTAAGGCCAAGGGGCTAAGAAGATCACCAAACATTTTAATTTGGTGCTTAAAACTAAAATCACTTCAAATTTACAATCTTTTTCAAAAGTGTGTTTTGTTTTATATAAGTCATCTATCATTTGATTGTTAGATTGACTAAGAAAAATAATTGTGCATGTATGCTCTACCCCCATCCCCTATAGGGAACTCAAGTGATCAAAAGTGCCTTTTCATTATAATTTTACCTTTGTCTAAAGCATAAAAAGGAAGTTGTCTAGGCTTTCCCCAAAACTCATATGGTTTGGGTGTTATGAAAACAACCCTAAAGCCTTTTTAATTAGATTTTATTTCATGTAATTTAGCTTATGAGGGTGATGTCATTACCTCCCATAGTTTATTTAGAGAAGAATTGAACCAAGGATTCATCTCTCAACAATATTTTAACCTCACTCCATGATGGGGTATACAAAGTAGGGTACATATACTTTTAAAGCCAAGGGGTTGAGTGGCTAACCTCTCTTTTAGTAACAAATGCCTGAGTCAAGTTTGGTCAACTAAGGGATACCACTAATTAGTCTACATATGGTATCATCATGTAAAGGAATAAATACTTACATAATAATTTTATTGGTATGAACTCAATTGACATGTTGAATCTCTTATGTTAACCACACTTGGGACCATCTAGATGGTCATAAATTGTAAATTTTAGAAATCCCCACTTGCCGTAGAGTATTATTAATGCATGATACATCCAAAGGTCCATGCCACTATATTGCCACTAGGAAGAAGGGGGTTTAAAATACCCTACCAATTAGTGCACTTTTATTTTGGATGAACACTTAATTTCCTTCTAAGTGTATATATATAGATGGACTTCAACAATACAAAACAAACCTTGTCATTTTAGGGCTTAAGATGATTACTTAGTTGTATTTATCTTTTAGTCTTAGATTACTTAGTATTTCATTAGAGTAAAAACTTACTTGTAAACACACGTCATAACCAAACAAATTATCCACCAATTTATTAAACAAGGAGGCGTTACATTATCCCAATGAAAATCTATATTTGCCTTGCTCAAAATTATCATCTTAAACATTGTGCAATATTATCTAATTGGTACAATTATGCTTCCCATTTGAGTCTAAACCAATTCCCAAATTATCTTTAATTCCTTCATTGATAGTTCAAATTCTAAATTGCACCTTTCTAAGTTTATAAGGTTGACATGTTAAATTGGGTTCACCATTTGAAATTGACTTGAGGTAACTTGGGTTAAATTTCCAATTTTGATTAAAGGTCATCTATAGACTCATTATCATTCTCATCATTGGTTAACATAGGTCATCTTGTGCATTACATGCACTCTATGTTCTAGAACAATGTTTTATATTACCATTCTTATTACCATGTGGTGGCATTATACTGTATATTTGGTTCTACTTTTATACCTAGGAATTATTGCATGTTTTCACATCATGAGTTTCTTCATTCACATTGGATCCTTCCTAATTTTAAGGGATTTCCTCTATTTTCCTAGTCATAACTTGTTGAAGTTGAACTAGTTTTTATAGTATTGGCGTATCTCTAAATCTAGGCTTTTATGTACTAGTTTACACTTTAGATTGTTGAGTTATCATACCCTCTTCCAATTAATATTATTTTAAATTTACCCAAGATTGAGTAAAATCATGAACATCATTCTTCTAATTGTGTGTGTTATTATGCCATCCTCCCTATTATATTCTCTTTAGTACCCAATAAATCTGTTTTAAAAATATTAAAATGCATACCTTGTTCAAATGTTTGAAAAACATTTCCAAATCTCATAAAATGTAGAGAGAAACATTTTTATACATGACTCAAAGGTTCACTCATAATTGGGTCTCTTATAACCCTAGATATGAGGAGGAACATTATTATGATGGTCAAGATATTTCTGTGGTCTTTGAGGATATTCCCAAAACTATAGGATCTAAGGAAGAATTTTTATATTATCAACCCCAAGAGGACAAATATGAAGCATTTATAAGGTTGATATAATTATGTACTAGAATACCCTTGTATTTTTGTATAAAATAATTACATACCTTAGTTAGAGAAGGAGAACAACCACAAGAACAAGTTTTTCAAAACATTACACAATTAAATATACCTTATTCTTCTAATAAGGGTAAAGAGATACTTATAGAGTCAAAACTAACCAATAAAGATCTTATTAACAAGATTAAGAAAATAATTCAATGATATGTTAACCAACTTATCGTAGACTTAATAAAATATTTATTAGCTATGTCAATCCAAAATGACACTTTGAAAAAACAAGGAAATGTGGCTAAAAAAATGTAAAATATAGTTGAGAACACAACAATGATAGATCAAGATGTCTCAATAGAATAACCCAAATCCCAAGAGGTTCCACAATATGCTCCACTAGACATGGAGCACACATTTTTCAATCATAAAGAACCTCTTGTTCCTTTACAAAACCAAAGACCAAAACATCCGATATGCATTGAAGAAATCATATAAATAAATTTGGCTAGTTTATATAAACTAATACATACAATGGTGAATAGATAAATAACTCCTCAAAACTAATATAACATAGTTTATTCAAGGCAATAAGTTCTTAGGAATCAACCGCTTACCTACTTGACTGAAAGAGTGAACCAAAACCAAGTCAAGGATCATAGGGTATACATCCCTACCAAATCCATACAACAAAAGGGGCACATACCACCTCAAAAATAACAACATGGGCACATACCACCGCAACAGTAGCAACAAGGGCACATTCCACCCCAAAAAAATTATGTTCCACCCATGAATACACCAAACATGCAAGAGTGGAACTCCATGAAGGATATTTTGACATGAATGGAGATGAATAATAGAGTTAAGAAATACAAGTTTGATGAGATATGTCCATATATTTTTGATCTATCTATTCTCTAAGTCCATTTTCTATCTCATTTTGAGGCACCTAAATTTGATAAATACAAAGGAAAGGGGGACCCTCATGAACATATTTAGGCATTTTTCATATTATGCCAAGAGGTCGCTTATAGTAGCATGTACTTACTTTGATTATTCCCATAACGTTTACTGAGTCAAGCTTTAGATTAGCTACTTAAGTTACCTAAGGGATCAGTTGTGGATTAGAATGACTTGTCTAAAAAGTTTATCAACCATTTCTCATACAACATCGAGCATGAATTAACCATTTTTTACTTGTGAAAAGTAAAATAATGTGATGGAGAAAGATTTGTTGCATATCGATATAGATGGAGAGCATTAGTAGTCATTGTCAACATAATTACATAGAAAAAAATTTAGTGAACATATTTTCATAGAACCTACACCCTGAGGTGGCACATAATCTATGACTTGCTTATGTAAACACTTTAAAATAAATCATAGACAAGGGTGTATAGATTGAGAAGGCACTTATTGTAAAAGCCTTGTCAAATTTTTATGTAGGGTTAAACCTCAAATCCAACCCAATATTCTCATCCAAAATTTGTGCAAGACAAACCTAAAGGTTTCAACAAGAATAAGAATGTAGTAGGAAATGGTGTGACTAAAACGAGATGTGTAAAAATGGTGTAGGCCTTGTTGTCCCTAAATGTACAATTATCTCCACTTAATCCACCACCTAATTTGAAAAGATGACCTTCATAAAGTACATTCCATAATCAATATAAAGTCTTAAACAAATTGGGAAAACCTATTGAGTTAGTATTTCAAAAGCTCGTAATATCTAACCTAATTATATGGCTAATACCAAGGCCATTTACTCAAGATCAACCAAAACCATATTGGTACAAGGAGAATGAATGGTGCGATTTCCATCATGTTGTTGGACATGATGCATATCGGTGTGTCCAATTTTGGTACCTATTTAAAGATCTAATCAAGAGTGGTAAATTTAAGATTAAATTGGCCCTATATGGCACTAATTAGGATATGAGAATTTACTAAGATCCATTTCTTTAGCATAATCAACCACCACCAAGGAACAATCAACAAAACCAAGGATAAAACTAGTGGTAGAATTAGAACCAGAATCAAGGTCAAAATCATAATCAACATGATCATGATTAGGATCATAATACCCATACTAATAATTTAGGTTACAAAAACATGCCTTATGACTATAAAAACATCATGGGATGTATTTACATGCACACATTACCACTGTTACTATCAAATCCCATGAACCATCTCATGCTCCTTGTAGTAAAAGACTCAATATTATAGGGTCAACACCCTCTCTCTAGTAATACCATGGTGAGTTTTTGCATTTTTGTTATGACTCCATTTACATAGGTTAGTATTTATAGATAAAACCTTTCTTCTAATTAAAATGGCTCCTTGTTGACTCAAAATTAAATCAATACAACTAGATGCTTATGATTCACTTTCCAAGGCCCTTCACCTTCATCTTCTGATTATACTAACTCCTTACCACCTTTAGGTTACATAGTCTCTACTAGGTTCTCACAAGTTACTCTCTAGTGTCCTTTGCCCACTTTTTCCATAGATATAAATATGAATATTGTGGCTTCAAATTTGAGTCCTAATATTGTGCTAGCCAAAACCAAACCCACCCATTTTAATGTTGAGATGCCTTATAGTCTAGCAGACCAATTGAGTAAAATACCTACATAGATTTCTATTTTGTATCTCTTGTATACATCCAAAGTCCATATAACTATTCTATATAGCCTTTTATAAGAAATAATTATTCCCAAAGATATCAATCTTGAATAGTTATAAATACTAGTTGGACACTTGTCTTCATTTTATCAGCTCACATTTGATCAAAAAAACATGTCCACCCTAGGTTCAAACCATAATAACCCACTATTTATTGAGGTAATAAATAAAAACCATAATATCAAGTAGGTTATTATAAATAATGGTTTGGGATTAAACATTTATCTCTTAAGTTGGCATAAATATTGGGATACACTATGAAGGACATCTAGTTATAAATGATCACCCTAAAGGTTTATGATAACATTGAGAGGAAATATTTTGGTATTATTCATTTTCCAATCATTATTGGGTCTATTTCCCACCACACATTGATTTATATTATGGAAATTGATCTACCTTATAATATACTTCTTGGTCATCCTTGGATCTATGAAGTATAGGCCACTCCATCCACCTTGCACTAGTGCCTTAAGTTTCCCCATGATGGGATCAAGGTTATTATTCTCATTGATTAACAACTTTATCATTATTACAAACATCTTGAGGTTGAGTTCTATAATTATAACTATTGTTTAAGTTCTAAATTTGTTGCAAAGAAGAAAAAATAAATAGTTTCACATCCACCTCCATCTAATTATATCAACCTAAGTGACTTGGCTTCCACTTTGGTTGATCCATTACTTGTAATTCTTGCAAAATAGGTTATGATTGAAGATATGTGCATTTTCACAACATCTTAAGGATGCCTTCCATATTGTAAATTTGTTGGAATATCCTAAATAGTTTGGTAAGCCAAAACCTTCTTATAACCCAAATGGACCCACATTGATCTAGCAATATAAAAAACATTAGCAAAAAGCACATATGGTATTTGTACCTACTATTTCATCGAAGAAGGTGTTTCACTATTTTTTGCTTATTTTCCTTTAGAAAAGAGTAAAACTTTGAATAAAGGTATGGTAGAAGAGCCTAATTTTATTGTGCATGCATGAATCTATTCGATTGTAAATACTCCTCTTTGTCAAGGGAGGTTGACTTATAAATATTAAATACACTAGAAAATGGTTGATTAGTAAGGTAGGTAGGTGGATTGCCTAGCATGAGCTAGATCCATGAAGTACAATACTTTTTTGGAGGCTGCCAATCCACCTTTAGACAAGTTAATGCTAAGTAAAGTGTTGATAAGAGAGGTTGCATAAGTAATGAAAAATACTTAATCTAAATGAAATAAATAATTTTCAAGATAAATGATAGTTCTAAGAAAATAACATTAAAAATAAATGCTAAAATATTAAGATGTGGTTCAGGTTGTTGTTATTGAGTCTGTGTAGTGATAGGGACTAAGAAATAGGGATTTTGGTTGAGGTGGGTAGGTGTTTTTATCTTACTATTTGGGTGAAATAAGTTACATAGTGACCATCACTAGTTAAGGTATGACCATTTATAGTTAGGGATGACCGTTATTTATTGATAGGTGACCACTGACGATCAAAGATGATCGTTGGTGGTCACTATGATTTTTGATAGGGTGTTAGTTATAGGTAAAATGGACTCAATTTAGGTTAGAGAAGGGTTTCATGGGTTGATTGAGGTGGGTTAATGGTTGTGGAGGCAAGAAGGAGCATCAAATATGTTTAGGTTATGGATTTGGCATTCAAATGACTAAGAGTGGTTAGTGGGTGTTTTAGTGGAGAGGAAGATATTTGGAGTTGTAGAACCCTTAGACAAGAAAGGATGTAGAGAGAGGTGAAAGTGAGTGTAAGCTTAAAACTAGTGAAGCTAAATGATTGAAAATTTCAAATAAGAACTAGATACCTAGCTTATTGTTAGTAGTTGCTAGTTTAAAGACGTCTTGGAGTGGAGGTGGAGTTACCTAGGAGCCTAGAGCTATATGAGTAGAGTAATAGTACTTGAATCCTTTGTGTTGGGATGATGAGGTGTTTATTGAGTCTCTAGACTAGTTCTAGTTCAGATTTGGTTTACCAAGATTTATTTCATTCTTCTATGATTCTTACCTTTTTGGGCATGAGTATTAGGTTAATGTTATGTAATTATCAATAGTCCTAGTCAACCACCAATAGTTAGGGAGAAGAGGTTAACATAGATAAAATTAGCCATTTTTTCTAATGATTGGTAGTTAAGGCATTGGGAAATAGTTTGAGGCTATTTAAAGGGGCATGGGGATACATTAGGATTATGTATAGGTGGTTAGGGCTAAATGCTAGGGTAGAAATGGTTTCTAGGATAGGTGTTGATAAGTTAGCCATGGGTTTGGGTAAGTGAGGTAGAAATAGGATTTAACTAGTTTAATTAAATAATTAAATTAGCTAAAGGAGTAGATGGGCAAAAGGGTGTGTTAAAGTGGTAGTTTAATCAAGGAGGGGATAATGGGTGGTTTAAAGGGTAATATGACACCTAGAATTATGATGTATGGTTTTATAGTGTCTATATTTTCCCCTTTTTATTGCACAATTTGTATCATCAAGATGACAAACAAAAATAAATAATTAGTAGAAGGTTATATGCCCCAAGTATAGGAGGAGGTGTTCCCTCTCAAATCAGAAATCGATGAAGTGAAGCAGAATCAGGTATGGGTTTGATAAGTGTATATGGGTGGAAAAAATGGGTAAGATGGTATGAAGTGGAAAATAAGGATGCATGGAGGAAGACAAGTGAACCAATCCACCATATTAGGAATATAAGATATGGGTGTACTTATAAATGAAAATATCTTGAGAAAAGGTGTCTAAGGTCACAGGGGTCCAAAATTTGGGTGAGCTTGAGAGAATAGAATAGGGTGCAAGTTTGATAAGTTTGATAGGTGGGTGATAAGGTTAGTATGGTTAGTTAAGAATTTAAGCATGAATAGGCACATAAAATATGACTAAGTGTGATATCATAGATCATGCATTTACTAAGTTTCCATAGTTGAGGTAGGTGGTAAAATAAGGTTGTCACTAGAAGGATAAGTGATAGGGTAACCATGCCACAACATTAGGCATAACTGAGATGGGTTACTCCTTTAAAAGTCTTATAGGCTAGGTTTTCTAATTTGAAGGGGTCTAAAAATTGGGTGAGCTTATGAAAATAAAATAGGTCATAGGTTTTAGGACCATAAATGGGTCATGTTTTGAGGCACCTAAATGGTCAATGTGCAAAAGTAGTGCATGGTTGTAAGGTTATCAAGTATGGCAAGGTAGTCAGTGCAATCAAAATGACCAAGGTAAGGTTTGGATGCAAAAAGTGTGAAAGGTGGGTGAAAATGACCAAGTTGATGTTATTTGGCTAGTTTTTGGAAAATAAGGTTCTCTCTAATGGGTACATGGTTATGGTAATGTGGATATTATTTTAAAAAGTTTGGTTAGGTGGTGCTCAAATTGGGAAGACATATGCCTTCTCAAGTGGTCATGAAAGTACAAGAAGGCTAAATGATATATTTGACAAAGACCAAAATGTTAAGAGTTGTAGGATTATGAACATAAACCCATACCATACTTTATATTATTGTTGGTTCATTAGTTAAAAAAGGTAGCTTGATCACATAGTGTCAAATAAGCTCAAAATCCCTTGATTTGTAGAGGGGATAAAAGGGGAGATGGATGAAATAGGTGAATGTATGATAGTGTAACCTTCTTATGGGGATGTATTGCCCCTTTTGTAGGTGACTTAGGAACCATTATAAAGAAGTCTATGCTCTAAGTTCGGTGTATACTGATTGATGTGGAAAGTCTATGACTTACGTGTGAAAGTGGATTGAAGCTTTCTTGGGATTGCTTTGTTTTGAATTTTGACATTTTACTTGGGGTATTTTGATGCTTTTGGTTGATGTGTTTGAGAAGCTAATCGATGTAGGAAACTTCCAAGTGATTTCTTTCTTGAAAAAAGTTTAACTTAGCCATCCTTCAAGGGAGTGGTCTAATCTTTTGATTTGTTTATTTTGATAGCTATTCTTCAAAGGAGTAGCCTACCTTAATAATAAATTTTTGATAGTTTTTGGTAGCTATCCTTCAAGGGAGTAGTCTACATGTTGTATTTTTAGATATGACCCAAGTGATAATTTTGGTATCCAAAATTTAATGCTATATTTATTTTTAGACATGGGCTGTTCTATATAGACCTAAGGATTTCTTTTATGGAGGAAAAACCATAACACAAGAATGTTAATATTGGGTGAAAAAGGTTTAAGTGATAAAAACCATGGGGATTCATCCTATAAGGGATGAAAAGTGTCCATGAGAATCATGTCATGAGTAGAGCCATGGTACCCATGTTTAGGGTTGGGATAAGGTTGTGATGGATAATCACATGATTCTATTTTTATTGGTTGTCCTTAAAATAATGAAATTAAGGTGGATGAAAATAATAGATGAACTTAATTTAGACACAAGATGACTAAAAACTTGGTTTAACAAAAGAATAGACATGAATACAAAGCATTGAGGGGTTTATGTTCAGATATTCCCCAGATCCACATTTACATATAAATGGTTCAAGCCAATCAAGAATGAAGAGGTCCCCTAGTTACTTGTTGACACTTTATTAGACATGGAAAAATTCTAGATTGATAAAGACTAGATGCAAGGTTGGTTAGGAAATGGTATTGAGGCTTGGTTGGCTATAATGGTGTTTGGGTATGATTTGGTAAGTTAGTTTTAGGTGTTTTGGGTGACAAGGCAAGGTTTGATTTAGGCCTTGCTTATGATAGTGACTGATAGTAGTTAGGGGTCGACCAATGATGGTTCACCAAAGATCGATGTCGATTAAGGTTTAAGGGTAAAATGGGTCTAAAGTCATGGTTTAAAGTTGAAGATTTTGATTAGGTTAGTTAAAGGTTGGTTAATCTCAAGGTTGGGTTAAGATTGGTTTGATACTAGGCTAGGCTACGCTAGGTTGAGGTATAAGTGCCAAGGGTTGGTTTTGGTCTAAGGTTGGGTTGAGTGGAATGGTCAAAGCATTTTGGATGTAGAGTTACTCAAATTAATTTTTCCATGTATGTTGAGGTGGGAAAAGTCTCCCAAGTGAAAAAATTGATTAGTAAAGAGGGTTTAGGAAGGATGAAAATGACTTCATTTGCCTCCCAAGGGTTATTAGTTATTAGTTGTTAGTTATAGTTTAAGATATAGGTAGTGGTTCATATGGGAGTTGTTCTATGATGTTAAGGTGAGGGAAATGTTATTGAGTCATATTTGGGTAGTTTTGGGGTCTAGTAATGATGTTGGTAACACCAAATTGGAACAAAGATAGGTTGGATAGGAATGTTTGATTATCCCAATGAAGGAGCTTAGGTATGGTGTTGGTAGCTTGGATAAAAGGGGAGCTGAGACTTTTATTCAAGAGATATCAAATGAAGGGTTGATTTTGGTGTGGGTTGATAGATAAGTTGGTTATGGTTGGGTTAAAATTTGGGTTGATTTTGGTTGATTGATTTGGTTTAGATGTTGGTTTGATTGGTTTAGGTAGGTAAGATAAGTGGTTGATTTGGTTTGTTAGTTTGGTTTGATTGGTGAGGTAAGATGACAAAGATTTGACCTTGTTCTAAAGGGAATCAAATCAAAGATAATGGCGTTAGGTAAATGAAAATTAGTAGGTTATAGAGAAATTGGATTGAATTTATTATGGTTGAGGTTGGGTTGGTTACAGGTGAGGCTGGGTTGGTTTTTGTTGAGGTAGTTTAAGTTGTGGTTTGCTCCACTAAAAGGGTTGGTGGAAGAGTTAGGTTGGGTTGGGCTGAGTTTTTTTTCACTAAAATGAGAAGTGGAAAGGGGGAGTTGGTTGGAGGTTGATCCACTAAAAATGGAAGTGGAAGAGGTACATTCGTTAGAGGCTAATCTAATAAATATGAAGTGAAAAAGGTGGGTTGGTTTGAGGTTGATCCACTAAAATTAGAAATAGAAGAGGTAGGCTAATTAGAGGTTGATCTAATAAAGGGGAAATTAAAGAGGTAGGTTGGTTAGAGGTTGATCCAATAAAAGAGGAAGTGGAATAAGTAGGTTAGTTTGAGGTTGATCCACTAAAAGGGGAAATGGAAGAGGTAGGTTGGAGGTTGATCCACTAAAAGAGGAAGTGGAAGAGGTAGGTTGGTTTCTTTAATTATGGTTTTGAAGGAAAGTTGAAAAGTTTTCACTTGGTCAACAAGTGGTTGGATTAAGGTTGAATCTTCCTTAGTGATGATGGAAAAAGGAATTTGAAAAGATTTCACTTGGTCAACAAGTCGATTGGTTGGGGTTTTCAATATGGTTTCCTTAGTTATAGGTTCACTAAGGACTAAATATAATGAAGGGACCTCATTATGTTGAGGGCTTTAATTATTGGTTTCCAATATAATGGGTGTAGGAAGAGGTTTAAGGATAGATTGTTTGAACACATTTAAGGCTAGGTTGGGGGGAACACAGAGACAATCCTTTGGGACCTCTTTTTGATCAATAATTTTTTGGATGAAAATCTTAAAATATTGACATCTATCTACTACATGCCCATTTGTGTGATGATACACACAAAACACATTCTCTATAAACCAAAGTGGTCTTGGAAGGTGACTATTGATGGGTTTGATTTGAGGAATTCTGATGACAAAAATCCTTAAGATTTTGTCAAAGATTTAGGTATATTATTACACTAGTAGGGTATATTACCTAGGAAGGGGGTGCACCAATCGCTCTTGAGGTTGTGAACTAATTGGTTGGTTTGACATGGTTGATGAATTCGATAGGTTGGGTAGGTTTGATAAAATTTGTGGATTAAAAAGGTTTGGTTGGTAGTTTTTGGTTTGATTTGATGAGGTTGATAAGGTAGGTTGGTTTAAAAAGTTTGGTTGATGGTTGAGGGGATAGACCAAGTCTTGGTTTTGAGATGAAAAGGGTTATCACAAAGGGGGTTTAGATAATTGATATGATGGCTGGGGTGGGTGATCAAATTTTTTCTAAGGTTGAGGTAGTTGATATGATGGTTGAGATAGGTAGTCAAAGGATTGGTGAGGTTGAGATTGTTATAGTTGAGATGGGTCATGATAATGGTCAAATAGGTATTGAGAGGTTATTCATTTGTGGTATTTGAGATTTTATTGGTTATAAGTGAGGTTGGTTTGGTTATAGGCAAGGTTGGGTTGATTTTAGGTGAGGTTGGGTTGATTTTAGGTAAGGTTGGGTTAACCATAGGTAATGTTGGGTTTACCATAGGTAAGGTCAGGTTAACCATAGGTAAGGTTGGGTTGATTATAACGAAGGTTGTGTTGGTTATATGTAAGGTTAGACTGGTTATAGGTGAGATTGGGAGCACAATTGGATCACGATGGAAGGTAAAAACTTAAGGCAAGATGATTATCTTCTAAGAGTTTGATAAAGTTAGGATCTCCATGAGAAAATATATGAGGGATCCCCATTGAATAAGGAAATAGATATGAGGTGGATGAAGGCAAGATGGTAGAAGTTTTCTAAGGGGAGTTAGATTTATCACAACTCAAATAAAGAGAAGACAAGAAAAAAAAATCAAAGTGTTGGACATAGTCATTGAGGTCTAAAGAATTGTCATTGATGTCAAAGGAAACATGTGCTATCATATGTATTAATGTCAAATATGTTGAGTGGAACAAACTTGTGTATGTAATTTAAATACCTTTGCTCACATGGTTATCTTGAAAAGATATAGCTACACACATAGGATGAAGTTATCAACATTTACATGTATGGCAACATCTAAAGGAAATGATCACTCTATGATAATCAAGTTTGTGTCTTTATTTGTCTAAGTTCTATTTCATAAGGATGAATAGAGAAAATGTTGCAAATGCATAAGGTAGTTTCCATACTTAGTTGATTTTTCACCTTTGTATTTGTTGAGGGAATTATTTTGAAAATATTTGTAAAGACAATTCTCTTAAACAAAAAGCCTGTAACAAATAAGGGAATTCTTTTGGAGAAAGTGTCTTAGAGATTTTTTTCAAAAAAATTGTCTTCCCGAATAAAAATTATGAAGGGAACTTTGCAAAAAGTCTAAAGTGCAAGTGGACCATTCAAAAAATTTGAATGGATCTTTTCATAAAATTCAAAGGGTAAGTGGACAGTTCAATTGTTTCAAAGGGATCTTTTCGAAATGTTAAAGGGTAAGTGGACCATTCAAAACTTTCAAAGGGATCATTTTAAAAAACTAGAAGAGTATATGGACCATTTAAAAAGTTTTGAAAGACATGAGTGAAGACATTTTTCAAGAAAATTATCCTAAAAGGTACATTGGCAAAAAGCCCATGGAAATTGTCTCAAAGGTCACCTTGACAAAAAACTTGTAGAAATTGTCTCAAAGGGCATCTTGACAAAAATCACACAAAAATTGTCTCAAAGGTAACTTTGACAAAAATATTGCATAAATTATCTTGAAGAGCCCTTGAAAAAAATCCTACAATTTATCTAAAGGATATAGTTTGAATGAAGAGAGGACATTTTCTAAGTTTTTGAAGGACACTTCTAAAGGATAGAGGACACTTGCAAAGTTCTGAAAGATAGTTTGCAAAATCCTGAAGGGTAGTTTTATTGAAGAGAAAGGCTACTTGAAAGTGATAAAAGACAATTGAAGAGGACACAAGGCCAATTTGAAAAGGTTAAAAGGCTTCCATGACAAACTCTCAAAAGGCATATAGACAAAGATAAAGATTGAGAATGTGTAAAACAATCTAAAGGAGTGAAAGTGAACCAATCATATATGATATATCAAGATACAAGAAAGAGCTTGATGGTTAATGCAAGAGAGATTTATGGTTTTATTTCAAAAGTAGAAATATCTAATGGTTCAAGATAGACAATGAATGGTGCCAAAGACAAGATGAATAATCCTCATTTAAAGACATGACCAGACAAATAGTTAGCTCAAAAGGTTTACATGGAGCTTGAGATTGATCAATCCAACTAATAAATCATCAATTAAGGAAATGACATAGTAATGACCTAAATTCAATAGTTGTCAAACATAGTAAAGAGACCTAACCATTGCAATGTGTTTCATGAATTGAGACACGTGAAATCATAAATGTCAAAGTAGCATTAAATGAAAACCAAAAAGGGGTGTTGAAGTGTGAATGCAATTGAAGATGTGGAACCCTAGATTCATTGTCTATACATATACAACATCTTGAACATTATAATAAGCTTTTTATTTTATTATTAAAATTTTGAGAGTGACTCAAAGGTTATCTATTAAAGATGTATGCAAATAGATTAAAAGGCAAAGGAAAAAAAGGGAATGAAGTGTGTTTGAATAGAATATATCTAGACATATGTAATCATAGAGTGAAATTTAGAAGGATAGAGATTGAGTAGAGAGGGAAAAAAGACATAGAGAATGTGTAGAGATTAAGCAAAGAGGAAGAAAGAGAACATAAAGATTGAGCAGAGTGTAAGTAGTTGTAGACTAGACTTGTAAAAAATAAACTAAATTGGATTCATTTGGGAATCTATCTTATATGCTGGAGTTGTAGCTTCATAAGTTCTAATTGGTTGGTGCCATCATAAAAACTGAGCTGGTTCTCAGTTAGGGGATTGGTGTCTCCTTAGGATTGGTGTGCTTAAATATAACCTATAAGGTTTTGCCAGTGAAGTGTTTAACTATGAGGTTGGATTAGAACAATAGATTATAGTAGCTATTCTCACCATGGTTTTTCCCTTTGGGTTTTCCATGTATAAATTTGGTGTAATGTATTTATGTGTGTGTGTGATCTTAGCATCTCTTCTTTGATTTTCATATGAATTTGTATTTCCTCTAAAATTTTAAATCAACTAGTTTTATCTCATCTACTGATTCACCCCCCTCTTAGTACATAGTTGTGTTCAATAATTGGTATCAAAGCCCAGGGTTGCTTAGGAAGAAGCTTAATTAGCTCACATAAATCTTGGTTAGTGAACACAATGGATAGTCAAGGAGGATCCTCCTCAAATAAATCACCTCTCTTTGATGGATCTAACTATGCTTTTTAGAGCATAAAGATGGAAGCATATTTTTCCTCATTAGGATTTGATGTATGGATGTCTTTAGTAAATGGATATATAACTCCTGATATAGTTCATACTAATTAGGCTACCAAGAAGGCATATTAAAATAATGTCAATGCAAAGAATGTTATTTTTTGTGGACTATCAAACTCAGATTTTGTCAAAGTTATGCATTGTCAGAGTGCAAAAGACATCTGGAAAAACTTAAAAATCATCTATGAAGGAGATGAAAAGGTGAATCAAGCTAAGATATAAACATAAAAAGGGTTTTTTAAGAGTCTTAAGATGAATTAAGAGGAAAATATTATCAACTAACTCCTCAAGGTAGATGAGATAGTGAATGCTATCAAAGGAATTGGAGAAATAATAGAAGATTCAACTATTGCAAAAAAGTTTTTAATATCCCTACCATCAAGATATGACTCCAAAATCTTTACAATTGAAGAATAAACATACTTGGACAAGCTCATAGTGGATAAGCTACATGGAACATTCACAACCAATGAGATGAGAATGGGAGAGACTGATACGTTTAAAAGAAAAGATGCATTCAAAGTAGAAAAGTAGGCAAAAGAACAAATATCCACATTTAAATCTAAGGAGACTGATGGAGAAGAAGCTAACTTTGTTATAAAATTAAAGAGAGGATCAAGAAAATACAAAGGTAAGCTACCATTTAAATGCTTGAAATGTGGAAAGGTAGGACACTTTGCTACCAAATGTCCTTATAATAAAAAGGACAATTCTGAGCAAGTAAGGAGCAACAAAAAGGTGAAACCTCACTATGAAAAAAAGAAGAGCTTCTTTAAGAGCAGGAAAATTTTATATACAAAATAAGATAATGACTCAGTGAAGGGTAGTGATAGTGATAGTTCATATGATGATCATGACTGTGCTTTTGTAGCAAAGGCAAAAGAATTCTTGTTCATGGTAGAATAATCCACTCCCATAAATCAAGAATAGGACAAAGATGAAGATTGGGATGAAGAAGAGGAAGGTAAAGTTGATCTAGAAGGTGAGCTAGTTTGTGATCTAGAAGAGATTGAGAAACTAAGAAAAGAGAACTCAAAATAGAAAAATCTTGGTTAGAAGGAACTTGAAAAATCTAATCAAATGATAGTGACTCTAAAAACTCAACTTGAGGAGGCTAAAAGAATAGAAGAAGTAGTTAAGATGGAATGACAGACAAAATCCAAAGAATGCATGAAGCTTGAGGTAGAAATAGTAGCTTTGAGGAAAGAACTTGAGAAGGAAAAAATTCAAATAGACAAAAGTCTAAATTTGACAAAAGGATCAGACATTCTTAATGAATTAATCAATGGTCAAAATCCTTCAAATGAAAAATTTGGTCTTGGATATGAGAAAGGAAATGGATCATCAAGTAGTACATCAACCAACCTATATGATAATTTCAAAATACGAGGAGGAGCAAAAGTAAAGAAATAGAAGGTCAGCAAGGACACTATGAATGATCCAAACAAGGATAAAGTGAGGATAATAAATTTTGGGAAAAGGTTTGAAATCAAATATGTAGAAGGATATACTCAAGTGATAGACTTTAAGAAATAAAGGAGTATGAAAGTTAATTATACTTCACCAAAGAACTTTATGACTAGGTATTATTCATCCTTTTACAATTATTTTTACATTTGTAATTAGTTTGGTCATAGGGCCATTGAATATAGAGTTATTCCTACTAGAAGAATTAATTTTGTAAGTTGAAACTCATTTTCTCCTATGCTAGATTCAAGTTTAATGTGATACAATTGTAATAATTTTGGTCACCTAGCTAAGCATTGTAGGACCAACTTTGTAACATCAAAAGGATACAATGTAAATAAAGTCAAGTCTCTTAATAAGAACAAAGGTTCACAAATCATTGATAAATAAAAGGATATATGAGAAACCCAAGAAAATGTGGAAAGTGAAAAATAAATCCTTGATTGCTCAAATGGCACTCCATGCTAAAGAACAAAACTTGTGGGTGATAGACAGTGGGTGCTCAAGGCACATGAATTGTGACAAGAGCAAGTTCACCAAGTTGAGAAAGTGTAAGGAAGGAACTGTCAGCTTGAGAGACAACACAATAGTAAAAATCAAAGGCAAAGGAACCTTTCACATTGATGGTAAGATTCCTACACATGATGTTATTTATGTCAAAGGACTGAATCATAATCTACTAAGTGTCAGCCAAATGTGTGATAATGGATATAAGGTCATATTTGATGCTGAAGGCTATAAGCTAGAGAGATATAGAAAAATAGTTACAGAAGGGAAAAAGACTGAGAATAATATCTACAATCTTGTTGAGGTAAAAAATAATAATTTCCTCATAGGAAAGGTTGATGAAAGCTGGTTGTGGCATATGAGAATGGGACATGTCAATTTTTATAATCTAATCAAAGTAAGTTTGAATAAGTGTGTAAGAGATATGCCCAAGATAACCAAACCCACAAATACTACATGTAGAGAATGTAAATTAGGCAAGCAAACAAGGGTCAAGTTTGAAAGAAAAGAATATGCGACTACAAAGCCTTTGCAATTAGTCCATATTGATCTTTATGGTCGTACCAAGACAAAAGGATCAAAAATATTTCATTAATTCATTTTATTTGTAGATGATTACTCAATAATGACATGGGTAACCTTTTTGAAGGACAAATCTCAAGCCTTTGAGAGATTTAAGATCTTTAGAGCCATGGTTGAAAATGAAATGGGATGAAAGATTAGATGTTTGAGATATGATAAGGGTGGATAATTCACCTCAAATGATTTCAAAGAATATTATGAGAAACATGGGATTAAAAGGCACTACTATGCTATAAGAACTACATAGCAAAATTGAGTTATTGAGAGAAAGAATAGGACTATTAAGGAGATGGCCAAAACAATGTTGAAAGAGGCCAAAATATCTAATGGATATTGGAGAGAAGCAGTCCAAATAGTAGTATACATTGTAAACAGAGTTTAACTGAGGGTGAAAAGTGATAAAATTCCATATGAACTAAGGTATGGAAATATTGCACTAGTTAATTACTTTAGAGTATTTGGAAGCAAATGCTACATCAAAAGAAAGGAGGACAAACTAGGAAACTTTGAGTCAAGATGTGATGAGGTATTTTTTCTTCATTACTCTACTCAAAGTAAAGCCTATGTATGTTACAATAAGAGGATACATAAAATAGTTGAAAGAATCAATGTCAAGGTTGAAGAAGGATTTAAACAAGTTGAGCCTAATGAGGAGATCAGAATTGAAGAATTAAAAAAAGCCAAAAATGAAGAAGATAGTGAAGAGGAGGAAGAAAAGATTGTAAAGGTAGCTCCAAAGTTTTTTCAAAAGGATCATCCTAAGGAGTAGATAATTGTCAACAAAAATGAAGGTGTTCAGACTAGGAAAAGAGATAGAATGAACAAGGAGCAAGTAATTTTTGATCTATTTTCATAAATTAAACCTAAGACCTTAATTGAAGCTATCAAGGATGAAAATTGGTTAAAAGCCATGGAAGAAGAACTGAGTCAAATAAAAAAAAACATGGGAATTAGTTTCTAGACCCTTAAACAATAATGTGATAGGAATAAAATGGGTTTACAAAAACAAACTCAATAAAGATGGAGTTGTCATAATAAATAATGCAAGATTGGTGTACAAGGGATATGCACAAGTAGAAAGCATAGACTTTGAAGATACATTTGCTCCAATGGAAAGACTAGAAGCCATAAGAATGTTTTTAACATTTTTTTTTCATAAGAAGTTCAAAGTATATAAAATGGATGTAAAGTCAGCCTTCTTGAATTGAAAATTAGAAGAGGAAGTCTACATTAAACAACCATAAGGTTTTTAGCTAGTGGATGAATAAGATTATGTGTGTAGAGTGAAGAAGGTATTGTATGGTCTAAAATAGGTAGCTAGAGCATGGTATTTGATATTGTATCAATACCTGCAATAATAAGGTTTCAAAAAAGGATGTGAAGACAAAAATTTGTTCTTTAAATTAGAAGGTGAACATATGCTGATTATTGTTGTCTATGTAGAAGATATCATCTTTAGATGTGAAAATAATAATATGTACAAAGAATTTACCACATAAATGCAAAGTGACTTTGAAATTTCTATGTTGGAAGAACTTTATTTCTTTATTGGTCTACAAATTACACAAACTAATGAAGGGATATTCATATCTCAAACCAATTATGTAAAGGAGATGCTCATGAAATTTAGAATGAAAGATAGTAAACCGGTTAGTACTCCCATGATAACTAGATGCAAGTTGAGAAAAGAAGATGACTCACCTGATGTGAATAATACTATGTATAGATCAATGATAGGTAGCCTATTGTACCTAACTTCATCAAGACTAGACATCATGCAAGCTATATGTATGGTTACAAGATTTCAAGTAGTTCCTAAGGAATCACATCTCAATGCTGTGAAAAGAATCTTTGGATTCATCGAGAGCACAGTTGACTATGGTCTATGGTACCCTAAAAGTGAAGATCTCACTTTGATTACATATGTAGATGTTGATTGGTTAGGGAGTGTGGATGATATGAGAAGCACTAGTGATGGTGTATTCTTACTTGGAAATAGACTTATGTCATGGCTGAGAAAAAGGCAAGAGTCAGTTACACTTTCTATAGTAGAATTAGAGTATGTAGCAGCAACAACATGTTGCACCCAAGTCTTGTGGATGAAGTAAAATCTCAAAGACATCAAGGTAGAATACCAAGAACCTATTTCTATTTTTGTGATAACTCAAGTGCCATAAACATATCTAATAATCTAGTGATGAATTTTAGAACCAAGCATATATCCATCAAGTATCATTTTTTGAAAGAAAATGCTATAGATCAAGAGGTCAAAATTGAGTATGTGCCAACAAAGGACAAAATTATAGATATATTTACCAAGCCTCTTCCCAATGAGAAATTTGAGTATATAAGAAAGAAGCTAGGAGTAGTGGCTCTCACACCACATCACTAGCTTCTAGTGATAGGGCATAAATCTAGGGGGAGTATTAAACGCACAATATTAACTCCTGGATTAAGAGAAAAGGTAGTTTGGTGAGAAAGCTATAGTCCCTTTTCTATGTGATAACAAAGGAGGTGACAAAGGTGTGTTGGCTCTAGATCATTATGCCTATCTGCATAGATATATGTCAATCATTGATTGGTATTTTAGACCAATGCTATATAAATGATCATTTGGATAATCATGGATCTAAGAGAGATAATGTATCATTGCCTAAGGGGGAGTTCCTCACAAAATGTTCTAGCCTATCAGATCCAATGATCAAAACAACTAAGATGTCATGAAAGGAGTAGATTATTGAAATATTATGGTAGAGACTCTTTGTCATTAATGTTAAAGGGGGAGAAAGTAGAATGAAGATAAAGGAGTTATGTCATTCTGATGATAAGCTGCCATCAATAAAAAAGGGGGAGATTTTTAGACATAGTCATTGAGGTCTAAAAAATTGTCATTGATGTCAAAGGTAGCATGTGTTATCATATGCATTAATGTCAAATATGTTGAGTGCAACAAAATTATGTATGTACTTTAAATACCTTTGCTCACATGGTTATCTTGATAAGATCTGGATACGCACATAGGATGAAGTTATCAACATTTACATGTATGGTATCATATAAAGGAAATAATCACTCTATGATAATCAGGTTTGTGTCTTTCTTTGTCTAAGTTCTATATCATAAGGATGAATAGAGAAAATGTTACAAATGCATAAGGTAGTTTCCATAGTAAATTTTCACCTTTGTATTTTTTGATGGATTTTTTTTTCAAAATATTGGCAAAGACAATTCTCTCGAACAAAAAGACCATAGAAAATAAGGGAATTATTTTGAAGAAAGTGTCTTGGATAATTTTTTCAAAAAAATTATCTCAAACAAAAATTCCAAAAGGCACTTTGCAAAAAGTCTGAAGAGCAAGTGAACCATTCAAAAAATTCTAAAGGGATCTTTTCATAATGTCAAAGGGAACGTGGACCGTTCAAAAATTATGAAGCGATCTTTTCAGAACGTTTGAAGGGTAAGTGGACTACTCAAATGTTCTAAAGGGATCTTTTCAAAATGTTGAAGGGTAAATGGACCATTAAAAACTTCTGAAGGGATCATTTCAAAAAAATTGAAGGGTATGTGGATTGTTGAAAAAGTTCAAAAGGGTATGTATCCTACATAGAATTTTTGAAAGACATGAGTGAAGACATTTTTTTAGGGAAACTATTCCAAAAGGCACATTGGCAAAAATCCAGTGGAAATTATCTCGAAGGGCACCTTAAAAAAAAGCTTGTAGAAATTGTCCCATAGGGCATCTTGACAAAAAGCCTAAAAAAAATGTCCCAAAGGGCACTTTGAAAAAAATCCCATAGAAATTGTCTCAAAGAGCCTTTGAAAAAAATCTTGCAACAATTTGTTTGAAGGATATAGTTTGAATAAAGAGAGGACATTTGCCAAGTTTAAAGGACACTTCTAAAGGATAGAGGACACTTGCAAAGTTTTGAAAGATAATTTGAAAAATCTCAAAGGGTAGTTCTATTGAAGATAAATGGAAATTGAAAGTGTGAAAGACAATTGTAGAGGACATAAGGCCTATTCAAAAAGGTTGAAAGGATTTCATGACAAACTCCCAAAAGGCATATAGACAAAGATAAAGATCAAGCATGTCTAAAATAATCAAAAGGAATGAAACAAAACCAATCATATAAGAGATATTAAGATGTGAGAAAGAGATCGATAATTAATATGAGAGAGATTGATGGTTCTATTTCAAATGTAGAAATATCTGATGTTTCAAAATAGACAATGTATGGTGCCAAAGATAAGATGAATAATCCTTATTTATAGACATGACCAGATAAATGGTTAGCTTGAAAGGTCTACACAGAGCTTGAGATTGATCCATGCAACCAATCAATCATCGATTAAGTAAATAGAATATTAATGACCTGAATCCATTAGTTACAAAACATAGTAAAGAGACCTAACCATTGCAATGTGTTGCATGAACCAAGACATAGGAAAGCATATATGTCAAAGTAACATTAAATGAAAACCAAAAAGGGGTGTTGAAGTGTGAATGCAATTAAAGATGTAGAACCCTAGAATAATTATATATACATACATATACAACATCTTGAACATTCTAATAAGATTTTTCTACTATTTTTGTAAATTTGATAGTGACTCAAAGGTTGTCTATTGAAGACATGTAGATAGAGTAAAAGGCAGAGAAAAACAAAAGGGAATGAAGTGTGTTTGAATAGAATATATCCAGACGTATGTAGTCATAGAGTAAAATTCATAAGGATAGACACTAATCAAAGAAGAATAAAGTACACAAAGAATGTGCAAAGATTGAGTAGAGAGGAAGAATGAGCAGAGTGTAAGTAGTTATAGACTAGACTTGTAAGAAAGAAATTGAACTAGATTTATTTGTGAATCTATCTTGTATGTTGCATTTGTAGATTCATAAGTTTTGATTAGTTGGTGCCATCATAAAAGCTAAGTTGGTGCTCAGTTAGGGGATTGGTGTCTCCTTAGGATGGGTGTCCTTAAATGTGACCTATGATGTTTTGCTAGTGAGGTGTTTAACTATGTGGCTAGATTAGAATAGTAGATTCTAGAAGCTATTCTCACCATGGTTTTTCCCTTTGGGTTTTCTACATATAAATCTAGTGTAATGTGTTTTTTTGTGCGTGTGATATTAGAATATTTTCTTTGATTTTCATATGAATTTATATTTCCTTTAAAGGCTTAAATCAACTAGTTTTAGCTCATCTACTAATTCACCCCCTCTCAGTAGATGGTTATGTTCAACACAAAGAAGATAAAACACACACTAAAGCACATTAAATCCTAAGGTTATTGTTGCCTCACTTGTGGCTTATTCCTTAAGTTAGAATTATGTAACTTAACTTGGTTTTGTAGAGAAGGTAATAGAAAAGAAGTCTATGGTTGGTTTCAGGTAGTTTAGGTTCTCAAAATTGTCCATGTTGGAATTGATACATGGATTGATATTGGGGCCTACCCCCTCACTTCACAAACTACAATGATAAGGGTGTTAGGTTCTTAGCCAAGATATATCGAATACCAAATATTATACTCATCTATAGAATTGAGTTTTGGTTTCTCCTCTTGGTAATGACATCGAATAAAGATAGCCAAGGGTGAAGGATTACCACTAGGAGATGAAACCCTACTTGAACCTTATGTCAAGTGTTTGTTGTTTGATTTGGTATAATTGGTTTGATCTATGTGTGTAAATAAGTGAGGATATAGTTAATTTACTTGATTAATTAAGCTGTGTGAGCTAACTATACAAGCAAATAATGCATGAAAGGTGAATTTTAAGCCCAATTTTTTTGACTTTATTTAAATGAGCATAAAACTAGAAGGAAAAGCACATAAATGCAAACTAATGAACCCAAGAAAATATTCATGGGTCCCACTAGGCATACCATAATGTTTCACTATTTTTACACTTATTTTCCTTTAGAAGAGACTAAAACTTTGAAGAAGGGTGTGGTAGAAGAACCTGGTTTTGTTGTGTGTGCATGAATCTAGTCAATTATAGATACTCCTCCTAGTTTGGGGAGGATAACCTAAAAATAAGAAAGACACTAGAAAATGGTTTATTATTAAGGTAGGTGGGTGTATTTCCTATCATGAGTTAGATCTAAGAAGTATGAGACTTCCTTGGAGGCTGTCAATCTACCTTTACACAAGTTAATGTTAAGCAAAGTAATGATAAGAAAGTTTCAATAAGTAATGGAAAATACTTAATCTAAATGAAATAAATAATTTTAAATATAAATGATATTTCTAACAAAATAACATTAAAAATAAATGCTAAATTATTAAGATGTGGTTCAGGTTGTTGTTGTTGAGTTTGTGTAGTAACAAGGATTGAGAACTTGGGCTTTTGGTTGAGGTGGGTAGGTGTTTTTAGATTATTTTTTTGGGTGAAATAAGTTACAAAGTGATCATCACAAGTTAAGGTATGACCATTGATGGTTAGGGCTGACCATCATCAGTTAATAGGTGACCACTGGTAGTCAAAGATGACCACTGGTGGTCACTATGGGTTTTGATAGGGTGTTAGGTTTGGGTAAAATGGACTTGAGTTAGGTTGGAGAAGGGTTTTATTGGTTTATTGAGGTGGTTTAATGGTTGTGGAGGCAAGAGGGAGCCTTAGAGATGCTCAATTTAGGGAGTTAATGTTCAAATGACTAAGATTGGTCAGTGGGTATTCTAGTCGAGAGGAGGGTGTTTTGAGTTGTAGAACCCCAAGACAAGAAAGGATGTGGAGAAAAGTGAAAGTGGGTGTAAGATTAAAAATATTGAAGCTAAATGGCTGAAACTTTCAAATAAAAACCATATACTTATCTTGTTTTTGGTAGTTACTCACTTGAAAAAGTCCTGGAGTAGAGGTGGATCTACTTGGGAGCCTAGATTTATGCGAGTAGAGTGATAGTACTTGAATATTTTGTGTTGGCATGATGAGGTGCTTGATGAGTTTGTCAACTAGTTTTGGTTTAGCTCTGGTTTACCAAGCATTATTTCATTCTTACCCTCAGTGATCCTTATTCCTTCCTTTATGATTCCCACCTTTTTGGGCATGAGTCTTAGGCTAACATTATGTAACCATCAATGGTCCTAGTTAGCCATTATTGGTAGAGGGTCGATGATCGATAGTTAAGGAGAAGAGGTTAAAATGAAATTATCCATTTTCGCTACTAATTGGTATTTAAGGCATTAGTAAATGATATAAGGTTATTTAAAGGGGCATGGGGATATGTGAGGAGTAAGTCTAGGTGGTTAGGGCATGAAATACCATGGTATAAATGGTCTCTAGGCTAGGTGTTGATAGGTTAGCCATGGGTTTGGGTAGGTGAGGTGGAAATAGGATTTAACTAATTTAATTAAATAATTAAATTAGCTAAAGGTGTAGATGGGTGAAAGGGTGTGTTAAGGGGGTAATATAATCAAAGAGGGGCCAAGGGGTGGTTTAAAGGGTAATGTGACACCTAGAACTATAGTGTATGGTTTTATAGTGTTTATATAAGGATAGAGAGGCTTTTATAGAAGAAGACTAGTTGTATTTTGATGGCCTTGCTAATTACTTTTAAAGGCTAAAATATCTAATCCCTAATCAGATCATGGATCATCTTGATTATATAGGAAATGAACTTGGCCCATGATCCTGAAGAATCCTAGAACTTTTATCAATTGGTGTACCTAATTTAAATCAGGGGGTGACCTCATGAGTTTTGAGAGTGATTCTTCTAAATAAACTAGTGATGAGACTCTTGATAGTGATGTAAAATCCCATTATAACATTTTTGAATAAATTGATGACTCAGATTTATTTGATCAAAACACCATTATAACCATAACACTTGTTTATACTATTAGAGATTCCCATCCTAAAGCAAGATCCCATTATAATATTGGAGCTTCCCATCGTAAAGAAAGATCCCATTATATCATTGGATCTTCCCTTACTAAAGATAACCCCATTTTATTAGATTTTCTCTTACTAAAGTAGAACCTCATTTTTTCGTATGTCTTTGTCATCTTGAACTCATTGATTGGGACCAACAAAAACTAGTTGTATGCCTTGATGAGTTTTAAAATGAAGAATAAATTGTAGAATACATGGGCCTAAGATATGGATAGCCCATTTGTGATCACAAACAAGGCTTTGATTTTTCATTAGATCCTTGTACCTACTTTAGAGATTAGTCAAACTTTTACAGTCATAAAAAAGATAAAACATCAAGATTTTTGGTGAAAACCTCTTTGAGGGACTCATTTATCAAGGAAAAAGTAAAGATAAAGAAAATCCCTTAAGTGAAAACCTATTTTATGTGCTCTCAAGAAGGAAAGTTTGCTCATCCCCTTAGGATGTGTAGACACCTAAATCTGGCCACCGATAACCTCCAATCAAGTTTTTAGCCAATTTCCACCCAAAATGCATAATTTAGCCTAAAAACACTAAAACATGCTAAATGATGTAAAACCAACATATTCAAGTGCCAATTTTGTCTAGGGTATCACTAAATGGGGTAATGCAATTTATGGGCTAGCTAACTTTGATTAGATCATTTTGAGACAAAATACCAATTTTACACCTAGGTGCTCTGCATTGCTCTTTCCTATCAAATATATTGCACAAGATGTGTGCCTTCATTATTTGTTGTTGGTAACATCCTAAATGGGAATATGATTCCAATGCATCTAATAGTGACTTTTAATTCTAATCTAGTCAAAATTTGGACCAATAACAAGGCATTCTAATCAATTTAAGTAATTTTTGCACAAAGTGCTTAATCATGCTTAAGAGCTAATTAAGGAAAATCAAGGCATAATTAAGAATTCCATGGAAACTTGTTGAATAACTTGTTTTGGAAATGAATATTGAATATCTTCATCATCAAGTGGCTTCATTTCTTAGGAAAACATCCCTAGGCCATAAATGCCATAAATATCAGGATTCATGCCCTCCATGCCTCATCAATGCCTTCCATGATGCCCTCCATGCCTATTAATTACCTCTTCTTCCAATTCCATGATGAGGATAATTATAAATTTAATTGTAAAAATTGAATTAATCCTTAGCCACACATCCCAATCCTGAGATGGATGGTTCAGGTTGATTCTAAACATTCTCAAAAATATATAAATAAGAGGCCTTACCACATCATTTCTAAGTTATTTTGGTGCAAAGTTATAATGCACAAATATCTTCAAGAAGCCATTGCAATTAGTGTTACCATGAAAAATTGATTCTAAGCCAAGATAAGCCGAGCTACAAGCCAAAGGTGCCAAGTAAAGATGAAGGTAGCCAAGCTTCCATTGCTAAGGACTTCATGAGCACAAGCCAAGCAAGCCACTATAATAAACATTTTAGAGCATCTGAAGAAGGTAAAATATGGTTTGTTTTGCATTTTAGTTGTTTTTTTATTCATGTTTGTTAGCTAAGCTATCCTTAGTGTCTATGCCTAGAGATGTTATGCTAGTTAGTGTGTTTCTTTCATTTTGTTTTCATTTTGGAACTAACACCATACTAACCATCCTCTCTTGAGTCAAATTCCTAGATCACATAATGGCATACCCAGTGGGGCTAGATAGATCCCACACATGAAGAAGGTCATTTTATAGCTTTAAAAGTTTCATTTGGATCATTAAAAATCTTTTAAAATGATTTTCTAAATTTATTTTACCATTTTTTGTTTGTTATGGGTTTACACAGTAATCGACATTAGCTAGTAAGACTAACATTAGTTGGATAGCTTAACCAATGTTAGTTAGTAAAACTAACATCAGTTGGATACCTATCATTAGTCACATTGGTATAACTGATGTTAGTTAGATAAATATCATCAATTAGAAAATGTAACCATCATTGGTTATATAACTGATGTCAACCACTATGTTTATCTTAAAACACAGACCTAAGAGCTCATTTTTTAAAGTTCATTATTTCAAACCTAAAAGAGCTTCAAGGCTAAAGGACATGCTAATGTTTTTTATAGGAAAAAGCTTGACATTTGTTAAAAACATGTTTAGATCACCTTTTTCATGCTTAAAAATTAATTAGGAACTTTGTTTTGGTGTTTAAAAGAAACAAATTTAGATGTTTATGGGGAATGTTTTCAAAGTTTGCAACTAAGACCAAGGGGTCAAATGAACAACACCTCATTTTCCATTTGGGATTAAAAATGAACTCACCTTTTCAAAGTTTTTTGTGTTTACTTAGTTGTTTAGATTAAATTTTTGTTTGGAAAAAAGAGAGATGTTGCGTGTATGCTCTTCCATTTTTCCCCTTTAGGGAACACCTAAAATCAAAAGTGCCATTCCTATTGCAAGTATCCTAGTCCAAAGATTAGAAATAAATTCATCTAAAGCACTCCCTAAAAACTTGTCAAATTTTAGGTGACCTTGAAAATGACCCTAAAGTCTTTTTACTTTCATGCGTTCTTTATTTTTATGCAAAATTGGCTTATGAGGGGGACTTCATCACCTCCCATGAGTTCATTAGGGAAGCTTTGACCTAAGGTTTCACCTCCCAACATTAACTTCATTTGGATCTTAATTGGAGTTACACATGAGATATAGTGGAATTTTAGACATTATACTACAGTAAACAAACATCAGGATGTAGTGGTTACAAAAAGGACTAGACCTTTTTACAACAAGCCAAGTTATTCAGAGCCAAAATTCATGCTTTTATTTTGCATTGTTTGACATGAAATTCATTGTGCAATTTATTCCCTTAGAATGTTTAAAAAATTGTTAGATCTTAGACAAATCCCCACTTGTCATGGAAGTACTGTTGGTGCAAGGTGAACGTCAAGGTCCATGTTGTAGTACTATCATTTGAGAGAAGGGGGGGTTTAAAAACCCTACTATATAATATGTATTTACTTTTGGATGAACTCTTAAAATCCTCTCAAATGATGTATATTAATGGATTCCAACAATATTAAGCAACCTTGTCAGTTTAGGATCTAAGAGAGATTAATTAGTTGGTATTGTCCTAGATTAAAGTCTTGTTTAAAGTCAAAACTTGGTGTAAGCAAATAATTCAAACCAAAACCATAGTACTAATTTTCCTTTGAATAAAGAGGCATTATGTTGCCCTCATGAGATCATCAATTTTCCTTGTTCAAAGTTCATCAAAATCTTGAGATTCATATCATCCACTTTGGTGCAGTTTGCAACCCAATTGAGTCGAGACCTTTACCAAAGTTGTTTTAAGTCCTTCACTTATAATAGAAATTTAGTATTGCACCTTTATAAGTTCATAGGTTTGATGTGTTAAGTGGGTTCACCATTTGCACTAAACTTGAGGTAACTTAGGTTTAATTTCAAATTTGGGTTGAAGGCCATTCAAGACTCATAATAATTATCATCACTTGATATACTTAAGCCATTTTATGCTAAAAACTTGCACTTTGAGTCTTTTCACCACAACATTTTGTGTCAATAAAAGTAGTGTTATGCTATCAAAATTATGGGAAAATGTCTTTGCCTTATAGAGTTTTTAAAACAAACTTTTTTGTCACACCTTTTAGGTAGTATAGCATTGTTACACTACCCAAAACATTTAAAATATTTTTTCATAGACCCTCTTGCATAGAGTTAAATTTGTTCCTACATTTTCAGACCAAACCAAGTGTATTTTTGTGATCTTTTATCTAGAAAAGTTATACCATTTACTTTTGTCTAGCTTATTTGTCAAAGAACTAAGTTTTATACCATTATTTATGAGAAAATAATATATCTCTAAAAGTACCTTGTGTTTCATACCTTATACCTAGTTGATCAAGTTCATGACCAAGAATCAAATGCCTAGTGTTTGTTAGAAGTGTTTCAAATCCATTAGATTAGAACTTTAATCTATTTTAAATTCTAGATTTTGACACCATTTGGCCAAGATGCCTAGCACATGCCTTGTTCGAGCCTAGTTTTTGACACCACATTTGGCCAAAATACATAACAACTTTTAAATTTCTAGATTAGACTAATTTGAAACACTTCGACCTTAAATTTTGGCATTTTGATTTTTGGTCAATTTACTTGATTATCATTGTGTGAACAATGAAACATTGAATATTTCACACTATCTTGTTTCCTCACAAATCTTTGCATAAACCTTTTGATCCTTTTGATGAATCTAGACCAAGTTGAAACACAATCTATTTTAGATTCTATCCTTTTTAGAGTTTGTATAACTCTTTCACTTTTTATTACAAAGCATTGACTATGGATCCCAACATGTATTCCTACACTCATAATGGACTCGTGTACAATCTAGGGATTAGTAATGTAGTTGTACAGGAAGAGATGGTGCAAGACCCCTATGTAGATAATATTGTATATGAGATGGATTATTATCCCTCTTATAATACTCAATCAGGGGCACAAATCCAAGATCCATTAGATAACTATCTGGTTAACACACCACCTTATTTAGAACAAGACCAAGAAAAAATCACACAATACTTAGCTACAATACCCACAGTGGATGAGCTAGTTCTTCAACAGTTATATTTTACTAATACAGATTCCACATATGATCCATTTTTGTTTGAGTGACATTTGTTAGAGAATAAATATGAGATTTTGGTTAGATCCATAGAGGTAGGGGCCAAGTTTCTAACAAAATTTTCCCATATAAATTTACCAAGTCTAGTAAGAGTGCCCCAAAATATCATTTACTATCAATAGGCTTCTTCTAGCAATCCTATGGCTCTAGTCCAAATGACATATCAAGACCCTAATATATCTAATCAAGGCAAAAACATCATGGAATATCACTTTAACCAAATGCAAAAAACACATCAAACCTACCTAAATATAGCACATAATTTCAATCAAATGAATATGGTGAGTAAGCATCTTATTAACCTAGTTCCTTCAATAGGAGTGTTGATGGAGTTAACTAGACAAGAAAATCTAAGTTCTAACCCATTCATAAAAACTAATTTGATAGATAACTTGATGCATATGCTTGTTATTAAATAAGTGTATTTAGCCTCTACACATAATAGTGAGCCAAACATAGTAGATGATGTGCAAACAATGTCCAATCTCAATCAAAGTGGTACTAATGCACAAACAACTAGCCAATGACATGTACCTATAGTTAATCCCATGGGTAGATTATCATACCAGGGAATAGGAGTTTATTCATCCCAACCTCAACTAGTTGCTTCTTCAAGTGTATATCCTATGAGATTAGGTAATCAAATAAAAATCAATGCCAATCAATGCCATGCCTCAATGACATAATGTGATGAATCCTACTCCTCAACAAGTAATGAGTAGTATTTCATAATAGTAGACACAACCTAGTGTATCAATGCAATAGAGGACAAATACATTACCACCTCAATCAAGGGAAATAAAGTTTCCACCTCACTAGGTAATGATGAACATACCTCTTCAGTCATAGACAAATATCCCAATTCAAATACAAGCAATGACTAGTCAACAATGTCCAAATATTGGTCAATGATAGATGTCAAATCTACAACATATTTTCACTTCTCCATAAATATTCATGCAACAAGGAGGTCCCTATATTTCTCAAGTATCTACTAGACAATAATTGGTGCAAAATGTGCCATAAATTTAGAGATAGGGTCTTGGTCCACAAGTTCTCATTCAACAACAAGGTTCGATTGGTTAGTAGCATGTCCCTTTTTAACCATAGTAGGCACAATATAGTTATATCCCTCCATCCCAACCATAAAATCCTCTAAGTCAAACCTTTATCACCAACCTAATCCAAAATATCATGCAACCAATTATGCAATTTCAAGTACATCCTAATCCATGTATGCATATTCTTGGTCCATTCCCCAACTAAAATAATGTAGCCCAACAAGTATCTCCATCATACCCTGGTTAAAGTGTCCCACTTGTGACCTCCCAACCATCTACCCAAACCAATATTCTCCCTCAAACCAATGTTCCTTTCAATTTCCTATCCCAAGAATTACAATAGATGAAGGATACAATTTCTACCATTTAGGTTGGTAAATAGATTAAAATTTTCAAATTGGATGATGTGTGTTCCTACCCATTCAACATGGAATATTTATAGATACCATTTCCTCTAGGATACAAACCACCAAAATTTGACAAATACAAAGGGAAAGGTGACCCTAAGGCTCATTTGACTAAATTCTTTATCACATGTCAACCAGTGGCATATAG
This sequence comes from Torreya grandis, assembly GCA_037957365.1. Classification (NCBI taxonomy): domain Eukaryota; kingdom Viridiplantae; phylum Streptophyta; class Pinopsida; order Cupressales; family Taxaceae; genus Torreya; species Torreya grandis. The sequence goes on from JARHVA010002334.1 coordinate 297,884, forward strand.
TGACATATACCTTTTTACTGTTGTTCCCAAGGAGCTTGGTTGGACAAGCCTTGGAGTGGTTTTTAAAGTTGCCCAAAAATTTAGTAACAAATTTTGATGATCTTTCTAATAAGTTTGTGCAACACTTTTCCTATAGTCTCGAGCATGATATTTCATTAGTGGACTTAATGTAAGCAAATCAAAATGTTGGTGAGAGTTTTGTAGGTTATTTACAATGATGGAGAGCCCTTACAAGCTATTTCACCCATAGTTTACTAGATAAACAATTAGCCACTATGTTTACTAAAAATTTTCATAGTGAGATAGCTTATCATTTGAAATTACAATGTGCACATACTTTAAAGGAAATCATTAATAAAGGCTTATTGATTGAGTGAGAACTCATCAATAAAGGAGTTATCAAGCTTAATTCAACTAATCAAAATCAAGGTATGAATCAGGGAAATGACCAACATCCCATTCAAATGCCAACATCACAACTGGCATAGGCCAATAACCAAGAAAAACTAAAGCAATTCAACCATAATAGGAATGTTATGGGAAATTGAGTAACTAAATCCTATCATGTCCAAATGATGCAAACCTCATCTACACCACCTTTTTAGCTTACTCCTACTCAAAAACCTCTCCAACCAATGTCACAAGCACAATAACCAAGACTTGCACAATAAATACAATAGCCTTTATCATTACAAACCCCTCCTCCTAGGAGAACCATGCCTACACATCATGTCTTTAGATACCTATGAGAACCTATTGAGTCTATATTTCACAAGCTTACTACCACTAATCTAATTAGTTGGCCTATACCAAAGCATTATCTGTAAAGCATTCCTTATCTTGATTGGTACCATGAAAATGAATTATGTGACTATCATCAGGCCAACAGGCATAATCTATGAAGATGTGTCTAAATAAACCATTTAATTAAGAATATATTAGAGAATGGGGAGATAAAAATGGATAATGGTGCTTTCACTTCCAATCAAACTCTTGGGATTTATCAAAACCCCTTTCCCTAACATAACAATTAGTAATAGAAAAATGATCAGTAATAAAAATAACAACTAGTGTAATAGCAAAATCAATAGTATCAAAATCAAAGGCTAAACCAATAAAATCAAAAAAATCAGTAGTAAAACCCAAAATTACAAAATAATGGACAAAACCAAGATTAGAATAGCACTAAAAGACCAACATAAAATAGTATTTACCACTCCATGGGGAATATTTTGTTATCAGGTAATGCCATTTGGCCTTAAGAATGATAGAGTTACATATCAAAGGGCCATGTATATCATATTCCATGATATGATGCATGCTACTCTTGAAGACTATGTCAATGACATATTAGGAAAATACAAAACTAAGGCTGACCATCCAACAACAATACATAAGATATTTGAAAGATTAAATGAGTACAAAGTCCAACTCAATCCAATGAAATGTGTGTTTGATGTAAATTCAATTAAATTACTTGGCTTCATCATGTATCATAGAGGTATTGAAGTTAATCTAACTAAAGTCCATGCTATAATCGAGATGTCACCACCAACCAATTTAAAGCAACTCCATAGTTTGCTGGGTAAGATGCAGTCAATTTGATGATTCATCTCTTAATTAGCCAAAAAGTGCCATCCATTTACACACCTTTTGAAGAAAGGAGTTGCATTTCATTAGGATGATAACTACTAAATATTCAACAACTCAAAGATTATCTTGTTAATCCACCTATTTTATTACCTTTTATGCCAAGAAAGCCATTCTTGTTATACCTTTCAGCTACTAACCATGCTCTAGGGGCACTCTTGGCTCAACATGATGACAATGGAAAAGAGCATGACATATACCACCTAAGCCATACCTTGGTTACATATGAACATAACTATGAACCTATTAAAAAATCTTGTCTAGCCATGGTCTTCACAGCTTAGAAACTGCACCATTATATGTTGAATAATAAGACCATGGTCATTTCAAAAGTAGATCCACTCAAGTATCTAATAGCTAAAACAATTTTGCAAGGCAGAATGGCTAAATGGATCATGCTTCTCAGTGAGTTTGAAATGGATTATGTCAATCAAAAGTCAATCAAGGGACAAGTTCTTGTAGATCAACTTGCTGAAGCACCTCTTATAGACACAACCACTCATGTTTCAATTTTCTAATGAATCCATAATGACTGTCATTGACACACCCCTTGAGGATCATCCCTAGAAGCTATATTTTGATGGTTCATTTATTTCACATGGATTAGGGGAAGGCCTATTATTTATTACACCATAGGGGGATCTAATCCCTAAATTATTTAAAATCAACTTTCTTTGTACAAACAACATGGTTGAGTATGAAATACTTATTGTAGGACTTTGACAAGCTATGAATTAGAACATATCTCATCTCCAAGTTTATGGTGATTCTCAGTTAATCATCAATCAAGTCATTAATCATTTTTAGACTAAAGATGACAAGTTGGTTCCATATAAATTCATGGTCGACACTCTTAAGCAATAAATTGCCCACATTTAGTTTGAGCACATACAAAGGGCTAGTAACAAAACTATAGATTTCATGGATACTATTGGCTCTCTAATTTGATAAACAGATAAAGTTAGAAAGTATCAGTTCCTCATCAATAATTTATTAGCATCAGCTCATGAACCATCAACCATTTCCATGATTTGTGATATTATTGGTCCTAATTCTATCTGGTACTTAGACCTCTAAAACTACCTTCATGAGCAAGTTATACCACCTAACCTATCTCAAAATACAACTAAATCCTTCATTTATCATTCCACTTGTTATACTCTACTTGGATCCACGCTTTACCATTATAGTTTTGATAGAACTCTTCTTTGGTGTTTAACTTCGATAATGTCTACACTAGAATTAAGAGAAGTTCATGAAGGATTATGTGGTGCTCATTCTAGTGGGGTAGTCCTATCCAAAAATCTCTTGTGTATTGGTTATTATTATCCCATGATGGATGCAAATGCTATTGAATATGTAAATAAGTGTGATAAATGTTAATAACATGCTAATCTAATTTATGCCCCATTAAAAAATTTGAAACCAATGATGACACCATGGCCATTTTATACATATGGACTTGACCTCATTGGGAAGATCAACTCCACTTCATCTGATGGCCATAAACATATCCTTACCACCACTAAATATTTCACTAAGTGGGTTGAAGCTACGTGACTAGAAAGAAAATTTCCAAATTCATTTTCAACCATCTCATTTGCCACTATGGTATCCCCTCTGACATTATATATGATAATGGAGGATCATTCAAGAATAAGGATGTAGACTAGCTATGTACTAAATATAACATCACACAACATTTTTCTATGTCATATTACCCTCAAGGTAATGGCTAAGTTGAGGCATCCAACAAAACCATTGTCAATATTCTAAAAAAGATTGTCAATGATGCTAATCGTGATTGGCACTTGAAAATATTCCTTGCCCTTTAGACATACCATACCAATCATCTTAACCCCATAGGAGCCACTCCATACTCACTTGTTTATGGTACTGAATCCATCCTTCCCATTGAGATTGAGTTAGCTTCACTACACACATATTTCAATCATGTCATAGATGATCATGACTATCGAGTAGCTCACCTAAAAAATCTAAACCTACTTGATGAGAAATGCACAACCACACTCAATAATTTTCAAGAATATCAAAACTAACTCAAAGGTCAATATAATCAACATGTTAAGTATCAAACATTTAAACTTGGTGATCTTGTTCTTAAATAAAACCAAAAGAGTACCATGTTTGAGAAGAATCATAAAGGGAAATTCAAACCAAACTGGATAGGGCCTTTTATCATTAGTACAGATTATGGATCAAGAGCATACATGCTTGCCACACCAGAGGGAGATGAACTTCTTGAGCTGATGAATATTATTCATCTTAAGTAGTATTATACTTGAGTGCTAAGGTGTATTGTCTATAAGGACCATTTTAGTTTTAATTTTATCACTATTCTTCTTTATACAAATATCATCCTTATATGTTCTTAGCCTTATCCACTTTACCTTTCTATTCTATCAACCTAGTGTGTTCTAGAGCCTAACCTATTTGACCTTGGTTTTTTTTATTCATTACACAATTTTAGCATCAAGGTATCTGACCAGTTTCATTAGTCAGTTTAATTACTTCAAATAGAGATCATATTTTGGGATATTGTGATAAAAGTTTCAGTAGTTTCATCCTTTATTTGTTATTCTTTTCTTACCACCGATATTGCTACTAATTATAAATACCTTTGGGAAAATTAGTACCATTGATCTATGCCATTATGTCCTAGTTATAAACTCTTTTGGGAAAACTAGGGGTAACATTAAGCTTTGATGTATCAACTTGCCACTTCCTATGTCATATTATGCCTTTTTACCAATTGTGTCTATTTTGTTTAAATTGATTGCTACACTAGTCAAATTTCTCCACTGTAGGGCAAAAATAAAGTGAATTGAGATCTTACTTTAGAACTATGTATGCAATATTTGATACTTTTTGAGGTTAGCTCAGCCATGCTATCACCATTTTTTGAATAACCTAAGCCACTCTCTTACTATTTTTTGAGCAACCTAAGCCATGCTCTTATCATTTTATGAGCAACCTAAGCCACGCTCTCACCATTTTTTGAGTAACCTAAGTCACGCTTTTGCCATTTTGTGAGCAACCTAAGCCACACTCTTTCCATTTTGTGAGCAACCTAAGCCACACTCTCACCATTTTTTGAGAAACCTAAGCCATGATCTCACCATTTTATGATCAACTTAAGCCACTCTCTCATCATTTTGAGAGCAACCTAAGCCACACTCTCACCATTTTGTGAGCAACCTAAGTCATGCTCTCACTATTTTATGAGCTTCTTAAGTTTGAATTCTCTTTTCATTTTATGAGAAACCTAATCCAATTTCTCACCTTTTTGTGATCTTGAACCATTTAGTGTCTCGTAATTCCTGACTGAGTTGAGACACTTCAAAAAATTCCAAAAAAAATTGAAAAATTGTTGGAGAAGAACAAAAACATTAACCACTTCTTTGCCTTAAGGATTTTGAGAACCCTTACTAACTCATGAGAAAATCACTTGTCATTTAGTTTCCCCATCCTTTTTGGCCTTTTTATGTCACACACTTGCCATTTTGCAAGACCATTCCTATTCTTCTATCACATCCATTCTATTTGTTTTCCTTTGTTATCACATTCTTCCCATTCCCTAGGAGAACTTCATTTGGCTTGATATTTTTTTATTAGATATTACATCCATAAAACTTTGTAGGTAGTGTCCACTTGCCTAGTGCATATGGAGATAGCTCAACCACCCCTTCCTTTTCTTCTATTCCCCTATTTTGTTCATTTGTTAACTTGTCACCTATTTTCTAAGGGCAATGTTCATATGGTTTCTATTGCATTGTTTGTTTATTTCTTTATTTCTGCTTATTTTATTTGTTTGTCTACCTATTTTTTTACTTTCAACACTATTTCCTTGATTTAGTTTATGTGTTCTCATTGGGTGATTCCTTACCAACACCTATACTCAAATCCATCCATATTCATATGTTTACATTATCATCATGGTTTCTATCATTAGTGCATTATTTTCTATTGAGTATTATATTATGGGAGTCAGTACTTATGCATATTTTAGCCAAGTCCTCATTCTATTATATCATGATGCATATTGACATGTGATATAACAAACCTCAACTTTAAGAAGTCTATTCAGTAATGGTGGCATCTCTTTAACATCAACATCCTGATTCCATCTCAATCATATCCCAAATAGAGTAATTAAACATGAAATAATTTTAGTTAAGTTGAGCATCTCCTTACTAGTAGGTTGTTACAATTCATCATTACCCTCTATTTTTAGTTATCATCCTCATCGACCATGTTTATCATGTTTTTCATAATCAAGGTCCAATGATTATAACTACCTATGGGCAAATCATTACACACTATCCCACTTGTAGTTCTTAATGATTATAACTATCTTTGGGTAAATCATTATTTTTTCACCACTTTAATTTTTATAACTATATAGGGGAATGTTATAGTCTTGTGTTTATATCCTAACTGGGGCATCTCCATCTTCTTAATGATTATAATCACCTTTGGGAAAATTATTGCATTATCATACCACATTGCCACTATCGGGGTATAATGTTTATAACCACCTTTTGGAAAACCATTGTGCACCATCCCATTTGCATTCTCAATGATTTTGAATAATTTTTTAGTATCATTATGTTTTCACCCCATCATCTTTCCTTTCTTTGGTTCCATCATTTCACTTTTTTCTTTTCAAGGGATCATTTGCTGACTTACTTGTGCCAACCCTTCCCTTAAGGGGGCATCATATAGTTAGTTTATCATCATTACAATTGTAGGCATATAGGACATTTTCATTCATTGAGAATAATTTACTTTACTTATATCTTGCAATGCCTTCCCAAATAGGGGAAAATTATAGACACCTAAATCTAGCCACCAATAACCTATAATCAAGCTTTTGGCCAATTTCCACCCAAAATGCACAATTTAGCTTAAAAAAACTAAAACATGCTAAATGATGTGAAACTAACATATTTAAGTGCCAATTTTGGCTACGGTATCACTAAATGAGGTAATGCAATTAATGGGCCAACTAACTTTGATCAGATCATTCTGAGTCAAAATGTCAATTTTACACCTAGGTGCTCTAGATTGCTCTTTCCTATAAAATATCTCACATGAGACACATGCCTTCATTATTGTTTTTCTGTAACATCATAAATGGAAATATGGTTCCAATGCATCTGATAGTTACTTCTAATTCTAATTTAATCAAATTTTAGGCCAATAACAAGGCATTTTGATCAATTTGAGTAATTTGTGCACAAAGTACTTAATCATGGTTAAGAGATAATTAACCCAAATCAAGGAATAATTAATAATTCCATGGAAACTTATTGAATAACTTGTTTTGGAAATGAATATTTAATATCTACATTATCAGGTGACCTCATTTCTTGGGAAGGCATCCCTAGGCCATAAATGCCATAAATATCAGGATTCATACCCTCCATGCCTCATCAATGCCTTCCATGATGCCCTCCATGTCTCTTAATTTCCCCTTCTTCCAATGTAATGATGAGGATAATTATAAACTTAATTCCAAAAATTAAATTAATCCTTAGACACACATCTCAATCTTGATATGGATGGTTTAGGTTAATTATAGACATTCTAAAAAATCTATAAATAGGAGGCCTTACCACATCATTTCTAAGATATTTTGGTATAAAGTTATAATGCAAAAATATATTCAAGAAGCCATTGAAATTAGTGTTACCATGCCAAATTGATTCCAAGCCAAGCCAAGCCACAAGCCAAAGGTGCCAAGGAGAGATGGAGGTAGCCAAGCTTCCATTGCCAAGGACTTCATGAGCACAAGCTGAGTAAGCCACTACAACAAGCATTTTGGAGTATATAAGGAAGTTAAAAGATGGTTTATTTTGTATTTTAGTTATGTGTTTTATTCATGTTTGTTAAATAAGATATCCTTAGTGTCTAGGCCTAGAGATGTTATGCTACGTAGTAGGTTTCTTTCCTTTTATTTTAATTTTGGAACTAACACCATACTAACCATCCTCTCTTGAGTCAAATTCCTAGATCACAGGATGTAGAAGGTCCATCAAGTCCTAGCTCTATAGCTAATACAAGAATATTTTCCAAATAATAGCAAATGTTTGAGCATCTCACTCTTGAGTTTTCAAAGGTTTTTTATATTTGGCCTCTACATTAGATGGTGGATTTTGATTAATCACATTTTCTAGAGCTTTGGGAGGAAAATCAAGAAGATGTAGTAAAATAAGATGATCATGATCATACCTTGCCTACTATTCTTGAATATGGATCTACTCTTCTTTTAGAGAACATAATTGAAGTGAACTTGGGAACATATGATGATCCCAAAATTGTTTATCTTGGAGCTTCCCTTACTGAAGTAGAGTGTGAACACATTATATCCATTTTGATAGATTTCATTGATATTTTTTCATGGGCATATTTAGACATGCCAGGGTTAGACTCACACTTGGTAGTGCATGAACTTATTGTTCATATAGATGTCAAACCCATTAAGGAAAAATTGAGAAATATGCATCCATGCATCACCCTCTTGGTAAAATCCAAATTGGAAAAATTGGTAGGATCAAGATTTATCAAACCTATGGACTATTTTAAATGGATATCTAACATAGTGTCAGTTATCAAGAAGCCATAGGGCATACATCTTTGTATATATTTTTGAGATATCAATAAATCATGACCTAAAGATGATTTTTCTCTACCCAACATTGACATGATCATTGATTCTACTACTGGGTATGAGATGTTATCCCTCATGGATACAATCAGATCAAGATAGCCCATTAATATCAACATAAGACTATGTTCACCACTCTATGAGGAACATTATGCTACCAAGTCATGACATTTGGCTCAAAAACTCTAGAGCCACATATCATAGTGCCATGAATATCATATTTCATGACATGATGCTTGATATTGTTGAGGACTATGTTGATGACATACTAGCAAAATTAAGAGCAAGTACTAGACATCTTGATTTTCTATGATGAATCTTTGAGAGGCTTCATGAATATAAAGTCTACTTGAATCCAAAGAAGTACATCTTTAGATTCACTTTAGGGAAATTGTTATGTTTTATTGTATCACAAAGGGGGATCAAGGTCGACCCTGCAAAGGTCAAGGCTATTATTGAAATGCCTCCACCTTAAAATATTAAATAACTCTGAAGCTTGCAAAGAAAGATCTAGTCAATCTAAAGGTTCATTTCTCAATAGGTAGATAAGTGCCACACATTTACTCATCTCTTGAAGAAAGGGGTCATGTTTCAATGGGATGAATACTATGAGTTAGCATTTGTGAATCTCAAGACATATTTGTCCAACCCACCAGTTTTGAGACCACTAACACCTGGACCACCACTAATTTTTTACATATCAACAACTGAGCATGCACTAGGGAGACTTTTGGCCCAACATGATGAGAAAGGTAAAGAACATGTAGTTTATTATTTAATTTTCACACTGGTGGCTTATGAACACAATTATACACCTATTGAGAAGGCATGTTTAGCTATGGTGTTTTCTTCCAAAAATTTGTGACATTATATGCTAAATAATAAAATTATTATCATCACCAAGATGGATCCTCTTAAATTTTTATTATCCAAGGTAGCTCTGATAGGACGTATGGTTAAGTGGGTCATGCTCTTAAGAAAATTTGATGTTGTGTATTAGAATCAAAAAGCTATTTAGGGGCAAGTTATTTCTAATCAACTCACAAAAGCCCCTATTATAGACACTCAACCACTTATATGTTACTTTTCATATGATTCTATCATGATAGTGGAAGAAGTCCAGCATGAACCTGAGCAATGGAATATTTATTTTTATGGTTCTTTCACTTCTAGTGGATCTAGAGATAACATATTATTGATTACACCACAAGGTTATTTTATTCCCAAATAATTTCACATTAATTTTAATTTTACCAACAATATGTTTGAGTATGAGGAACTTATTTCAAGACTTCATCTTGTAATTTAGTGGGATATTCAACACTTAATGGTTTATGGTGATTCTTAGTTAACCATCAATCAAACCACTAATTAGTATCAAACTAGATATGACAAGCTTGTTCCTTATAAGAAAATCATGGTTAATGTCAAAGTACATTTTAAATCTCTATATTTTGAACAAGTACCAAGGGCCAACAAAAAATATGCCAATGGAATGGTAATGAGTGGGCTCATGATATAGATTGATAGCAGAGCTAAAGAGTATCAATTTTTGATTGAAAATCTTCTATAACCTACATATATTATGCCAGATTTAGAAAGGGTATGTACCATTATTGGTCCTAATCCCTAGATTAAACTACCTTGGTATCAAGCCTATTATAACTACTTATATTATCATGTTTTTCCACTTGACCTATTGAATGACCAAAAAAACTATTCCATCATTGTCTAGCCCATTATACCCTCCTTGGAAACATGTTTTATCATAAAGGGTATGATGGAATGCTACTTCATTATTTATCTTCAGGAGAATCCAAGTTAGCACTGAGGGAGGTTCATGAAGGAATGTGTGGGGCCCACACAAATAATTTAGTCTTAGTAAATAAGCTCCTCAAAATAAGCTATTATTAACCAAAAATGGAGACATATTCTTATAATTCTGTGAGGAGGTGCATTCTTTGTTAGAAACATGTAAATTTGATACATGCACCTTCCTTACCACTATAGAAAATCACAACACCATGGTCATTCTCAACTTGGGGCCTTAATCTCATGAAGAAAATAAACCCAACATCTTCAGATGGACATAAACCATTCTAACTACTACTGAGTACTTTACCAAGCAGATTGAGGTGATTCCTCTCACTTACTTAATTGAGAAGTAGATTGCCAAATTCATTCATTACCATATCATCTTTCAATATGGCATCCTAACATGCATTATATCTGATAATGGTAGATCTTTTATAAACAAATATGTTAAATACCTTTGTGAAAAATTCAAAATCAATCAAAAGAATTCCATGCCAAATCCAAAAGGTAATGGACAAGTCAGGGAGTCAAACAAGACCATTATAGCCATTTTAAAGAAGATTATCAATGACATTGGCCATAATTGAAAGTTAAAAATATTTCCTACCATTTGGGCTTGTAGAACCAGTCATCAAACCCCCATATGAACCACTCTATACTCCCTTTATCTATGGCACAAAAAAATTTATCCTGATTGAGATCAAGTTGCCATCATTGTGAGTATCTTTGGAGCATATTTAAGGTGATGAGGAATATAGAGTCTCAAGTTTGAAAGACATATAAATTCTTGATGGAAAGCATTTAAATACCCTATAAAACTCACAATCCTATTAGAATAGATTATGGAGAAGCTAAAACAAGTGCATTCTCCTTTAGGAGTTTGATATTGGTGATTTAGTCTTGAAATAAAACCAGAAGAACACAAATCTTAAATGCAAGAAAAAAGATAAGCTCAAACCTAATTTTTAGGGACCATATTTTATCACTATGAACTATGGATCAGGGACATATCAACTAGATAAACCAAATGTTAAATAACTTTCAAAGCCCATGAACATTGTATACCTGAAGAGGTTATACGCTTGAACAACTTCAAACCATTATCAAGACTAATTACTTGGGGGCACCTTATGCTGAAGTGTTTTACCATTTCATCTTGAACCATCCTCTCATGGACCATATTATTTCAAGAACCCTATTACTTTAATGAATCTAGATAGTGAAGGATTTTGGACTATTGGCACTATGAACACATTTTATTCCATCCTGGACCATTCTCTTTGAGAACCATACTCATTTTGTACCATCCTATTTTAGACCATATCCATTTTGAACCATTCTCTTTAAAAACCTCATTCTTTTCATATCCCAAGGCTATTTTGACATGAACACTTTTATCCCTTTGAGTAGTTATGATCTTGATTATGAATCATCAACATTATACACACATTCGATGCTATTTATACAAAGTAGATTAGCATGGAAAATATTTTTCTGCTTATTATATAATAAAGTGAACACAAACACCTCTTTATTTTAGGATCTTTACCTACTATATGGTTCTATAGAGATATCTTATACCGCACACTATTATATTATCTTATTGCTACTTGGTAGACATTTTTGCCTTATCAGGATCATCCCTCTCACTAATTTGTGAACATGTATCGGTACAACTAGCTTCCATTATTATTAGGGCTCTTAGTTAGTTCCCTGATCTATTGTTTATATTCATGTATGTCATTGTATCCATCTTAGTTGTTTATTAGAACTTCTACTCTTAAATGAGTATCTCTTTGAGTAGTTGATTTCCCTTTTTACATATTTTATCTCAAAAACATAAAACATTAAAAAATGATCAACAAAATAACAAAAACATTGTCTTAGAATTTTGTACATTCTAATACTTGTTCTATTTCCATTTTGTAAGTATTACCCCCACGCTCTTTCCATTTTGCATGTATCTCATCCCACCAAATTGTCATTTTTAATACCAATATCTTTTATCTCATTGATTTTATTTTCTTCCCTTTTCTTCTACAACATTAATCATGCATTTTCTTGTCATCACCTTTTTCTTCTATCTCACTTTTTGGGAGAACTAAATTTGGATTGAAGTTCATGTTGGACCATGCATTTATAAAACTATGTAGGCAAAATCCACTTGTTTTGTGCATCTAGAGTCCCTTGGCCAACCCCTTCCTTTTCTTATCTTCCCCCATTTCTTCTATGTTGTTCCTCTTTAATTAAGGAAAAACTTTGTGTCCGTTTTATTGGTATGCTATTTTAGAAATTAATGCCTCCACTACACATGTTTGAACAACTATTTTTAAACTACACTAACTTGGTTTTTATTTTTGTATGTTTATTTGAGTTTTATTGGTGTTTTGTTGTGCTTTCTTGTCTCTTCATTTTATTTCTTTCCTTTGGTTGCTTCTTATTTTCTTCTTGGTCTTTTATTTTCCTATTTGGTCTTGCTTCTTTGTTTTCTTCTTTTTCAAGTACATCTTGATGGTCCACATGGATCTTGATTATTTATATATTGATCTCATGTTATAAAGTTGTTCTTGCCCTACTTAAATCTTGAGTGTTCATATCTTGATTTTAATTTTGGTTCATTTATGTTTCACCTTTTATTTATCTTAGATTTTTTATTTAAATGTAAATAGATGTAACTCTATTTTTGGTTATTTTTTTACCATTATCCTTAGTTATAGGTATTCACATTTGAACCAACTTTATGAAATTGAAATACGATGTCCTCATAAGTTCATCATACTTATGATTCCTGATTTATTTTGCTATAGTAAGTACTTTGTGCTTTGGATTGAAGTTGAAATGTCAATAAAGCTCTGATGAATAGTTCTCAAGATCACCATGCATAAACAAGGCTAAATAGTTTTAAAACGTGACTCTATGCTTAAACATGAATTTGTTAGCATACATCATGAGTCCAATTGAACAATTGGTTAGTTTTCAACACCCTTCATTCCATTCTCTCCCACTTTTGGATGAACTACATTGGATTGAGCTCCATTTAGAATATGTAGGCAATGCTTAGATGTTAGACATATTTGGGGTCAGCTTGACCATCTTCATTTTTACTTTCATCTCTTTCATCACTTTGCATATTCTTGAATGCATGGTTATTTATGGATTTTACAACCATTCCACCATTGCATCTATGTTTGTGCTCACTCATATTTAATCTATGTAATAGGTTATATCTTTGAGCTATTTCTTTCTAATTTTCCCATGTTGGGGCATAACATTTGAACCTATTGTAAGAATCAAATCATCCCTATAGGGGAAAATCTTTCTTTATCAGTGATCAAAATCATCCCTACTAGGGTAAAATGGCCTATCATGATCATATTTTCTCTAATGGAGCACTTTATTATTTATTCTATCTTTGGAGATAATGTTCTTGTTTTCTTCTAATTAAAATTTATCCACACTTTTGGCCATGATGGTAATATTTTAATGTGCAACTTGTCTTAGGATTGATCAGTTTCAAAGCATGCAATTTGAACCCTAGCTTTGGGTGTGTTCAAAGTGTGTCACTTCTATTTTTGAATGGTATCCTTCCCATTCCATACATCTTTAGGGCCTATTTTATTCTAATTATATTTTGATCACTAATGGAATCACCACGTGTAAGTATTATCTCATCTAGAGTTAATCTATTTCATAGGTTAATATCAGTTTCTCTCTCTTTTTGAGATTCTATTCTTCTCTTTCATTTTAGTATGTCCTATCAATGGGGCATCATGGGTCATTTATAATTTATTCTTGATAATTTTTTTCTTTGAAAAGATGTCACTTTGCCTGAATGTCTCATTACAGCTTCTCAAATAGGGGAAAAATATAGACATTATTTCCTAACACCATTTGTGTTGAAATTATCAATCTTACTTGAATTACACTCAAGTGCTCAATTTAGGCCAAAATAGCTTAATAACACTAAATGTTTTGAGATTTTCATACACAAGTGTCAATTTAGGCTAATGTATCCCTAAATGAGGCAATGCATTTTATGTGATTCCTAATTTTTCTCAAATAATTTCAAGTCAAAATGATGATTTTGCATTTTAGTGTTTTGGATCACTCTTTTCTTATAATTTTTTAGTACATGTCATTTACTTTTGTTATTTTGTGTTGGCAATATCCTAAATGGGATAATGGTCCATACATATTTAACATCACCTTCCAATTTTTCTCGAGTTATATTATGACCTAGTAATATGACTTTCTAACCATTTTGATTAATTATGCGCCAATTTATAAAGAATTGCACTAAGTTGATTAATCTTACATAGGCACAATAAACCAAATTATGAGTTTAAGTAAAAATTTCATGGGTCAAATTGAATATTTTTTTAATTGAAAATTGATTATGAATATCTACATCACCTAATGACATGATCAATGGGGTGGCATCCATAAGCCATAAATGCAATAAATATCAGGTTTATGGATACCCATGCATAATTAATGTATCTTCCTCCCAAATATTTATGAGTATATTTATATATTTATTATGCAATATTAGATTAATTTATGACCACACATCTCAATCTTGAGATGGATGGTCATGGTTGATCTAAAACCATTTGAAAAATCTATAAATAGAGGGGCATAGAACACCATTTTAAAGATTAAATTGTGTAAATTTATAATGTATGATTCTCTCTATAATTCATTTGTGTATTTTGATTAATGATTTATTTATAATAGGATAGATTCATTTGATAGGCATAGATTATATTTCTTATCTTGAGCTTATATTATGCATGGTGATCTTAAGATGATGGAGGAGCTTGACATCCATTGTTGATAAAGACAAGAACACCAAATCAAGGGGAAAACATGATTGGAGCCAATTTTGGATGGTGGAATCACTTGGGAAGGTAATATGCACATGTGTTTTATTTCAATTGCTTCTTATTATCATTTACAAACCTTGTTGAATAAGTTGGTTTAGATTGTTAGTTCTTATGAATTCTTTTGTGTTTTTCATGACTAATATCTAAAATAATCCTCTTTGTAATCTAAAATTATAGTTGTAAATTTGGTATTATTAATTTTTATCATTATCCTTAGTTATAAATATTTACATTTGAACTGACTCATCATAATCAAAATACAATGTTATTATAAGTTACTCATACTTATGATGTATAATTTCAATTTTGATAAAGTAGTCACCAAGTGCTTTAGATTCCAAGTCCAAAAGTCAATGACACTCTAAAGATAAATTCTCAATACACCATACCTAATATGAGACACTATGCAAGACATGCATCTTTGTACATGCATTGTGAGTCTAATATAATATTGGTCTATCTTTATTCTATTCTTAATTCTCAACTCCATTTTCTCCCACTTATGGGTGAACTACATTGTCCTGAGGTCCATCCATACTATATAGGCCATGCTTGGGTACATGACATATCTCGAGTTAGATCAACCACCTTCATTATTCCAATCATCTCTTTCATCACTTTGTGCATCCTCATATGCCTATTTTTGGTGGATTTTTCAAGTAATTATACCCTCACATCTATGTTTACACCCAATCATATTTAATATATGCATTAGGTTATATCCTTGAGCTATGATTTGTAATTTTCCTGACCGGGGTGCCATATTTAAACTAAATAATGATTTAGACAGTCTTATTGGGGTAAAATAAATTATCAGTGATAAAAATTTAGCCCTACTGAGGTAAAATCAATTTCATAACCAATCAAATCCACTCTATTGGGGCACATTATCATTTCATTTCTCTTGATAAATGCTCTCATTTTTCTTATAATTCCAAGCTCTATGGATTTTGCCCTCATTTTGGCAATTTTAAAGTTTGCAACTTGTCTTAGAATTAATCATTCACCAAGCCCACAACTTTCACCCTATTTTGGGTGTGTCAAAGTGTATCACTTATATTCTGGTATTTCATTCTTCCCACTTCCCCCACCTTGGGGCCCATTATAATATATTATATTTTATATTATTGGGAATCAATGCATATAATCATTATCTCTATACACATCTAATCTCATCCATGGGTTAGTTTCACTCTTTCTCACTTTTTGAGATTCCATATATCTCTTTCATCCTCATATTGCCTATCAAAGGGGAATCATAGGTTATTTATTAAATTATGACCTTTTAACTACTTCTTGATAACTCTTTCATTCTTTGAAAAGATGTTTCAATCAAATGTCTCACTATGCCTTCTCAAATAGGGGCAAAATGTAAACATCCAATTCCAATCACTATTGAGCTAAAATTATTAATCTTACTTTAAATTCTATGAAAACACATAATTTGGGCCAAAATCACTAAAATATGCTAAATGGTTCAAGCTTGTCATGCATAAGTGATGATTTAGGATAATATATCCATGAATGGAGCAATGCATTTTATGTAATTGTTAGCTTTTATCAAATAACTTTGAGTCAAATTATAACCACATAAAATGATGCTCTAGACCACTAAATTCTTATAATTCAAAATCACATGACATGTACATGTGTTATTTAACATCCATAATGCTCTAACTGGGGCATTAATTCATACACAATTGACACATTCTTATAATTATACCCTAGTCAAATTATGACTTATTAACTTGACATTTCTACCAATTTGATTAATTAAGCAAATAATTTCTAAAGAATTATAGAAATTTAATTAATCCCACTTAAGTAAATTAAACAGAATCAAAGGCTTAAGTGGGAAATCCATGGAATATATTAAAGACCTATTAATTGAAAATATATTTATAATATTTGCATCATCTGATGACATCATCAGTAGGGTGGCATCCATAAGCCATAAATGGAACACATATCTTGTTTAAGCCCTCTAATGCCTCATTAATGCCCTATTATTCCAAATATTAATAAGGGTATTTATGGATTCAGCCTCCAAAATTGAATTGATTCATGGCCACACATATTGATCTAAATATGGATGGTTATGGTTGATTCTGATCATTTCCAAATATATATAAATACAAGGGTCCTCACTCTTCCTTTAAAGCTATTTTTGTGTAATGTTATTATGATAAATTTTTAGTAGAATAAATCCAATTATTAACATACATTGATCAATTTCATGAGCCTAATTCATTGGTGCATTAAGAGATGTTAGAGGATCATGCCACTCACCATTGACAAAGACTTAGAGCACCAAATCAGGGGATAATCATGTTTTTGAGCTTCTCTTGAAGGAGGGAAACTCTTGGGAAGGTTTGATGGTTATATTATTTCTTTTAATGTCTTATATTTCATTTGAAAAAACCCATGAGGGAGTTGGATTAGTATGTTATGTCCTTTATACTTATTTTGAATTTTTAATATTAATGCATGGACTAATTAGCTTTGGATTCCTAATCTATAACCTTGTTTTGAATAGGGAATATGTTAGAAACCCATTTAGAATAGTCCATTGGTTTGATAAACTTAGCATCAAAAAGCTTTATAATTTATTTATGGCATAATGTGGAAACTTTGGGTGAAAATTTCCATTATTTTTTGTGCATGGGTTTGGCATCAGTATAAGTGATGATATTATGAACCACAATGCTAGGGTTAATACCATATATGTCCTCATAGGAATAGGAAAATATATTGTGATATTTATCAAAAAACAAACTAAAGTTATCATGTTAAATATGTGTGAGTTCACTAGAAAATTTGATTGGTCAAGGGTATGATGGGGTACCATATTTAATGTGAGTCATTTCTTTGATAAGAATAACATTGTCATCTTGTAAATGATATGGTGAATTAGGTAAAGAGTAAATTAGATTTTCTTTAGGGTCAATGCTAGTGATGAAGTTTTTGAAATTCTTGAGTTTATGATGCTAGGTAATGTGGTAAGAGGACCATAATACTCGACATCTACTATGAGATCAAGAATTTGATTACCATGGTGATCATATTTAGAATATATCTAACAAACATATGTGTCCTTGGCATCTAATGTAATCTCAAGAGTAGAATGATCAGATGAGATTGGTGTATCATTAGTTTATTTAATGGGGAATAATTAGATGCAATGATGGGATTTGTAGGTGGTAGATAAGATGTAAGAATTTTTGAATGTTCAGAAGATAGGATTTGTTCAACCACGCAAGGAGTATCAAGAAGTGGAGAATTCACTAGAGGAATATGACCTTCAAGACTTGATTCAAAATATGTGGTAATTATGTAAAAATCATGTTTTAAAGCATGTATTTGGGCTAAAGTTTTCTAATAATGATGAACATCCAAGTTTCACAATTGATCTTGGGATATAATGTAGTTATCATCATAGGTTGGATAAATGGTACATGCTTGAGATTCAAGAGGATTTTAAAAAGGGTAAATTCTAAGATCATAGAATTTGAATGGAGAAATGATTAAATGATCTTGAAATAATTTGGTCCTTCCATAATCATTTCATGGGAAGGTGTCTTCTAGGTAAGAAATATCCTGATCATCATATAGGGGGGTAAAATTTGTGATCTCATCGATGAGAGGAATAGTATGATAACAAGGTAATGGGGAAGGAAGAAGCCACTCTGAGATATAGGGAGGTAAATTAGTAGTTTTTCAAGTATGTTTCAAGACATTAGGTTCATCATCATTCAAATTGGCAAGAATAACGTATAAGTCTAGATTAATGTTGATTAATTTAGTTAAGGGAGCATTGTTGATGGTAAGAATGGTAGGAATGTGATATTGAGATTTAATATTGGGAAGTTGAATACTCTAAGGGTTGGGATTTACCTCATGTTTATACCTTTTTATACTATGTAGGAACTTTATGCATTGGTTACCGGAAGAGGTGATGGCCCTTATTCTATGAGTCCAAGGGTGGCCTAGGAGTATGTTATAATATAGGGGCAACTCAAAGACCATATGTTTAGTTCAAATGATCTTAGGTCCAATTTTTAGGAGAAGATAAATATAATAGAGTGGATTTTGATTAGTTTTACCAAATACATGATAGGTGAGGTGGGTTTTCTTGAGATGATCCTTATTATAGACAAGTTTTTAGATGAGCCAAAAGGATGTCACATTAATACCAGACCCTTTCTCAACTAAAAATTTATGAATAAGGATACTATTAATGGATATTTTAATGAATAGGGGTAGATCATCAATATGAAAAAGTATCTCATCATTAATCATGTCCTCTTATAGATGGTTTGGTAGAAGGACAAATGGATTCAATGGTATGCATATTGGTAGGTTACAACTCAATAGAGGGTGGTTATTCATCTATAGAAGATGGATCTTAAATTTATTATAATTGTTGCATGAGGGACTTATGATGATAAGGGGAGGTAAAAAATAATTCCATAGTGGAATCTTGTAAGTCATAAAGTTAAGTTCTTCAATAAAGTTCTAATGAGATTTATAAGAATAACTAGCATAAGGTTTAAAAGGTAAGGTAGATTTTGAAGGAATGTAAGTGGTTGGGGGTTCAAAAAAAGGAGGTGGTTCCTCATGGGCTTCCAAAGATAAATGAGTGGTTGTATTATCTTTGATAAGTTTATCTTCCAAATATGGTTTCCTTGGTTCAATGATAGGGTCTTTGTAAGCTAGTTTGTGATGATAGTTGACCCTAGATGGGTTGATATATTGAGAATTATTATAATATTGGTCATAGTTTGCATCAATAAAACAAACATCCTTGGTAGTTTTATGATTAGTAGATATGGGAATTTTTTTTTTTAATTAGAATAAGAAGCTTTGGAAGCTTGTCATTTGTGAGAGGTAGTGTTGTATTCTTGATGATGAAGTTGGATCATGGCTTTGTGATTGAAGGAATCACTAAGCATATAGGAGACAACAAATTTAGTAATCCCTCTACAAGTTTCATGGGAATGAATAATGTTGGTTTATAACCAAAAGAATTAATTAGGATCATACCATTTATGAGGATTATTATGATAAGTAAAGGGTTTAGAGGGAGCTAAGAATTGTTTCATTTTTTACACAGTTAGTACTATGTAATAAAATGGGGGATTATCAACTTTGGAAACTCTTGGTTTGGTTTGAGGAGTATTGATAATGATGTAATTGGTATAATTTTGAAAATATCCCTTAAATAATTTGGTGTTAAGTTCAAATTAATTTATGAGGAAGTATTGACATTTAGCTTGGTCAAGAGCTTCATTAAGCATTTCAGGAGAAATTTTTTGAACCTTACATTGAAGTGAAAGAGTTAAATCAGTGATAAAGAGTTTGAAATAATTATCATTAGTCATGTTATGGTCAGCTTTATGGGCTAGATATTTCCATCATTTGATAAAATCATGAGTTTATTTAGTAGGAGATTGCTTAACATTGATGAAATGGCTAAGGAAGTTTTCAAGAAGGTCATTGTGTTGAAAATATTTAACTAGAAAATTGAATAAATATTCAAGTTGCCAAATGGAATGTTGGGGAAGTTGGTTCTACCATTCTAATACATTGCCAGTGAAGGTTTTAACTATAATTTTAGTTGTGGTAAAAGTATTAGTTTGGATCCAATATTTAAAGAGATTGCCAAATGCTTTAAGAAAGGATGTAGGGTCTTTAGTCCCATCATAATTTATAGTTAGAGATATATTAACAATATCAATGGACATAATGAAAGGAGATAAGGGCTCATTTTGGATATTTTGAAGAATTTTTTATTCATGATAGGTTGAGGAATAACATTTCTTGAGGTATCTCTAAGAGATGGAGGAATAAAATTTGGATTAGCTTGAGGATTTATAACTAGAGGTTGATTATCTGTATTGATTAAATGACATTGTAATTGCATCATTTGAGAGGTTTTATAAGTTTCCATTATGTTCATTTATTTTATGAATTATGCAATAAGTTGAGTTATATTAATTGGTAGGTTGGTACTTTTAGGAGAACTCCATGAATCAGAATTAAGGGGAGGGTGATTGGAAGGTTGATTACCAGTGGGATTGTTGGATAGACTTTTGTTAATTTCTCCCACATTATGTTGAAAATATTGAAGATGAGAATTATCTTGATAGGTACAAAAATAATCATATCCACCTACTTCATCTTGAGGTTTTATTTGAACCATGTTACAATCCATAGATGGAGGAGAAGAGGTACTCCAAGAGTGAGGGTTCTCTTTAGAGGTAAAGTAAGGGAGGAAAGAATACCCCCTATAGTGTATAACTAGATTCAAGTTATCCAAGAATATTCTAATGGGATATTTCATGATGTTTTTAGGAAACAAAAATAATTATAAACAATAAAGGAGATAAATTAGGGAGAAATAACTAAGTCAACTAGGTAAAAAAGTAAGCTTAGCAATCAGATATAAGGTTGACTGGGTCGATTATGTATTGTTGAAAATGGGATAAGAAGAGTACATATTAACTAGGTCAATTTTGTACTATTGGACAAAATCCATAAGAGTATAAAGTTGACAGGGTCAACTATGTACTAATGGATAGAGGAAAGATAAAGTCTGTAAGAGACTATGTCAACCAGAATAATAGTGTTATGAAACAAAGTAGAATTTTACAATAAATAGATGGAAACAAACACATAAATAATTAGATCAATGTAAGTGATATAATTGTGGAACATATCATAAAACCTTACACCAATGCTATCTAATGCAAGTTTTTGTAATACAACACACAATGATTAGAAAGCAAGCAATCAACTAAAAATTAAGTGCTAACTAATTCATCATCCTAAGTTTTTATATTATTAGAAAGTGTTTTTTTAAGTGTGATAGGGAATTTGGATGAAAATATGGAACTAAAAATCAATATATATATATATATATATATATATATATATATATATATATATATATATATAGTTTTAGGATGTTTAGGCTAAAAGGGATCTATGTTGATAATGGTACTAGCTTGGTATTAGAGCCTAAACCCTCACTTAATAATCTTATGGTGATAAGGGTGTTAGGTGTTTTGATAATATATACCATTAACCACATATTTATACTTGGCCAAAAAACCAAGTAAACTTCCCCCTTGGTGATGAAATCCAAGTAGGTAGGCCTTGGGAAGCCAAGTGTTAAATGTATTTTGAATATTGTGTGATTTGGTAGTGTGTACAAAAAGAGAAAAATAGTGTAACTAAATGATAATTTGAAAAACCATCTAATTACACTATGTGAGTTACTCTAAACATGAAAATAACTGAAAATGAAAGTGTGAATTAATTACTAGCAAATATTTATTAATTCCTAGATTTAGAATGGTATAGAGTCAGTTCAGATGACACTGTATGCAAATAGTACCAAAAAAATTCAACTAGGTTACTACTATCATGTAGAAGCAAAAGTATTTAATAATAGATTTGAATAGGTCAACTCAATCTTTTAGATAGAAGATACGCTAGAAAACTAACTCAGCCTAGTTGAATTAGTTTGTTGTAGAGTTGCAACTTTGAAGATTGATAATTTACACTAAACAAAACTAAAATAGAATATTGAAATGACTTAGAGATAAAAAGAAGAACCTTTGTCGATTGAAAGATGATTAGGATTTAAAATTTTATTTTGAAGTACATTGAATGCTATTTTCAAACTAAGTTGATTAGTTTAACCTAGTTCTACAAAACTCTATGTGTTGAAGAAGGATAAGATGACTAGGTTGACTTGTTTGACCTAGTTTGTTGATCTAGATGTTGATTGAAGCACTAAGTTGACCTATTTGACCTAGTTTGTTGATTTGAATGTTGATTAAAAGACTAATTTGACATATTTGACTTAGTTTATTAACATAGATGCTGGCATAGTGAATAAGATGATAGAGTTGACATGTTCAACCTTGTATTATTTTTTGAAACTGAAGAAGAAATCTATGTCAACCTATTTGATCCATTAACCTATATTTGATTAAGACCTAAATAGAAATAATAGAGTCATTTTGATGTGATTGTGTGTTAAACCTACACATAAAAAGTTAAAAGTATACCAACTAGTTTAATATAGTATTGAAAATATAGAAAAATAATAATATAAAAGAAATAAAAATGTGAAAGAAAACATGCAAGGGTTAGATTAATTTCAGGGTCACCAGAATGTATACAATGGAAAATGAAGGAGATCTACAAATCAATCCTATTTTAGAGAATATAAATTCTACTTACACTTATGATTGGGGATACATTAGATAATCAGGTTCATGACCAATATGTATCCACTAGATCTAGCTAAGGGATCTCTTATCATATATAATATCACTAGGGAGGGTTCCAATCCTCCAATCAAATTAAACTACATAATAACCTTAACTAGGTCCTATGTTCTCATATTCACTAAACTAATAACAAGTAAAGTAAAAGTCTAATCTAGTGCTCACCAAAGTTTATGGCATAAAGTGGGGTTAATAAACATAAAATTAAACATACATAAGAGAATCTTAATTAATCTATTTATATGTATAAACCTAATGCATAGAGAAAACAATATATTCAAAATCCATTAGTCATGCTACTTATATCTACTAAAGAGAGGATAAAAATTAGAGGTACTTACCTTGAAGACAAACCTATTGAGACTCAATATATCCCTTAGCCAAAGTTACTTTGAAAGAGATTGTTATGGTTTATAAGGATCACTAATAAATTTTAAAGCATCCAAGACTTTTCCACAATACAAGATTTTCCTCCAAGTAGAAAGCCTAAGCTAAGACTCCTCAAGTATAATGGTGGAAGAGAATATTGTAAATAAGCACAAATTAATAATTAACTCTTATTGTCTCTTTAAGAATAGATAAATGAATGTGTTTATATAGGCTGATCTAACCCTAAACCCTTCTAAAAGTTTAGGCCAACAAGGTCAACCCAGTCGACCTAGTATCATAATTGGCAAAATACAAACTAGGTCATGAACTAGGTTGGAAATTGGTTGACCTTTTCCCTAATAAGATTTGTCAATAATAATACAAGGTTGATGTGGCTGACTATGTCATGTAAACTCTCAAAAAGGGGTTTAGGTTAGGGAAAGGGCTAATGAAGGTGGTAAAAAAGTAGAGGAGGGTGTAAAATAGGAGGCAAAGCTTAGGGGAATGGTTTTAAGAGATAAGTGTGTATATAACAAGTGGAGAAAAATGTAAAAAAATACTATGAATTACCAATATTCTACCCACCCCTTTCCACTACACCATTTAAGGTGTTCACTTAGAGATATTGAGACTCGGCGGGTTCCTGCAAGATAGAAAGCATCAATAATTAATAAAGTTTAAAAATATTATGTGTATATAGAAATCATTAGTAATTGATAAAGTTTGAAAATATTGTGTATAGAGATATTAATATATTTTGATTGCAAAGGAAGATCAGGTTAAGACCACCTTTACTACTGAATGGGGATTGTTTGCATACAAGGTAATGCCATGTGATTTAAATAATGCACCTGATATATTTTTGATAGATATGGTAAACAAATTTAAATATTTAATTCATGATTTCATGGAAGTATATTTGGATGATTGGTATATATTATCCCTATTTAAAAAACACTTGTCAAAACTAAGATTGATGGAGTAATGTCAGGCTTTGTGCATCACTTTAAAATTAAAAGTGTCTATTCTTTAAACTATGGTGTCTTGATATTCCATGTGTGTAATGATAGTATTTTTTTTGACCCAATTAAAATTATTATTATATTAGGAATTCCACCTCCTACTAACTCAACTAAATTTTGCACATTCCTTGGTCATATAGGATGTTATCAAAAGTTTATAAAAGGGTATGTAGTTACATTTGCATCCATGGAGAAATTATTGTGCAAAGATAAAAAAAAGTATAATGGACACTATAATGTCAAACAAAACTTGTTTATTTAAATAAAATATTGGTAATAACATCGATCTTAGTGTTTCTTGACTTGAAGAAGCCATTCCATATACATGTGGATGCTTATAGCACCATAGTAGGAATTATCTTAGTGTAGCTAGGTGAAGGTGGGTTGTATACATTTTTATAGTAGGAAAATATCATTTGTATAAAATAATTACATGACCATGGAGAGAGAATCACTATCCATTCTATTCACATTGCATTAGTTTTGGTATTTCTTATTGACTACTCCTTTTGAGTTTTTAACAAATCACTAGGCATTGTGATATATGGTTAATAAGCCAATGTTAGGAGGATGTATATTAAGATGGTTAATTTTATTTTAGGAATTTTAATTTTTGATTAATTTTAAGCTATTTTTAAATAATTTGGGGCCATATCACCTGAAATGACTTCATAATGGGGAGGAACTAAAAGAACTTGAAGATGAATCCCTGGATGCACATTTATTTAGAACTTTTGTAGTTCATGATAACAAGAATAAATTGAAATTTATTAAATAAAATAAATTTTCCTACATAATAAACTAAGTGGGATAATAATAAAATGGTCACCTGAGCCATACCGTGTATCCTTATTAATGGATTCTTATACAAGCTTAACAAATGTGATGTATTGAAAATAGTAGCTTTAAAGCACAAGCAACCACAACTTCTTCAAGAGTCTCATAAAGGAATTATAGGGAGTCATTTCACATGAGAAGCCACTAAAATGAAAATATTACTAATTTTTCTTTGGTTTATTACATTATTTCATGATGTGCACATAGTTTATAAACACTATGATGTTTGTCAATGAATGGTCAAGACAAATTAATGCAATAAAATGTCTTTGGTACGCATTCTTACAAAACAACCCTTTGAATTTTAGTGAATTAACTTCATTTGACCTATAAATAATCCAAGTAAGTGTACTCACACCTGATATATTATTACTATGATAGATTATTTCATTAAATAGGTGGAAATTGTTGCCACTCCAAGTTATGATGTGAAAGATGCTGAGAAATTTTTATATGAAAACATCATCACAAGGTTTGGATGTATATTTAAGTTGGTAATTGATAAATTTAAAAATTTCCTAAATATTACTATCAAGACTCGCACTAAAGAGTTCATGACATTGCATCATAAAATAATGGGTTACCATCTATAGGCAAATGAATAGGCATAAGCATCCAATAATGTATTGGGGAAAATGTTTAAAAAAATTATAATGTTCAAAGGGATGATTGGGAATATTAAATTAATATTATTTTGTGGGATCATAAGACACATTAAATAAGATCTACATGGTTCCCTCCATTTTAATTAGTATATGGCCTTGAGGCAATAATGCCTATGGAGTATATTTCTCATAGTTTGTGCATTACAATGGTTATGAGATTAGGGGATCATAAATTATTAAAGGAATGGCTTATGGATTTCACAAAGATAAAATAAAATAGATAAAAGGTATAGTGGATATAATAAATTAACAAATAGAGTCAAAAATCATGGCATGATCGTAGCTTATGATCCAATAAATTTTACTTAAAACAAACAATATTGCTTTATGAGAGAAAATTTAAAGCATTCCTATGAAAGCTATGGATTAT
This sequence comes from Torreya grandis, assembly GCA_037957365.1. Classification (NCBI taxonomy): domain Eukaryota; kingdom Viridiplantae; phylum Streptophyta; class Pinopsida; order Cupressales; family Taxaceae; genus Torreya; species Torreya grandis. The sequence continues at coordinate 324,489 of JARHVA010002334.1, forward strand.
ATAGAAAGGAACCTATATTATTCATGACATATCACCATAGGGTAGCATAGTGTTGAAATATTTGTAGGGAACCATATTACTAAGACATATAAATGGTTATAGTCTTAAGCCATATCTTTAATCTCTATTGTTCAACTCAAAAAATTAGAGTGGGTGATAAGTATCACCATGTAGTTAGGATTTTAATCAATGTTATTTATTTATATTTTGTTTTCCTATCTTAGAATGTTTTTATAGCATGATCATTGTAGTGAAACACATCATAACCACCAAGAATCATTTATCATCATCGGGTACAATCACATTCCATAGAAATATCATATGAGATAGCTAGCCATAACTACATTGAACATATTAATAAGTCCAAGAAATTAGCAACGAGATAAGTATAATGAGTGAAAGGGAAATGGTAAGGTTAGACCATTAATGAATTAACATTTAAAAAAGATTACATATTTTTCAAAGAAAATTAAGCAGTAAAGGGACACGTGGATTCACAAGGCAAACTAATTAAATGAAATGACAACTAATCACATATAATAACTAATAAAGAAGCCAATTAAATATTATAAGAATAAAATGTCCCTATCAAGGTAGCTTTTAGTAATTAATATTAATTAAAAAGGAAACACTCATGCATAAGTAGTTAAAACATTTAAAGTAGTTAGTGACATGAACTTGGGTGCCAATAGTTATATAAGAGCAGGATATAGATAATTATAAAACATTACAAACTTCAAATAATAAGAGGATTCTTTAATATTCATTTATAATAAATATTTATGAATGGATTTCAAACTAGAGCATGACTAAACAAAGTAATCACTCATTCTAGACCATTGATAGAGTCATGGAGAGAGTTTAATTGTTGATTCCATTATTAGATGCTCAAAATGAAGAAATTGGGATTGGTTTAGGCCTTTACCAAACTAAGTAAAATGATCTAGATTATTTCAATTTTATAGATGTAGTATAAACTAATCTTTTTACCTAGGATACTCAAAGAGCAACACAAACAGGATCCCTCACACTTCAACATCTACTATGAGGCTCTAACACTAAAATATTGCTTAAGTTGCCTAAATTTGGGAAGTTATATGAGTTCATAATGAATTTACTAAGCTAATAAAATCAATGGGTTATCCCTTTAGCTCAAGAAATTATAATTTGGATCACTGCGTGCACTATGGCATGAGCCACTAGCCTTCCCAATCACAATAAATCTCTCCTCCCTTATAAGTCTACAACACCTCTAATACATCTAGATATAAGGTAAAATTATAACACAATGTAAGGGTGAGGAACACCCATTGACTCAATTAAAGATGCTTCATTTGACATCATGGTACAATCATCATGAAAAGATTTTGGAAAACCACCAAGCAAGTAAAACAAGTGGCAAGATGTGTAATTGATATTGCTTATTACATGACAAAGCTACGAAAGGACTTTAATTGGATTGATTTTTTAACAACTAATCTTACCACTAACATAGAAAAGGTACTTTCAGAAAACACATAAACATTTCAGTATTAGTTTTTGGTTTTTTAATTGTGTTTTATGCAATGAAAATCTCCACCAAGGACATTTAATGTAATTTTAAACTTTTGCCTTGGTAATTACCTCACAAATATTACATGGAATAAAAAGGGAAGTATTGTAAGTAATTTGGGTGATTTAATACATGATGTAATGAAATCTTCGAGACAACATACTTTAGTCACCAAATTACATAATGGCATTAAAATAAAGGTCCATAAGTTGGATAATCTAACTAAGAGCCTAATTCCATTTTTAATTTCTATGGTCAAAGTGAATGCTAAAGTATATAGGTAAAAATCCTTAGCTACAAGGTCGATTCTACCTTTGTAAGTCATTCCTTTAGAGGTGCAACAAGTAGAAATGAAAAAAAAAACCATCATAATAACCAATGTAGCCACATGCTCAACCTTGAAAACCAAAAAAGCCACAAGCTTCACCATTATAAGAGAAAGGTAAGAGTAAATCACCTGTGTGTAGAGCATCACTTCCACCACCAAAAAAAACCCATCAAGCAAAGTCCTAGCTCAAGAATCCCATGGTTTCAAGGATAGATGATGAGTGTGATCTACCTAAGTTTGGGGTATAATAATAATAAGTGTTTTGATCAATGTTGAAAGATATCAAAAAATATGTTTATGATAAAGAGAATTTCTTATTTTAGAAAGCAATGCACACTTGTCAAGTACAAAATTAGGTAGAAAAAAACATTTGGGTTGATATTACTCAACCACCTCCTTATATTCTTGTTGATACTATAATAAAAGAAGTAGCTCGGTGCAAGTTAGAGGCTGATATATATTTAATATATTTAACTATGGGATTATTAGCTATGTAGATGGTGGATTTACTTGAAAAAGGTAGACCTACATTGGTCTTGCTTTAGAGACCATGCACATACCATTTTTTTAAACCATGACAAACTATGTAGTAAAGGATAGTGTCTCTTAACAAAACTACAAAATAAAGTGGTACATAGAAGTCTCAAATAATGTAATAATATCCTCAACCCTAGTTTTTAAGCATATTCATTGGTGTTTAGTTGTCATTGATGTCAAAGAGAGCATGTGGTGATAATACATTAATGACAAAGTGATTACATTGATGGTTTGGAGAGTGTTTGACTTATTGAGGCAATTGATGGTATGGACATGTTTTAGAGACATATGGGATGTTATGAGTGCTTAGAATGCTTATGGAATTGAATGGAATTCAATAGAACATGCATATGAATGTTTAAGCTCAAGTAGTCATCTTGATAGATAAAGCTAAGTGAGTAGATTGATGACATAATATTTCACACATGTGAAGGTTTCAAGAGTATATTGATATATTTATGGATTCCCCTATTCAAGGAAATTTTGTGATTCAAATTTTATGTCTTGAGTTTAAACGTAGAAAACATTATTCAGGGTGTAAAGTTGGATACTCAAATAGAGTTTACCTAGTTCCCATAGCCAAATTTATGATATAAAAGATCTATGAAGAGCATTAAATTAGATTAAATATATAATGTTAAGTAATTTATATATCTATATAAGGATCCAATAGATAATGTGATCTTATTATATATAGATCAATGGCATGAGTGAAGTTAATATGTCAAAAGATGCTCGGAAGGCATGCATTATTGATAAGTGTCTCTATCTCATTATATTGATAGAAGATCAATGGTTTGTGGATGTTCATATAGATATATATCAATGGTTCAGGTCAAGTCAAAGATTCAGATATGTGGAAGGAACATAACCTACCAAGTGGCATGATCATGGGAGCTAAGATCTAAGATCAATGGTGAGTGATTATAGATTAAAAACTAGGCTTATTCAAGGAAATCAATGATGTGTATTTGTTCAAATTTTTTAAGGATCAAGAGATGAGGTCAAGTGTTTGATGTTTAATATCTAAATAGTTACTATTGGAATTTAAATAATCAAATTTGTGAGTGAAAACCATTGCTCAATTTTTGAGCTATATCTTTTGATCCAAGATGAATTTCATAGTGGTGTAAAAAGAAAAGTTGAAGAGGTGTTCAAGTAACATCTAGAGAACTTAGTTATAAGGTATAAATGTTTGTAAAATCAAAATTATGGATATTTAAATATGACTATTTGTTTATTCATGGTCATATCCACAAAATTATGGTTAAGCAATTTATGCTCTAGTAGAAGAGTGTTTTGGTGGGAATTTTCATTTGATGATGTCTTAGAGGTCATGAGTGGATATATGTATTTTAAAGTGATCTTTTGTTCTTTTTTTCTTGATGAAGGCTAAAATGGTAATAGGTTTCCATGAGATATATAAGGGCTACTAAGGCCTAATTAAAAGTTGCAGCTACTTAAGTGTGACCCATGGATGTTATGGTTGATCTGTGAGGATGGTATTGAGCTATGTGTTACCATGTTATATTTCTTAAGGGTTAAGGTAAGTTTATGTGATCTAAAATTTTTAATTAATGAAGACTCTATAAATAGTGGGGACCAAGGTAATGGTTTTTAGACTTGAGTGTGATAAGGAGATAAAATGTGATATTGAGTGAATGAACATTTGAAATAGAAGGTACATAGTAGTAAGGACCATCAAATAAAAAAGAGGATTAGTCATGTTTATCTGATCAAGTTGATGAATGTGAAAACATAGGTCATTGGACCTAATAATACTAAAAGAGGCATATTGAGCAAGTAATCCCTAGAGGTTGATTAAGTGAGTGTGCTTAGTGGATGTATTGAAGAGATGAGTAGGTTATAGAGTGTGTGTGTGTGACCTATAGGTCATGTTGTTGATTTTTTGATAGATTTGTTGAAGTTATTTTTATTTTTTATGTTCTTAGAAGTGAAGAGTGATCCAAAAGGGTGTTTTGGATGCATTTCTTGTGTATGCAAGTTTATGAGAGTGTAAAGGGGAAAGATTACAAGTACGATAAGTCCATCATCAATTATATAAGACATAAAATCAAATATGGATATCAGAGCAAGGTAGATAAGTGGGTGTTTGGTTGCCTATAGGATTGGTTCCTCCTTATGGGATGGGTGTCTCACTAAACTAAGGGATGTGTGTTCCTTGATCAGTGGGTGTTGGTCTAAATGTTGGATCTTATTTTATAGGAATGTAGTCCATCTTGTAGGTTTTAGTAGGTTTTATCCCCCAAGAGGGTTCCCATATAAATGATGTGTTCATGTGATGCATGATCTTATGTATGCTTTAGATGTATTTTCTTTCATGTTTATGTTGCTTAATAAATTTGATATATGCTAAATGTTTAAGATTTAGGAATTGAATTAGATTATCTAGCATCATTAATTAACCCCCACCTCTAAGTGATTGTACCTCCAATAAATAGTATCAAAACATGACCTTATTTTCAAGTATAACCACTTAAAGGTGATCCAAGGTACAATATGGCTAAGCAATTGAAGAAAAAGAATCAAGATTTGAAGGCTCAAGTGGAGGTTACTTATGCTTGTCTAAAATTAAGTGAAGAAAATTACAATCAGCTCAAGGCACTTTTTGAGAAATAGAGAGGTAAGATGAGAGAGTATGATCAAGAAGAAGCTCAGAATAAGATCATGACCTCAAACTATAAGGCTATTATAGATGAGTTCATCAAGTTCAATAAGGAGCTAGAATCCTTGAAAGCAAGCTCAAGATCAAAAGATTTTAAAGAGAAGATAAACAATCTTGAGGATCAATTAAGGGTTACAAAGACAAATATAAGTTCAAAAGAGGAAGAATGTAGACATCTCAAGACTCAGTTAGAAGTGAAAAATGTCAAATTGAGTTCAAATCAAGGTGAGCATGATGAGTTGAAGTCTTGTCTTGATTTTATAAAGATTATTGAAGTGAAAGCATGTAGATTGAAAGATGACATGGCTAAAGAAGCTAAGAGGGATACTGAGACTATCCAAGTTCTTAAAATTTAGTTAGAGGATGCAACTTCAAGTATGAGAACTAAAGAGGAGGAGAATGTTCAACTGAAGACCAATCTAGATTCATTGAAGGATGATCATGAGAAATTTTATGTCAAGATAGGAAAGATTGAAGAAGAACAAAAGAGATTAAAATAAGGCAAAGAGGATGGTATCATAAAAGATAACAAATAAAATTAGGTCAAAGGAAAAATAAAGAAACCAATAAGACAACCAAATTCTTCAAGGTATGAAATATATTTTAATGCTTATTGTTATTCTTATCATAGGTTTGGTCTTAAAGAAAGAAACTATAGAAGAAAGACTAGCTGGTCATCTAGAGGTATGTATAATTTAATCTATTATAATTGTCATAAAATGAGACATAGTGCTATATTTTTCTCCATATTGCATGGAAAAAGACTAATCCAAGTATGGAGACCTAAGACATTTAAACTTTATCATAATGAACCTAAAATACAAGATGGTATGTTTATTGAGACTCATAATATTCATCAAAAAGAAGGTTTGAATGATGTTATATTTTTCTTTTGTCATCAAGTGGGTCATATTGAAAGATATTGTAAAATCAATCTCTCAATTCATAAGAAGGTGTATGAACATCCTAGTGTGCTCAAGAAAGGTCAATCCTTGGTATGGAATCTTGAGGAAGTGAAGACCAAGATAACTAATTCAGTTGAAATGAAAGATGAAGGTGGACTAATTGCTAAAGTAAAAGAGGGATCAATTATGAAAAAGGTTCATAAATGCCAAGAGAATGTATCATTTATATAAATAGAAGAGGAGAATCAAAATTTATTTTAAGTCAAGCTCAAAGAAAATACCAAAGTGATAATTCAGGCTAGTTCTAAGGTATGTTTCGATCCAAGAGAATATCATGCTATTATTGATCAAGTATCATGCAAATAACATCAGTTGTCAATGCCCATTGATGAGTTTCTTTCTTTAGTTGAAAAGGTATGTCATGAATCTTTGTTGTCTCCATATATTGTCAATCCAATCTTAGAAGAAAAGGAGAATATTGTAGTGGATAAGCATGTTGATTTTCTTAAGCCTAAGAAGAAGAAGAATAAATATCAGTATCAAATGAATAAGGAGAATAATAAATATGATGAGTTATGGGTAACTCCTAGTTTCACATTGTTCTAGGACATTATGGGTCAGGGTGTCTCTATCTAAGGCTTCAAGGAAACACTTAACAAGCAAGAGGAAGCATGGTGGATTGAATTTGAGCTTTGGTTGATTTTTAAGGACAATAAAGGTCATAATAAGATGTGTTGGATTACTATGGAAAAACATGATAAGATATTTTTATAAATAGTGATCCTAAAACCAAAGTTTTGATCAAATCTAAAGGATGGTCTAGTTGGTCAAATGGTGAAAAATGAAGATGTTGGTTCTAAAGATCTACAAGAAAAAATGGATGTTTCTAAGTGTCTAATCAAGGATGGTGAGTTATCAATATATTTTATTGTATATAAAGGTATGTTGATCTTGTCTAAATGTGATCAAGGTATGTTCAGGGTTTTTGGTCTTATAGGTAAAAACTTGTCAATTCCTTAAATTGATTGATCAATTAATGAAGAATAAATAAAAGGTTGATATAGAGTATGAGGAAAATGTGTTGTCATATCTTTGATATCATGAATAAGGTCTCAGATTTATGCATATGTCAAATTGTGTATGTCATAGCGTTCACAGTGAACTAAATATGATATGGTTCCATGAGAGTGATTTGAAAAGGTTCTAAACCATGATGGCTTGTAGATGATAAAGGGAAATTGTTTTATTGATATGAGATCCATATGAGAGTTATTCATGTCTACTTTAGATGTTTAAAGTTGACACAGTAAAGATATGGAATTTTTTGGTGGTTTCATAAGAATAACGACTGTGTGTAGGTAGTGTTTGAAGTATTATTAGCAGACCCAATTCATTAACAAAACTTGTTGAAGATGATATTTTTCAAATAGAGCATGAAGTTATGGGGAGATAACTTAGATGGTTTGATAGGATTGAAGAGATGTGCAGAATGTTAGGGGAGATTTCTAAGCTCTGTAAGCATTTTATTAGGTCCAAGGATTAGAGAAGTCTAAATTTATATTGGTGCATGTCAAAGGGGGAGAAATTTATTCATATTCTTGAAAGTAAGTAACTTGAGCATATTAAATAATATTTGAATGCATACATGATGTTAAGGAATGGTTGTTGTCATGTTGTTGAAGAGACTCTTTGTCATTAATGTTAAAGGGGAAGAAAGATCAGAATAAAGGAGTTAAAATGAAGTCTTTGTTCAAATTAAGTCATTTGAAGTGTGTTTTTTCATCAATGACAAAGGGGGAGATTGTTGAGCATAGCCATTGATGTTTGGTTGTCATTGATGTCAAAGAAAGCATGTGGTGATAATAAATTAATGACAAAGTGATAAAATTGATGGTTTGGATAGTGTTTGATTTAGTGAGGCAATTGATGGATGATATTGATGGTATGGAAATGTTATTGAGACCATATGGGATGTTATGAGTGCTTATAATGCTTATGAAAGTGAACAAAATTCAATAAAATAGTCATATGAATGTCTAAGTTCAAGTAGTCATCTTGATAGATAAATCTAAGTGAGAAAATTTATGATGTCATATTTCACACATGTGAAGGTTTTAATATCATCTTGATATATGGATGGATTTCTCTATGTGAGGTGATTTTGTTGTTCAAATTTTAGGTCTTGAGGTTGATCATAGCAAAAATTATTTTGGTGCAAAGTTGGCATCTCAAAAAGAGTTTACCTAGTTCCCATATTTAGAATTTTTTTGATATCGAAGATCTACAGTGAGCATTGCATTAGATAAAAGATCTAATGATGAGAAATTTATCTAAATAGATAAGGATCTAGAAAAGCACATGATCATGTCAGATAGAGATTAATGGTGCGAGTGAAGTCAATCTATAAAAGGATTCTCATAAGGCACACACTAGTGACAAATGTCCCTATATCATTGAATGAATATAATATCAATGGCTCAAGGGTGTTGGGTGTTCATACAGATAGATATCGATGGTGTGGGTTGAGTCAAAGATTCAAATGTGTAAAAGGCATGTAGAGCTACCAAGTGACATGATCACAAAAACTAAGATATAAGATCATCAGTGAGTGATTATAGGTTGAAGACTAGGCTTTTCTGAGGAGATTGATGGTGTGTATTTGTTCAAAGTTACTAGGGAAGATGATATGAGATCAAAGTGTTTAATGTTTAACATCTAAATAATGACCATTGGAATTTAAATATTCAATTTTTTTAGGGAAAACTAGTGATTAGATTATGAGTTATATCTTTTTATCCAAAATGAATTTCATGGTGGTGTAAAAAACAAAGTTGAAGAGGACTTAAAGGAGAATCTAGATAATCTAGTTATAAGTTTTGAATTTTTTTATAATAAAATTCATGGAGCTTAAAAATTTAATATTTGTTCCTTCATGGTGGTTTTATGCACATAATTATATTTAAGCTATTTGCGCTCTAACAAATGAGTGTTGTGGTGAGATTTTTCATGTAAAGCTGTGTTAGAGGTAATATGGAGTGGACCCATGTATTTAAAAGTGATCTTGTGTTATTTTTTTATCGATGAAGTGTTAAAAGGGTAATAGGTCTCCATGAGACCTATAAAGTCTACTAAGGCCTAATTGAAAGGCATAGCTACTTAAGTGTGACCCATGGATTCTATGGCCAACCATTGAGGATGGTATTGAGATATTTTTTAGCATGTTAGATGCCTTAAGGGTTAAGGAAATTATTTTGGCTGACCTAGAAGTTGATATTCATGAAAACTTTATAAATAGTAGATACCAAGGCAATGGTTTCTAAACTTGAGTATGTTGAGAAGATAAGATGTGATATTGAGTGAAAGAACCTTTTAAATAGAAGGTACAAATTATTAAGGACAATCAAAGAGAAAAGAGGATCAACCATGCTTATCTAATCAAATTGATGAATGTGAACACATAGATCATTGGACCTAATAAGCCTAAAAGAGGCAAATTAAGTGAGTAATCCCTAGAGATTGATTGAGTTTGCTTAGTGGATGGATTGAAGAGATCATTAGGATAAAGAGTGTGTACATGACCTATAGGTCATGTTGCTAATGTTTTGATAGAGTTTTTATAGGCTTTTTGATTGTATATGTGCTTATAAGTGAAGAGTGATCCAAAAGGGTGTTTTGGATACATTATTTGTGTGTGAAAGTTTGTGAGAGTGTAAATGGGAAAGAATTCAAGTAATAAAAATCCATCATTAGGTGTAGAAGACATCAGATCAAAGGTGAAAATCATATCAAGTTTACTAGGTGGGTGCTTGATTTCCTACGGGGTTGGTTCCTCCTTGTGGGATGGTTGTCTCACTAAAATAAATGATGGGTGTTTCGTAATCAGTGGGTGTTGGTATAAATATTAAATCTTGTTGTATAGGAATATATTCTATCTTGTAGGGTTCAGTGGGTTTTATCTCCCAAGAGGGTTTCCCATATATATGATGTGTTCATGTGATGTACTCTTTTATGTATGCTTTGGATGTATATGACTTCATGTTTATTTTGTTTAATCAAGTTGATGTATGATTAATGTTTAAGAGATATGAATTAAATTGTATTATCTAGCATCACTAATTCACCTCCCCCCTCTTATTGATTGTACATCTAACACCAAGTTCCAAAGAAGCAAAAATAGACTCTCACACCTCCAGCTAAATCCATGAAAAATAAATTGGTACACATAGGCTAGATTAGAAAAATATAGTCATTTAAGAATATTAAATTAGATACCAATATTTTAGACCTCAAATGTGATGTGGAAACCATGGATACAACTATTCTAGCTACAATAGATGAACAAAAAACTATGCAAGATAAACCACACCCTGAGGAGGCAAAGGAGGAAGAAAGTTGAAATAAAAAATAAGAATAAATACTTCAAGAAGTGATGCAAGAGACACAACAAACTTAATCATAAGTTAGGTAGAATTAATATTAAAACCAATAAAACTTATGTTCTAAAAAATAGAAAAAAGTTGAATAAGCAAAGGTTACATAAAAGTAATACAAAGAAGATGAAGCTATAAGGAAGAAAGTTAAAGAAGTAAAAGTTGTACAGAAGTAGGATGAATAAGAAAAGACAAAGAATAAATAGCAGGAGGAATCCTAATGACAAAAAAGAGGTGAAATATACACAACAAAAATAGAGGGAATAAGAAGCTCAAGCCAAGGTTCCTAAAGAACAACATAGACATGCAATAGAAACACAAGCAACCCAAGACAAAGATAAGGCTAAAGCTGAAGTAAAAGCTAAGGTTGAGGAAGATGCTAAAGCCAATTCTTAAGTTGATGAAAAGTTTAAGTCCAAAGAGGAAGCTAAACCACAAGATAAAGCTGATGTTAAGGCCAATGTTGAAGCATAAACCTAGGCCAAAGAGCATAAAGATGTAAAAGAATAGGCATAATTTAAAAGTGCATCTCACATAAAGGATATAGAATAATCATCATGTATCTCTAACCAATGGCTATGGGATGTCTTTGCTACATTAACGAGGTAAACTACTTTCTTGATTTTTTTGTCTCAATTCACACCTACTCTTATGACATGTGTGATCACATCCATGTCACTTGCTACCAAAATAATGGAAACATTTATGGATGTGACCCAAATATCACTATTAAAATATATTAAATGAGTAGTTTCCTTCTAAGAATTGATTATATAGAGGGTCAAAATTGGAGCATGAAGTTCTTAGGCTATATGAAGAAAAGACTAGAGCAAAAAAGTAGCAGCTATAAAATACATAACAACTGATAAATAATGCTTGTCCCACCTTAGTTATAAAAATATGGGTGATCAATTCATGTTAGAGGACAAACAATTCACTTCTTTATTGATAGAGCTTACAAATAATTGGGCGGATACATATAAAGTCTCTACATTATTGCACAAATTCAATCTCTTGAGAATGAAACAAAAGTCATATGTGAACTCATCGAAGAATATGAGTAGATCCTAGATGCTAATACATGGAAGGATAAGTAAATAATCCAAGATATGTTAAATTGGATACAATGTCTTAATCAATCCTTGGCTACTCAAAAACCTAAATTTTCCACTGTAAATAAAGTTATAGATATATTGGAGGATTAAATGACAACTATAGAAAATATGAACATCACACTCAGACAATTTTTGGATTCCAAGGATGTTATCTTACATAATCTTCAAGTATGGCACAATGAAATAATCTACAACACTTTTACAACCATCTAAGCCCAAAAGATAGTAGATAGATTGGATGAGTTCATCTTGGATATTAAGCTCAAGATATCTAATGCCAAGGTATTCCTCACAATTAAAAAAGATGAGGATATGAAAAATAGTATGATAAGTTAGGTACCATTGCAAATTTTGATTTCCATGGTACATGAAGTTCTCATATATTGAAAAATTTTCAAGTAGGATCTATCTCAAGTTGATCCAGTTATTTCCCAAATAATAGATAAGTCCCAATTCATTTATTCATAATAGATCTGACAAATCATACAAGAGAGGAAGTTGGATAAAAAATCATAGTCCCAACAACGACCTCCACCATTGGGTGTATTAAATCCAATGGGTCAGTATTTGGCCAAACACAATAAACTCTATAGCCACCCAGTCAAACTCCTCTTCCATTGTAACAATAAGTAATATGCATTTCCTTTTTATGACTTTAGGAATATTATACTTTTTTGTAAGTTATCCTAAACATCAGGAGTGGGGAAAGATTGGTTGAAAACCGATAAAGGGTAGCCACTTGGTTATGCTAGCCTATTGAAAAACTAAAAGAGAATTAGGCTAGTATGACAGTTGAAAACTTGAAAGGGTGGCTAATTAGTGTGTAAAGGGTAAAAATTGGTAAACAACACCTTGAGCGATAACTGTGACTTTTGTTTATGGCTTATCTTTTTAGGTTTTTTTAGATGAACTTGTGACTTTATCTTAAGATGATAAAAATATTTATGTCTGAGACAGTGTTGGATGAAGAATGGAGCATGGTAAAATCTCAAAGTATAATAAAAGGACACATGTGTTAAGTATATGATTTTATCTCTTGTATAACTTTTATATGTATTCAAACTTGGAAGCCTAATCAGGAATAGAAGAATGTGAAGAGTCTTTACTTTTATACCTCAAAAGACTAAAATGTAAAGACATAAAAGATTGTAAAATATATATAATACTTTGCTATAATAGAATATGATTCTGATGTGTTGATAGAGATTAATAAAATCATTAGGTTATGGTTTTTCCTAATCTTTTTTTATATATGGTTACTGCATAGTGAGTACTATATTTTAATTTAATCTATTATCAAATATTATGCAAATTATGGTCCATCTTTTATAGCATCTAAGTTCTTCTTTCTCTTTAGGTGCATCTTTGTATATCTTAGATGGTATGTAATATTGTAGTCTCTTTTTTGCCTTTTGTTACTCTCCACTACACAAGTTATCCCTATAATTAGCATGTTTATGAGTATTTTTGGAAACCTTTGCTAACATAATTTAGTTTTACCTTATCATCCTCCTATTTCATTATCAACTTGTCTATTACATCCTTATCTTATCATTATCCTTCATCTCATATATTCTTACCTCATCTAGATAGATCCCATCTTACTTTGTCTTTCATTTTTATCCTAAAAGATATCTAGTTGTCTTTTTAGGTCACACCCTTATCCAAATCATTCACATTATACCACTAATTATGATTATAGAATTGTCTTGATCATCACCCTTAATCCCTGTACACATCCCCATTTATCTTTTAATCACATAATTTTATATCAATATCAATGAATATCCTATCCAAGGCTTGAGCTAGTCCTTTTGTTGTCCATCCATATCATCCCATCACCCTATTCATGATTTAGTTGACCATCCATCACTTTGTTAGATTTCATACTTAGTTAATACCCTATTAACAACCTATCACTTTATTAGTTTTAATCTAGCATCCATTCATCCTCAATCTAGTAATCTCTAATCAAGTTGTCTTGCCTATTTATAACTAACACCCATGTAATCATCATCTTGCTATTTTGAATCCATGCACTATTCTAATCCCCATATTTTTACTAGATTGAAAATAGTAATTGTTGATAAATAATTAGCACCTATCATACTGTCAAATTTAAATCTAGTCCTTGTTTGACATCATAGTCAATATATTATATCTCATCCTCACCCATCACCTATCATACTAGCTCAATCATTCAACTTACTTTGTCCAAGGACCATATTTTTACCCAAGGATTACTCTACCTTCACATTAGACCCCTTTTGTCATTTGAATTCCTTTCATCCATCACCCATTTATCTTATACCCATATGGATTTTGACCCAATTCTTGTTGAATAATACCTATTTTCCAACAAGGACAAGATCCTTTTGTAAGTCCTATAAATAGTTGCCTACCTACCTACAGACCTTAATCCCATCAAGCCTAAATTAATTTACCCTATCTTTCCACATCAATAATATCCATATACACCTAGCTCGTGTGTTAACCCACCACAATCAACCCCATTATCCATTCATCATAACCATAGCCATAACGTCACATAATATACAAGTGATGAGGTCAACCTATTCCATAAATATATATTTGAGAATAAGGATGAGTGCCTTTTATGGCCATTAGAGATGGGTGACCACCTTTAAAAATATTTTAAACCCATAAACCTAAGTTTACCTACCAAAAAAAATACCTCATCAACCCTTATCCACATCTATTTCTTATGACAACCAATGCCATTATGATCCCCCATCCATTAATCCTAGTCTTAGTCATGACCTTCTTAGTCAGTATACTAGTAAAGAGATTGCATTATTTAATAAATGCATTATTTACAACAAGGATTAAATACTCTTGTGGCTCCTTGAGATGGGTACCTAACTTATTGAATGATTTGACCCCATTCAAGTAACCTACCTCTAGTTTATACCCATCCATAGTTGAATCCTCTATTTACCAGTCAGTCCATCAGAAGTTCCCAATCTTACTAGAAAAGGAATCATACCTTATCAACCTCATCCAATACTATCTCATCCCCTTGAATAACTCATATACAATGATCCATCAACATCTTTTCATTATGCCACCTCATGAAAACATCTTGTTTAAAATCAAATGCTTCCACTCCTAAGTCCAATGCTTCCACATCTAAGGAAAGAAGTGAAGAGAGGCCATGTACTTCTCTTCCTATATCCTTAATATCTCTCTACCACAAACTCATTTTCACTATCATGATGATATACCCACCCATAAGGCATCTTGATCCAAATAAGCCTATACCCTCTTAGTATAAAGCAAACCAATATTATCTATATCACCAGACATAAGGGCATACTATTAAACAATTCTTAAATTTACAAAAGTTTATTCAAGACCCCATGGATTATGGTAGCATTAAAATTGAGGGTAAATCTAATGCATCCATGCATAAGACTAAAAAATAGGGGGTATGCTAAGAGGCACTTATTAACCATGATCAAGCTTCTTCCCTCCTCAAACAAGGTCATGACCCTGATCCTCACCATACCACAATCATCCCTAATCAAACCATCTATATATCCTATTCACATCAAATCTCCCATTTTCATAAATCCATTAAACCTAAAACATCCATTCACAAACCCAAGGAGAAGAAGGTACTTTTGAATAATGATGCTATCAAAAATGTCCCATCCATGTCTACTATCAAAAAATAATCTATTAGTGACATCACTTTACCAACATCCCTAGCAGAGTTATTCTCAAAATGGTCATCTACATTAGGATCATGTCCAACACTAGAATATGAGTCAAAATCCACATTATAATCATCATCACTTACAAAAAATGAAATTCATGCTAAAACCCATCTATTTTTAGATGTATCTAATTCAAATGTCTACTAGTTATAAGGCATGACTCTTGATCCATATTATGATGATGAAATTATAACATAATTATTGGATGTTTTATCAATCAAAGATAACTAAGGTGGGAATGACTCAACCTTAGATGTTTATTATACAAAGATCCTTTGTGATCCTTTTGAGATTCTTGAGGAAACTTCCTCTAACATTAAATCTAGGTTTCCTATGAACCTTTATGAAGATCATGTTTTCCATCACTCATTCATTATCATCACCAATCCTTCCCCACATTCATCTATCATTCATCATTTTTATACTATTGATAGTCACTACATCACTACCCTTAATGTGAACACATAATAATATACATTATTATATTCCCCTAAGCATGTAATATCATTTTATTAATATACAAATATCAAAGATAACAATCAACTAATTAAGTGAAATATTCAAGACAATTATGATCCAAAAATAATCAATTAAAGTCACGATAAGTCTCATAATTAGCCAAGTCAAAAGGCATCATCCCCAAGTAAAAATATCCTTAAGGTGATAGGGCCATAAAATTTTAAATAATCGTCATATATAAATTTAGAGATAAAATTCCTCTACTAAATCCCAAATTTGGGCACCAGGGTGTAATCAAAATCCAAGTCAAAAACCTTTCAAAAATAATAGCAATATGGATGACAATCCTCCTAATATTTAGATCAAAGACAAAATAAGTTTGAAGTTCTAAGATCTCTTAACCTAACTTATCATATGACACAATTAAAAAATGTCCTCTCCACCATATACAATATTTTATGTAACTATTTAACCCCATTTACACTTTCCTCCTAGCCATACCACCCATCATGATCATACCATCCATATACATCAGCTAAACTCAGCCATTCACCACATCACTCTCCTAGGTATAATTGTCTCTGATACAAGCTACAATGACACTTGGATAAAATGTTCAAAGGAATCCAACTCAAGATTCAACAAAGGTCATAAGGAATTAATATATCTAATCATGATAACATGATCCTAGTATCATATATATTTCAAATAGGTGTTGGCCAAAGATCAGGAAATAATTTGGATCCTACATCTCCCTCACCTCTAATAAATAAATATGTCATTAAACATGTCAAAAAAATAACAAAGTGCATCCAATGTTGAAAACTAGTCTTCTGACGCCTTGGGGAAAGTACCATGATAAAATTAATTTATGAGATCATGATAAAATAGTTTATTTTTCACATTACACCTCAATACTTGGGGGAAAAATCCATCCCTTCTCACTCCCATCCATGTCATCCTTCTCTATATTATCCCTTAATCTATTACTACTACCAATCATATGCCATCATTTGTAATATCCTTTCTTCTAATCTTTACCTTTGTGAAGAAGTGGAATATGTCCTGGGAAATGTTCTAGAATCATATTAACATATCCTCTAATCAACACTCAAGCAATTAGATATTTGGTTCCTTCATAATGTGGTCATTAGAAATCCCTAGTCCATTCTTCCTTGGTCCTCATCCTCTTTTCAACATCACCCTCATCATTTTGTCATTTATCCTCATCTTAGTTTATAGGCATGGTATTCCCTTTGCTAGTAACCCCATTTGTATAGTGTATGTGGATCCTAATCCAAATTTTGATATGTTGTAGTAGTTAATGTTTGGTCATAGACTTGCTCAGTAAAATTTATAGCTATGCTTTGGCCTTCTATTTTTAAGGATCCCCTTTTATATTTTTGGCTAAGTCTCAGCTCCCTTCTACTAATACCATATAGTGGTTTAGTGCTCATTCATCATGAAGGAGTTTTCAATTCACCTAGGAATAGCACCGGTCCTCCACATGGAAACCTAGTGCTCATCTAAAGGAGGTTGATTTTGTCAAACTTTTGAATAGTGACATTATCTAAAAGAGTAATAAGTGAGGATTAGTGTACAGTTTTAAAGAGGGACATGGACTTTCCATGTGGTACCCTCAAGTTCATTTTTGAAAAGGAATGCTTAGTTTCCCCAAAAGTAGTGATATCTTGTCATGCGGCATTATGGCACTCCTTGAGAGCAAGGCTTTCTTCATTAAGAATCTAAATTATGCCACTGGCTGATAAAGTTAGAAAGGGGACCACCAAGTAGTTATACTATTAAGGAAGCAAAACTTCCACATGGCATCATGACACTTATCTAAAGCAAATTTTTTAATGTTGGAACTTTAAGCAACACTATTGGATAAAAGGAGCGGGCCCACATTGCTAGAAAATATTTTAGAGACATTTCCAAAGGTGGAAATGTGTCACTATCATGATTCTTCTAAAATCATCATAGGCATCCCGAGGCATCACAATAGTATCATATTCAAGATTTAGAAAACCAACTACATTCATGAGCTAGAGCTCCCTAGTCAATTTCAATAGCCTCATCATGACCACAAGTGCCTGGTTATAGGTGTCATTTCCTCATAAGTCCATCATTCTTATATAAGTGGAGCTCTTTACTTTTGTTGGGGAGGATTTCAAATAATTATTTTGATACTAGAGTAGCCATTGTAATAATTAATTCTAGAATAGAAGTAACAATAGTTTTAACATTTTTCATTCTATGACCTTAGTAGGTGCCCCCTCATGGGTAGGATTGAATATTGTATATTGTGCCCATTGAGACCTTTTGTATTCTGTTCTCCACCTAACAATGAAGAAGATGTGGTGTTTTATGTCAACTCAGTATAAAGTTATTTATGTTTGTTATTTATTTTCTTTGATTCCATAGTATTAGTTCTTATTTATGTCATATATGTTAATTCATGAAGGAGCTCCTTTAATAATCTATGATGTTTGAAGATTCTAGCTATTTTATGCAATTGTAGGTCAATACTTTAAAGATTTAGGCACATCACCTTAGTTTCCATTTTAAATTTCTACTTGAATTTGTCCCTTACTCTTTCTCCCTCAATCAATTCAAAGAGCCAAATTCTAAAACCCCAGAGGTTGCTTTACAAATTACATTTGAGTCTCACATTTGTAGATCTTCTCATAGAAGGTTGTTTATTGAGTGTAAATGTTTTAGGCATCAACAATTTTTTATGTTTTGTCATGCTCGGTGTGATTCAAACCCATAGTCACCTAATTAAAATTTAGAGTTTATGATCCACAGACCTATTATAAGATTTAAAATAGCAAAGAATCCAAGTTTTTTAACACCACCTCTAATAGCCCCAACTCCTTAAAGGACCATGAGATCTAACACTATGAAACAAAAATAATAGATGGCTATCCAAGGACCACCAAGCAACTTTGTAGCATGGAATAGTGGTATTTTACTCATCCCTCCAATAACCATGGCTACATGGTATCCCATTCCTACTAATGCATTGTAAGTAGTCCACAAATTCTTCGGGGAAGATTTCAAAAGTGTAAGGGAACATCTGCAAGATGTTTTCAATGCTTGTAGTGTGCACTGTCATGTAACAAAAACATGGGCCTAAGATTATTGGTCATCTCTTTCAAAGGGTGAGCTCTTGACTAGTACCGATCCCTTCTACCTAACTCCATATCTACCTAGAATGACCTGGGTAATAAATTAATTGAAATATTCAATGAGAAAGTAGACCAATAATCTCTCTTACAACATCTAGTTACTATCAAAAGAGTGTTATAAGAGGTTATTATATATTTTAATACCCAGTTTGATAAGACATGGAAAAGAATCCCAATAATAGCTTGACTACCCATAGGTATGGACATTATCTTCTACCTCAAGGCCTTTAACTTAGACATAACTATCATGATTCAATATCTTGGAGGCTAGATACATATGACATAGCCGTTTGAGTGGAGAACAATTTAATAGATGCCAATAAGTTTCCCCCTTGACCACCAATGCTAATGTTTCTATAAATATCGATGTTACCATAAGAGGAAGTCCCAAGAACCTCAAAAATTCCTCCTTCCATATATGTATATCCATCTACTTAGATGAGTACATCCTCCTCATATTTATTATCTATGGAGATGAATGACGTGAAGAGTATCTTGTGAAACTTCTCTAATGATATATAAATCTCAAAAGGCATCATGTCATGCCCTTGAAGCCCCCATACTATAATTAATAGAATAGAAGGGTTTCATATTAGTATAATCAATGTCAATAAAGGTAAAGGGGGAATCATCAGGTATTGAATTAGAAAATGAGGCTCACAATTCAAATTATCTTAGTTCTTGATCCCTTATAAAATATCTCATTGAGTTCAAATACAGAACTAGTCAGTGGCCAAAATAGCTTGGTACACAATTATAATTCATGGTGCTTCGCATGAAAATATGCATATATACCCTAGAACCACTTGAGAGGTAACCTTAAGCAAATATTTTCTAAGCAGAAAAAATAAGGAAACTCCCATGATTCAACTTCCTATGGATACTAGTCCTTGGGAGTTGAAAATGTTATTTTAATGACATAGATGTAGGGAATGTCCTTAGAAAAAGAAGAGGAAATAACCCTTGATCATTTAATTTTATCTTGGGTAGAAGGTGAAGATGTAGTGTATGCACGAAAGATCATAACACTAAAGGCCCTGAATGTCCAATTAGATTACTTCACCCGATCTAAAAAGAGACCGACTAAAACCCAAGAATCATCCATAAGGCCCAAAGTGAATTTTGAGAAAATCCTTAGACCCTAACGACCACTTCTGACATATAAAAAATGGAGCAAAATAATGTAGAATAGGCAAAAGGACTCTGATTTATAATCAAAAGGAACACAAAATGTAGTAGAATAGCTAAAGAAGGCTTCAACCAATGTTTCTATTTAGGATATCTTATCTATTCTTGTGTAGAAATCCTTGCTAAAAGAAGCATTGGAAGACTAGGAGAAACCTACATAAGCTATCCTTGTTATGGATCTAACACAAGGCAAAGGAAAGGAAGCCATCATCAATGTAAAACATCATACACCATCCATATTAGTAAACTCTCAGGTGGGGGTAAGTAAGATGAAACCCACCCTATTCTATTTGACTCTCATTATGGGGAGGAAACTATTGCACAATTCTAGGATCAACTCTAGTGCTAGCACCATAATGATGCCCAAGCAGATTGTGGATGTACTATAACTATAGTATGAACCTTTAATTAAATGGGTGATGTGATGTAGTTCAGATCATAGGTATTATTGTGGCTCTCCCATAAAATTATAGTTTTATCCTAGTGTGATAGTCACCTAAGAAGTTGTAATAATAGACATCCCACCAATATTCAAGCTATGTCTACCAAGATATTTCACTACCAAAATAGGAGGATACTTATATTTGGATTGGTCCCATTTAATCCTAAGAACCAAATATGGATGAAATTTTAAATCAATTCACACTTATTTTTCTAAGAAAGAGATGTATCATATAGAAACACTTGAAGAAAAAGGAGTGGAAGACAACACAAGCCCAGAGGAAGAATCCCTCATTAGTAAATTCATTAAGAATGATCCTTTCACAAATTTTGTTTCCACCAACCTTAAGACCTATGTAATCCATGACAAGGATCAGGCCATCCTTGAGAAGATGAAGAGAGAGGAAGGTTAGAGTAAAGAACCTAAAGGTGATTTTAGTTTTTTTTAACTCTACATTTTAATGGTACAAAATGAAAAACTGGTTTTGGATTAGGCATCTAATTTGTGTCTCCATATGGAAAAGATAACTTGTGAGCCTTTTGATTCCAATTTACCTGCATGAATAATGAATTTGAATATGAAGCACTAGTCTATGACCTCATCCTTTTAGAGTGTATGGGCATAAATTAGCCAAAAATGTTCAGTGATTCCAAATTAATGGTAAGATAAGTGAGAGGGGTCACTGCTGTGAAGAATATTTGTATGAGGTCCTACCACCACTAGATATGGGATTTGTCAAAGTGTTTGAATCTTTCAACATTCAAATCATCCCTAAGACCATGAATGTAGAGATAGATAGGATGGTGATAATTGATTCCCAGTTTGATCTGGTGATAGATTTGTTCATTAATGAACAAGTAATGTGGGTGATTGTTAAACCCACCATTTTTAAAAAGGACCATAACTAGCAAGTTTTCAAAAATGATGCATAGATTGCCATGTTTATCTAATAATCATGCCAATTTTATAAATAGTTGAAGCCAAAAATCAAGGAGGCTTATGGAGATCCAATCATGCAATTAAAGTCTAAAAAACTTCCTAAGGGGATTATTATGCAAAGAATCTATTTGATTGATGACACTAGGAATGAGAAACATAAGTTTGTCATAGATAAAAGTGACTACTTTGAGTTTGATTTTAGAGAGAGAAGGAAATTGAAGGTTAGTAAAGTGGTTTCCCAAGAGAACAAGGACTGAATTATGTCTTTCTATAACAAATACAAAATAGCAATGGCTTGGACCTATGATGACCTAAAAAGGTATGACCATAAGGTAATCTAGTATACCATTGATCTAGTTGAGGGATACAATCCTATTTGGAAAAATTAAAGGCTAGTTAACCCAAAAATTGAGTCCTTTATGGATCAAGAACTAAGTAAATTGATAGACTCAAGTATTATATATCCAATCAAGCATTTTACTTGGGTGTCCAACCTAGTTTCAATAAGGAAGAATAATGGAGAAATATAGCTATGTGTGGACTTATAAGACTTGAAAAAAGTGTCTCTAAAAGACCATTATCCCCTTCCTTATAGGGAATAATTATTGTAGATAGTAGTAGGTGCCAAAAAAATTTCTCTGTTGGATGGGTTCTCGAGGTACAATGAAGAATGGGTTGATGAAGAGGACCAACATAAGAACACTTTTACTAAAAAGTAGGGGACCTTAACATATGAGAAGATGCCTTTTTTCCTCTCTAACATGGGGGTGACCTTCCAAAGAGCCATAGACATAACCTTTCAAGGTCTAATCAATAAAATCATCCTCATTTACTAAGATGATCTCATTATATTCTCTAATAAGAAGGAAAACCATTTTAACCATCTAGAGAAGATTTTAATTAAGTGATAAGAATTTGGGGTGTCTCTCAACCCTAAGAAATGCATTTTTAGAGTCCTAAAAATAAAGTTAATTAGATACATGGTATCCAAATAAGGAATCTCTATTGACCCCAATAAAGTTAAGGCCATCAAGGACTTAGAATTAATAGTCAATAAGAAGGGAGTCCAATCTTTCTTAGGAAAGATCAATTCAATTAGTAGATTCATATCTAAAATCATGAGGCTCGTAAGGCCAATCACATTGATGTTAAAGAAGGATCAACCTTTCAAATAGACCCCTTAATGGAGAATAACATTTGATAAGACTAAAGAATTAATATCTACTACCCCCATGCTAGTCAATTCTGAATTCTCTAAGGATTTCATTATGTATGTCTATGGAAGCAATTATAGCCTAACAATTATGCTAACTCAAAAGGTAGAAGAAGTGACAAGTGAGCACCCAATTTCTTTCTATTAAAGAACCTTGCACAGTTATGATGCCAAGTATAATTTCTTTGAAAATTAAGCTTTTTCCATCATCAATGGTCTCAAAATGTTCAGACACCTGGTGATGGGGAAAAAGATAATGGTATATGTGGCATATTCTAGTGTTAAAGAGTGCATAATCAAAGGACATATCATATAAAAATGGGCCAATTGGATACTACACATGTTAGACATTTATTCACATCAAATGACAAAGATCATGTGTGCAGGATACAAAGATCATGTTTGTAGGATAAGGGGATAACTCCACACTATTCCAAGGAGTCCTATTCAAGAAGAATTTTGATAAAGGACTACTTTGATGTGCTGATGATCATAAAGCTAGAAAAATTCTACAAGATATGCATTTCACCCCTTTGGGTAGACCTTTTCACAATGACAAAGATCATGTGTGTAGGATAATACTAGCCAACCATGTTATTTGACTATCATTAGGCAGTCAAAAGGTGCCAACAATGTTAATTATTCATGGGAAAATGGAAGAATTTAGCTATGCCACTAAATCTAACCATAAATGATGAACCTTTTACATAATGGGGATTGGATTTCATTGGGATGATAAATACTATATCTGGCATAGGCCACAAGTGGATACTTACAACCAATTACTACTTCACCAGGTGAACTAAAGTGGCCCCACTGAAAGAGGTGATTGAAAATATTATCCTTAATTTCTTGAAAGAGCTAGTTGCAAGATTTGACCCTCCAAATACAATCATATTAGATAATGTGAAGGCCTTCGTTAGTTTTAAGATTTTATAAATTTTTCTCTAAAATGGTATTTTCCTAAATAATTCATCTAATTACTACTTGTGAGGGAATGGGTTGGCTGAATCAACCAATAAGAACCTCATTAGGTTGATCAAAAGGATGGGCACTAGACAATGGTGGGAATAGCGTATGCATGTGAAAATATCTCTATGGGATAATAGAATTACTCCTAATAAAATTCTAAAGACTTCCTTATATGATCTATAATATGTAAAAGAAGTGGTCATGTCCATATCATCTAAAATTCCCACCTTACAAATTTTAAAAGCTATCAAGATGGCTGAGAATAGAGCAATAGAGGTTATGTTGGAATAATTTATCAAGATCTAATAAAATAGAGAATGAGTTGGCAATGCTAAGGTCATTTAATAGTAGGTATTAAAGTGATGGTTTGATAGGAAGGCCTCTGACCTAGGATTCAAGCTAAGGGACTTGGTCCTCAAGTATGACCAAAGGGATATAAAACCAGGCCAACATGTGAAGTTTGAATCCCTATGAAGGGGAATTTCCACATCATGGAAAATTAGTAGGGTAATGCATTTGATTTGGAGGATGAATATGGCAATTCATTAGGGATTCTGATTAATAGAATCAATTTAAAACACTTTAAGTAATTTATCAGTCCTCCCTTATACATAGTTAGTTTCCCCTTCTTTGTTGTTGTTTCATATTTTTCTATTATTTCCCTTAAAGAATAAGTGCTATTGGCACAAGTCATTCATCCCATTTCCAAGTGTCCATGCTTTGGCCTTTATGATTTTGAATCATATTGTGATAGACGGTTATCTACCCCACTCCCCTTTCCATTAATGTTAGACACTCCTAATCATATGATTTCTCTTGAGGATCACCAAAAAATCTCTTATAAATTTCTCCTTAAGTGTGTGTGACACCCTTAACATTTATGGGGTTACTATATTCAAAAAAATACAAGATAATCATGCTCAAAATGTTGGCCTATAAATATCTCTATCCTAATAAAGACACATTTTAATGCCTAAGAATTTCAAAGTAAATTGAGCAAAGACTTGATTAATTGAGCAAAGTGTATTGAGTGAAGAGAATTGAGAGAGAAATTGTAGGAAATTTTGAGTGGGAAACCAATATCTAGTTTCTCATAGAGTTTTGAAACAAGATAAATTTCAATTATTGGGAAGAATTGTAAAATAGCTACTTCTACATCCTCATCCGATAGCAAAAAATGTCTGAGGAAGTAGAGAAACTATGGGTCATGTGATCATGTAGACATCCCCCTACATTATGTAGTGGGAAAATCATAAGCTTTTACGTTTGAATAGTTGAGGCCCAAAGTGTTGAATGTTAAGAGCATCACCAAGGGGTATTATAGGTAGATGGGATCTTTGATCCCAAATTGGCCAAGAACCCAAAGATCCTAAGGGAGGGTGCCCATGCCCAAATTATTGAGAAGGTTTAGAGTAAAGAATATGAGTCATTTAGGTATAGGATTTGAAGCTTCATGTTATCCTAATACATGGTTCCTCTTGTACACCTATGCTTAGAGATTGTGGCCTTATGGACAAATTGATATGATGTCAGTACTGACCTCATTACATGCAATAACCACCTAAGAGTGGATGTCATTGTTGACCCCATAAAATAACTAATCTAACTCTTGAGTGACCCTAATGCTAATCTTTGTAGTATGGAAAGCTTATAGAATGTCTGGGATACTTAGGTTTATAAAATAGAGTCATAAATTTAATCCTTTGGAACAACTATACTAAAGTGCCTCCTCTATCCATCACCCTCACAAGATTCATAATGTAGGACATAAAATATGCCTTTTCTATGTTGGTTTTTATTTTCAAGATGGACTTGAATGATCATGTCATCAATTTCTAGTTGGGGTGGTCTTCCTTTTGAATGAAGTAAGAAAGAAGAAGGTTTATAAGATGGAATTATGGATGCCATCACTATCACCATGTATAATGAGATGGAAAAATTCTCAACATATAATACCTTTAGGTATTCCTCCTTCCTCCTCCACTTGATCCTATATCATAACTCCCATTATTCTCTTCATAATTCACCTTCAACTCCATTGAGATGAGTACCCATCCCAACATGGTGATCCCCATCACTGTGTGGACCCACATCCTATTATCCACATAGGATTACTATGATTTTTTGGAATCATTCCTATCCTTGATCTTGTTTGATCTCATCTAGGAGTCCATCACCTTAGGATGATGGACATCCAAAGATCATGACTCACTAGTGGTAAAATTTTAGTCAACTAGTTTTTTGGGGTCCATTTCACTTTTATTTAGGCCCATGGATTTAAGGAGGAGCCATTATAAATCCCACATCTACTCATAGATAGACCCTGGCCATGGAGATAGCTATCTATATTGATGTGTTCGACTCAACATATGGCATGGGATATAAGAAGAAGGCCTTGTATGATGTCCCATTATTAAGGGGAGGCATTAAAATGGTGAGGTAGTCATTAGATCACCTACTTCCTCTCAAGATTTTAGATCTCAGCCTTAACCAAATTGATGACTAATGGCACTATGTCCTGATTGGTCACATAGCTACCTTGAAGACCATCACCTCATTCAGTCATGAGCCCCATCCATACCTCAAATAGTGAAGGTAACCAATAGAATATGATATTAAGTACTACATAGATCTATCCAAGATCTTGATAGACACCCACAAGCCATGAGTGTCCTTTTACAAAGTGGTTTGAGAGTTTGACCCCATGAAGAAAATAAAAAAGGGTTTGAGGGCATAACTCATGTAGAAGGATTGGAGAAAAGAAAAAATAGATACTTATTAGATAATAGGAAAGAGATTGTCTAGTGAGAACATAATTTTGATGACCTGGACATAGACGAGACATTCAAGATCATTTGGGATGAGCACCACAAGGAGGAATATTTGTCTAAAGAAGAAGTCTCAATTAAAGGAGAAGAGGAGGATACTACTTTAGAAGAAGAAGAGGACATCCCTTCAGAGAAGGAAGAATTTGTGGTAATTCAAAGGCTCTCAAATTAGTTACCTCATCTGTATCCATACCCAACTACCCCACAACAATAATAATCCTATTTGGGACATCTTGAGGTGAGGTCATCTCAGCCCAAAAATATTGAGGCACAAACATCTATCCCTCTACCAAGGCCCCCACAAAAGAAGGTATGATTTTATCAACCCCTTATTTCCACTTCTACTTCATTCTTCACTCCCTCTTCACCCTCTTTATTTTTTACTAATCTCATACTGCTCTCCACTACCTGACCTATCACCTCAATTATACCACCCTCCTCCATATAGTCAATCACCTCCCATGCACTGTTACTCACTCTTATATCCTCATCATCGACATCATCATCTATTATGGTACAATCACCCCACACCCTTATCCATGACCTCCCACCTTTCTTTCCTTCCACCATGACCCTTCACCCACTTTTCCCAAAGGGAATAATGCCCATTTCTTCATAGCAGTAAGTGACCATTCTCTTTAGACTGCTATAAGGATCCCATTTTGTATGAAAGGTAATCTAATCATAAGAGTAGTTTTATCAGTAGTTAGAGACCACTAAAAAATTTTGAGAGGCCTGGGTATAGAATAAAAGAGGAAAATAGGTCAAGGCCTTGATGGTTTCTCATATGTATTCATTATTTGACTTAGTACAATAATCTTTAATGATTACACATATTGAACCACAAGTAATCAATCCCTAAGAATAGATGCAACCAAGGGACTACTCAATCTATGTCATCGACCTCAACCTCAATGAGGCTAGACCCACTGATAAGATCAAATTCATGGAAGAAACACATAATTTTATTACTACAAACTATATCCAGGTTGTTTGATGGTTAGAGAAGAGAGAGATGGAACTCACAAGAATGAAATCTATGATTGACTATCTCAACATTGAAGCCAAGGTTAAAGATGTGAAACTCATCAAAAATTAGTTTGACCTTTATAACTACATCACTAATGAGAGCTTCTAAGTGGAAGCTAGTAAAAGAGCCTAGCTATGGATCTAAGTCATAGATATGAAGGCCTAGGTTGATGGCATGTAGAAGGAAAATTATATTATAAAAGCTAAGTTATAAGAAAAGGATTTGGAGATTATGAAAACTCACTAGAGTCTCATGGAATCTATAAAAGTGCATCAACAATTATAGTAATAGATGTAGTAAGATTCCTCATCCAAGGACCAAGAGATCCTATAACTAAATAATAACATCACCACTCACTCCTAGACCTTAGGGATGCTCCTAATGGTTCAAAAACTATATGTATCATATTGGGAGAGGATTAATAATGCAACTACAAAATTGAATCCAATGCTTACGTTCATCACAAACTCATAGAGACTGAGCTCTTAGGTGAATACATATATAGACTAGGTCTTTACCTTTATTTCCCTAAAATATCAAGATTTATAGCTCTTGGTTTAGAAGTTATACAATGCAATGGATGGGATGTTATAGGATGCAAGGGTGGATGATCAAAGGCAAGTGGTAGTAAAGGTGAACAAATTTTTGAGCTATAACAAGGCAATGATGAAGTGTAAGGCATTTCTCAATGCCTTAGAAAAGGTAGTCCAAGATATAAAGGGACATATCAAATATCTGGTCTAGTTAGGACTCCCCTCTAATTTCCTTATAGACAATACCATCCTTCTAGAATATAAAATAAAAGAACTAATAGAGATAAAGTAGAATGACTAGACCATTTTTATGGCTCTCAGTCATGCGCCCAATACCTCTAAGGTAAAGACTATATTACATCCTCTTACCTGGTTAGAATTTTAGATGTTAATAGTAGTATAAGGCTTAAATAATATCTCTTTCAATGATATTATGAATTTGGACAAGGCCTTTGAGGCCCTGAAGAAGATGGCTCAATCGAAGGAGAAAGAGTGGATGCCTTTGAAGGCTATTCTTCAAATTTTATAAGTTTTATAGGCCTCAACACTGTTTGTAATTTTGATTTTACTAGTCTGAGAACCAAAATTTTTGGGTTATTCCATCCATAGGTAGATTCCCCTTATAATTCACCAAGAAATATGAATCATAATCCATATTTTGATATGTTAGAGTAGTTAGCATTTTGTCATAGATGTGTTCAGCAAAATTGGTAGTTGTGCTTCAACCAACTCTTTTTTTGGATCCCATTTTATATTTTTTGGCTAAGTCTTAGCTCCCTTCCACTACTACCATGTGGTGACCTGATTCTCATTCATCATGAAGGAGTTATTGGTTCACTCAAGATTAGCACTATCCCTCCACATGGTGACCCAACATTCATCTAAGGGAGGTTGATTTTGTCTAACTTTCGAGTAGTACCATTTGTTAGAGTAATAGGTGGGGCCCAATGTATAATTTCAAAAAGGGACATAAAATTTCCATGTGACAACATCATGATAATTTTTGTAAAAGAATGCTCTATTTCCCCAAAAGTAATGCTAGCTTACCATGTGGCATCATGATGCTCTTCGGGAGTAAGGCTTTATTTGATTAGGAGTAGGATTTCTTTGTGAGGACTCCTAATCATGCCATGGATGATGAGTTTAGAAAGGGGTCCACCAATTAGTTAAAATATTAAGGAAGTAGAACTTCCATGTGGCATCACAATGCTTGTCTAAAGCTATGTTTTTTCTATCAAAACTTTGAGCAGTGCCATTGGATAAAAGGCATGGCCCCCATTGCTAGAAAATATTCTAGAGATAGTTCCATAGGTAGACACATGTCACTACCATAGATATTATAAAAGTGTCATGGGCATCATGAGCCATCGTAGTTGTGCCATATCTAGGATTTGGAAAACCAACTAATTTATGATCCAAAGCTCCCTAGTCAGTTATAAGATCTTCATCATGAACATGAATGTCTTTTCCTCAAAAGGTTATTGTGCTTATATAAGTAGATCTCTTTTATTTTGTTAGGGGGATTTTAGATAATTATTTTGATACTATATAAACCATTATAAGAGTTAATTCTAGAATAGAAATAATGGTAGTTTTAGCATTTTTTATTCTATGACCTTAGTAGGTGCCCCCTCACGGGTAGGATTGAATATTGTATATTATGCCCATTGAGGCCTTTTGTATTTTTTTCTCTACATAATAATGAATAAGATGTGGTGTTCTATGTCAAACTGAGTGGAAATTTATTTTTGTTTTTCATTTATTTTCTTTGCTTCCATAGTATTGGTTCTTGTTTATGTCATATATGTTAATTCATGAAGGAGCTCCTTTAATAGCCTATGATGTTTGAATATCTTAGCTAATTTATGTAATTTTAGGTCAATACTTTAATTATTTTAGTGCATCACCTTATTAAATTTCTATTTTAAAATTTTAATCACATTTCTCCCTTACCCTTTACCCTAAATCAATTCAAGGATTCTAAAACCTTGAAGGAAGCTTTACAAATCATATTTAAGTCACACATCTGTAGATTTTACCATAGAATGTTGCTTTCCAAATTCAAAATTTTTAGGCATCAACAATGTACATACATATCCCAAAAAACCTAAAAATTGAAATATGTCAAAAATCCAAAAAACTCATAAAATCTAGAAAAATCTAAAATATTCCAAGATGTCTTATCTTATGCCTATTCACCCATTAGGATACATATCTATTCCCTTTGACTATCATTTCCATAACCAAGTTATAACCATCCATCATACTATTATCTTTCATCCCCTATTTCAAACCCAAGAGAAAATAATCTATTTTGAGCTAGCATTGACCTAGTCTCACTTTAGACTGATAAGTCCTAATTATCTCATCTAACTTCAAAACATGGTCAATTCATAAATATACTAGACCCTATGTTTAAGTTAAATTTTTTCTCAAGCACACCCTATTCATAACCCCATTCTATCCTAATCTTGATCAAGGCAATTATATATATCCTACTCTGTTGGTATCAAATATCATCCTCATGAATCCCATCCTTATACATTTAAACAATAGATGAGACCATATTTTATTGATGTGTATATATTTATGTGTGTAATTTGTATAATTTATGTGTCTTTATCTATCTTTTTATCTATAAATGTTTGTGTGTGTGTGTATATATATACATATATATATATATATATATATGTATATATATATATATGTATCTGTATATATATATATATGTATATATCTATATATATATATATATATGTATATATATATATATGTATGTATATGTATATATATATATATATATATATGTATATGTATATGTATATATATATGTATATATATATACATATATATATATATATATACATATACATATACATATATATATATATATATATATTTATGTATGTATACATATATATATATATGTATATATACATACATACATATATATATATATATATATATATATGTATACATACATACATACATATATATATATATGTATACATACATACATACATATATATATATATATATATATATATATATAATATAATTTTGATATTTCTTGTAACATAAACCTTTTTATCTATTGGGAAATGAATGAGGATGCTATGATGACACTAAAAACTACAATGATGATTTTAGGTGCCCTCGATGATGTATATTTCATCATTTTTCCTTTTATATTCATGCACTTTGGCATAATGTCCTTTTGCTCATACTTATATCATGGATCATACTACATAGTGACATATTTACATAAGATTTCATAGAATATAATGAGACCTTATTAAAAAAAATGATGGATTGATAATATACACACTAATCATTATTTCTATCCTCTATCACATGTCATAACATTTAAAATCCCATATCAAATTATTTATCCTAATCATTTGTCTTTAATCTGATCATCCAAGTTCACTCATTTAGTATCCAATCATTCATCCAATTCTTTTATCGTCATGTCTATATCCTCTACTAAATCATATATCATCTCTATATCCATCAACATCTAACATCTCATCTCCCATCATTTCTCCTAGTCCTATATCTTTATGTCTAACATTTGAGTCACATTTTTTATCTAAAAACTAACATGTATAATAAATACCATCATCCTAATATTGTAATACATCATCATCATCATCTTCTAATCTAGTCTAAACTACATTGGCTTAATGTCTTTTTAAATTATTTAGGCATTTCTTAGTCATATAATATGTCTAAAGTCATCTTAACCACTCTCTTTGATTTCCCCATCATTCGTCATCACATCTGTATTGTCATTCATCATTCTCACATCTTACATCAATGAAATCCCTAAGCTATAATATCAATCATTAATCATTCAGTATATTGATCAATCACCATACTTGTAATCATCTCCCCAATCTTCCCATTTCATCACCCACACCTAGTAATTGGGTCCAACAAATCATAACATCCATATTTTCTTATATTATCATTGATTAGTCAATTCATTATTTGAAGTTTATTGTTTCCTCCTTTGATTGGGACATGAACAAGAATATAAATTTATGTGTCATTGATAGGGGCATCATGTTGATTAATCATGTTATATCTCATTGATTTGATGCATTATATTCTAATTCTCCCCTTTCATATTTTGGTCATTTAGTCATATCACTTCTTCACTCTCATCTCCTTCATAATAACACTCAAATTTAGTTTAGATCTAAAATCATCATTAATATTATCAGTTCATTATATTATTTTGGCATAATTCTCTTCCAACATGCATCTTTACTTGGGATATGTTTAAATCTCATGGCCTTTATCATTTGGGTATATAGCTCTCCCTAGCATGTGTACTTACTTGGGATACATCAAAAGCTTTTAACCTTTTATCTTATCATCATCATGTTGTGGATGATTTCCCATTGGGATGTGTCTAATATTGGCATGTTGTTGTCATTGAGTTCACTGAGATTATCATTAATGTCATTGAGGTTGTTATTGCATCTTGTGAGTGCTGATTGTCACAAAGAGGTATGATGATCAAGTGAACATTGAAACATGGTTATGAGGCTCTAGGTTTACATGAAGTCAAGAGATAATTTGAATGAAAGGGATAATTTGAAGGAAATAATGTATTTTATTTTGGTTTATGTCAATGTTTAGGTTAGCTTGAAATTATTAGTGTTATAATTGAAGGTTCATGTGAAGGTATGATGACAAGTAGGTCTGCAAAGAGTGTTATTGTAAGAAAGACTAGTTGGTAGTGTGTGTTGTGATAAGATTATGAGAATTGAAGGTATTTAGTGTGAAATATGATATTTAAATGATTTTTAATGTTATTATCTAGTTACCATTTTTGAAAAATGTATAATTATTAGGTCTTTAGGGTTAAGTGCTTGAGTATCCTAAGCCTAGTCATAGCATGAAGAGACCTTATGAGAAGGTATAAACATGGTGGATTGGTGAGATAAGTGAAAACATGAATGATTAGATGTGTGAGGCTGTTTAATAATGTATGTGTGTCATTGAAACACTCATGAGAGTCTCAGGATCAACCTACATAGGTAGGATCAATAGATCAAGCTTGTAACTAGACCAATTCTAGACCCTCCCTAGCCTAATGAGGTATCATAATCTATTTTCAAGGAATTTGAAGGATGTATTTAAAATTTTAAGAATGATATAGGTCAGTTTAGTATTTTATTGAGTTGTATATCACATTTAAAGAGGCACAAAGGTTATTTTTAAGTCCTAATGTGGTTTACAAGTCAAGGTAGAGAGAGCAAAGAGAGAGAGAGAGAGAGAGAGAGAGAGAGAGAGAGAGAGAGAGAGAGAGAGAGAGAGAGAGAGAGAGAGTGAGAGAGAGAGAGAGAGAGAGAGAGAGAGAGAGAGAGAGAGAGAGAGAGAGAGAGAGAGAGAGAGAGAGAGAGTGGCCTAATGAGGGGTCATGATAAAATTTCAAGATGTTTGAAATAATTTAATAATTTTTTGAGGTTATTTATGTTTTTTCATGTATTTTTAGTTCATATTTTGAAGGACAAGGCATGAAAAGTTGTTTTGAGGTCTCTCGAGTGCTCAGAATGAAGGGTTCTCAACCTGAGAAGGATTTTCTTATGCTCATTAGATTGTTAAAAGTTTTAATGGTAACATAATAAGATAATTATATATTTGGAGGGTCATATATAAAATTTCCAAGAATTATTTTTTGTATTAAGGGGTTATGCTTTATGAACGATCATTAAGAGTATAAATAGGTTTAAACCCTCTTAAAACCCTAATAATGACCCAATGTTGAAGATGTTGATAAAACATGATCAGAATGGATTTAATTAATAAATTAAGATATTTTATATTATATTTTAATCTCCTAGGTACCTCTAGGTGGTATTGGTTAGTGAGAGGAGAGAGAAAATGATGATTTACGATCTTGTTTCTAAAAACGTTACTGTAGAAGTCAAAAGTTGTGTATGACTTAGTAAGAAAATGGATGGAAGGAGAAGGTAGAAGCTCATGTTTCATGTAAATAAAGGTTTATGTATATTTTATATTCCTCAAGTGTGAAAAACTGGCCATCCAAGTTTGCCAGTTGCTAATAGGCCTAATGGTGCAAACAGTGAGAAACCCAAGCAACAGTGAGAAGATGAATGGAAATGTATTATCATGATAGAGTGATAAAACCAAGTGCATGGATTTTTTTTTGGTAATTTTATATACTATTAATTTTTTTAATAAATATTTGTATATATTTACAATGATGAAAATGATGAAGCCAAAATGACTTGTCTGGCTCAGTGAGGACTATGTGTAGTGAGATCAATAAATTGGTATATAAAACTAGTAGTTGCCACAAGACCATATGATTTTTATATTTAAATATGGTTGAGATATGTAAAATTATAATTTTTATGAATTTTAACTCTTTTAAATTTTTCATATAGGTGTTGAAGGTCAATATCACCATGACTGTGCTTTAAGGTAAATTGTCAATTCTGAGTAAGCAAGTTGTAGTAATGAGTTTGAGGCACTATGCCCTGAGTTGAAGTATATAATGCACATGGTGTTTTTTATTATGACTTTAAATTAATATTAATTATTTTTGAAATATTTTAATTCCATTTAAGAGGTTAAAAATTTGAAGTCAAAATGGTTTGTTTGGTTCATACAAGATAATGTGAGATAAGGTCAAAAGATTGGTCTGTAAGACCAATGTTTGATATTAGAGATCGTAGTCTTTGTGATTAAATTTTTTATGAATATGTTATATAATATTTTTAATGTATTGAGGAACATTTAAATTATCCTTTTAGGTTTTGGATTTCATGTAGTTTCATGGCTAGCTTTTGACAGTCTTGATAATTCTGAGTGAGCATACTGAAGAGATGAGTTTAAGTTTTTTTTGCCCTGAGTTTAAGTGTTTAAATAATATTTTGATGACCTTTATGCCATATATACTCTTTATATATAGTTTTTTTAACATTTTTGAGTGTCTTAACTAAGTTTGAGTCTTAATATTGAAAGGTAATTTTTTTGGTTTACATAGGCCTAATAGGACTGAGTACTAATGAAGGGTTTCAAGTAGTGATTTATTGTAAAATGTCTTGTTGATCATAGAAAAAAATAATGGGGAAATATTTTATTGTTATATGATATGTTACTACTATGTGTGTAATTTTAAAGTGTTCCAAGGAAGGCAAAGTTTAATGTGTGTCTAAGAAGGCCTAATAGGTTTCTATGAAACGTAAAAGTGAAATGAGGCCTAATTGAGTTATGTCAAACCTAAAGGGACTCAAATATAATTTTATTAATGTATTTGATATGTTTTAATATATATAATATGTATTAAATTAGAGGTTAAGGGTGAGTAACCAACTAGGTGGCAGATGAAGAAGGAATGGTATATATACAAGGTAGTTTTAGGCCTATTAAAATGTGTAGAGTGTATGCAAATGATATAACACTTTTTTGAGTATGATGTGGTATTGTATAACATCATATTATTTTATAGGATATATAATTAATATTTTATAGTGTGTCTACATAAAAATATCAAGGTCATATGACCTAATCAATCTTGAAGAGACCTAGTTGAGTGAAGAAGCCTAGAAGGTAGTTTGAGAGGGATAAGATTATGAAGAGATAAATAAGGTGATAATATTTTTTTGTATGAGAAACATATTTTTATAAATGTGATGAAACAAATTATGTGTCTAATTTTATGTTAATTCATCTATGGTATTGGTACCTCCTTACAGGTTTGTACTTGACTAGTTGGGGTTGGTACTCCATTTGGAGTTGGTGCTTCACTAAAGATAGGTTTTTTTATTATAGGAATGTAGTCCATTATTTTATATTAATGGGTTTTATTATTATTTAGTATCTACCACATATTTAATGTCTTATCTTGTTTCATGATCTTGTATGGTTACATATGCTTTACTAGATATTCATATTTATATGAATGGTTCATGTATGATTAAGTGGAATTATATGAATGTTTTGAAGACACTAATTCACCCCCCACCCTCTCAGTGATTTTTATTCCAAAAATTGGTATCAAATAAATTCCTTTAAATTGAGACTAACATCCTAAAAGATATCCTAGAAGCAAAGATGGCTAGTCAGGAAGCTCAAGGCAGTTTCTCTACTAGTAAGGCTTAATTCTTTAATGGGACTAATTATTCCTTTTGAAGCATTAGAATGAGGAAATATACAATGTAAATTGGCCATGAAATATGATAGTTAGTTGTAGGTGGATACACTCCAACTCCCACACAACCAACTGATGCAACAGGAAATAAATAAAGTGAGATCTATTCCAAGGTAATGAATGTCATTATATGTGGACTATTAGAGGTAGAGTTTGTGAAGGTGATGCATTATGAGTAATCCAAGGTAATATGGTATAATTTTAATAATATATATAAATGAGACTTAAAGGTGAATATGACTAAATTATAGACATGTAGAAGGTAGTTTGAAAGTCTGAGTGTGAAGGAATATGAGAGCATTGCATCTTACATATTAAGGATTGATAGAGTTGTTAATGTCATTAGAGGATTAGGAGAAGAAGTGAAATATTCTATATTTTTTGAAAATCTATTGAGATCACCAACTCCTAATTCTAATTCTAAGGTGTTTTCAGTAGAAGATATGTAAGATTTGGACAAGCTGGAGATGGATGGACTTCATGGCATATTCATTGCCTATGAGATGAGAACAAATAAAAGAAGACCTCTCCATAAGGAAGTGTTGACCATTATAACCAAAATGAAAAATGGGTCAACCCACATATATTAAAAAACTTATATATGTGTCTAATATAGTGTCATAGGGTGTTATTTTATTCATTAGATGTAATTTTATACCATTTATGCCTTGATCATGATTTAATTAAGTCTTATGTCAACTTGAGTCACTTAGAGGTCATTTTGGGGTCTTATATGAAATTGACATGGTTTTTAAGGTGTCCAATTATCTTATTTTTCTTTTCAACATACAATATGTTAGATTCCTTATCAAGAATGTCATTCTCATTTGAAACTTACAGGTTCTCTAACTAAAAATCAAGAAAAAAAACTAAAAAAGGAAGAGTGTGGCACTTGTATGGACTATAAAGGAGTGGGAAAATGTGAATTTATTTTATATTACTATTAAACTCCTTCAGACTCAATTCCATGGTTGACATGCTCTAAAAGTGCCAAAAAGGGTTAAAAACCATCCTGCTCTCCTATCGCTCCACCATGCACACAGATTCAATCGACAGGTTTATGCTTGGTGTAATCAATTGGAGAAGTTTTAGATAAAATAAATTTGAGGATAAGAGAGGGTAATTTTCATAATAAGAGTTCAAGGATTGGTTAACTTTGTTTTATGAATCATCTCTAACAAGCTAATTATGTTTTTTGCCCACCATTTCCCATACCCTATAAGTTTTGCTCTTAACTGATAGGTATATACAATATAGCTTTTGGAATTGACTCTAAAAGACATAAAAATATTCACCTCATGTTACCAATTCTTGGTTTCATCTTTAAAATTATATTTATAGGTAATGTTAGGTTGTGGAGCTAAAAGCTTCACCCAGATGCAAACATGGAGGTTACTGAGTGTCACAGTCACCAGCATCGGTCAGACCAACCGACATCAATCAATCGTGGACAGGTAGCAACCGACATTAGTCAGGATTCATCCGATGTCAGTCACCTCTACATAGACAGGGACCGATGTCGGTCACCTATGCATTCTAGAACTATTTGTTACATGAATAGTTAGTTTGTTGAACAACCAGTTTGCATATAAAGACTAATTTTAGTCTTGGAGCTGCGGTTCTAATTATTGTAATTAGAAGTATAATTATTGTTTGTATGGGATCTATATAATAGAATCATGGTCTATATTGTAAAGTGCGCTAAATAAATAGAGCAAGGTTATCTCCTTCAGAGGGAAGAGAGCAAGGTTAGCTCCTCATAGTGCCACAGTGCCAAGTGTGTGGGATTAGGTAGATCTGTGGGAGAGCAAGATCTGGT
Organism: Torreya grandis; assembly: GCA_037957365.1. Lineage (NCBI taxonomy): Eukaryota > Viridiplantae > Streptophyta > Pinopsida > Cupressales > Taxaceae > Torreya > Torreya grandis. Next base: position 362,590 of record JARHVA010002334.1, read on the forward strand.
AGAAGATCCATAGGGGTGCTGGTGTGAAGAATCAGAAGGGTTTTTCAAGTGTGTATGATCTCAGTCAGCAGATGTGCAAGGCTAGGTTAATCTGTAGTATAGCAAGATCAGGTTAGATCTACATGTGTAAGTAAGATCGGTTTGATTTACAGGTTGTTGCAAGTTCATGGGAGATCTACTTGGAGTGCATTGTGTACTCAGACTTGGAGTATGTGTGTATACTCTGTGGTACTAGCAGTATTGATATTGACTGGTGGAGGTGAACAACAACTCTGTGTTTGAGTTGTTTATTGTGACCATGATTGAGAGAGAGAACTCTTGAAGAAATTTACTATTTATGCCCTAGAGGTGTGGGAGCCCTAGAGGTGTGTGAAGAAGATTGTGGCATCTTCTTTGTTGTATTTCCTTCTGGAAGAGTATTAATACAATTGGGTATTATCTCTCATATTCTGTGTTATTTTTGAATTTCTTGTTACTTGTTACTTTTGGTTAAATTTCATGTTTAGTTGCTTATACAAAGGTAATAAACTATGCTCTTCAAGAGCAGGGGGTCCTGACAGGCAAATCATCTTAGGTTTACAAATTGGTCTCATTTGAAATGATAGGTAGGTTTATACTATCTATAGAATCTTCATTATTTGGTAGTGATTTCAAAGGGTGGTGATAGGTTAATTATGATGTTACTAATGTAATATTTATCCCCTAACTTTTCAATATAATTCTCCAAAGTAATCTTCATGGAATTGTAATTATTTAGTGATACACAGTCAATTTGTCCCATAACATTCATGTACAATCAACTAAGTTAACTATGTTAAGGAATTTAGCATGTTCATGGAGTCATAAATAATTTAAAGAGGTTGATAATTTAATTGAAACATGAACAAGTAACTGATACCTTCCATATGATGTAAGAAATAAGGTACCTTTGCAGTCATGTGTGTGAACTAGGAATTTGATAATGAAGGGGAGATTAGTATTGTGTTAGTGGATAAATCAAATTAAAAATACACTAAACTAACACATTCATGCCTAGTTACTAGGGTAAGATTAATTTTAAAAAAATGAAAATCAAAACTAAAAAGTAAGGAAAAATAAAAATTCTTCACCTTCGTTGGATGCTCCAAATTCTTTGTTGTAGTGGCTTGCTCGGTTTATGCTCATGAAGTCTGCATCAATGAAAGCTTGAATACCTCCATCTCTCCTTGACACCTTGCTTGGTTTTGGCTTCAAAATTTTTGAATCATAACTTTGGCATGTGATATATTTTTGGGATTAATTTTGCATGGTAATTTTAAAAAGTTAAGCTTAAAATTCATGTGGCAAGGCCTCCTATTTATAGATTTTTACAAATGGCTAGAATTGACTTGAACTATCCATCTCAAGATTGAGACATGTGGATAAATATTAATCCAATTATTTAATAAAAAATACATATATAGGTTCATAAATATTTGGGATAAAGGGGAATTTAAGAGGCATGGGAGGCATTGATAAGGCATGGGAGGGTTAACCTTGATATTTTATGCATTTATGGCCTAGGGATGTCTTCCCAAGAAATGATGTCACCTAATGATGTAGATATTCAATATTCATTTCTAAAAATAAGTATTCAAAATTTTTCCATGGAATTATTAACTAGGCTTTAATTTGGTTTAATTATCTCTTAAGCATGATTAATTACTTTGTGCACAAATAACTCAAATTGATTAGAATGCCTTGTTATTGGTCCAAAATTTGACTGGATTAAAATTAGAAGTTAATGTCAGATGCATTAGATCCATTATCCCATTTAGGATGCTACAACACCAAATAACAAAGGCACGTATCTCATGCAATAGATTTGATAGAAAAGAGCAATCCAGAGCATCCAAGTATAGAATTAGTATTTTAACTCAAAATGATTTGATCAAAGTTAGCTGGCCCATAAATTGCATTGTCCCATTTAGTGATACATTGACCAAAATCATCACTTAAATATATCAATTTCAACTTATTTAATGTGTTTTAGTGTTTTAAATCCAAATTGTGTATTTTGGTAGAATTTGGTCAAAAGCTTGGTTAGAGGTTATCAATGGCCAGTTTTAGGTGTCTACAATTTGCCATTGTTTGGGAAGATGTCAAAAACTGTAGGAAAAATAATGTCTTATAAAATAATGATAAAAGGATTGTATGCCAAAAATAAGATGATGGTGAAGAACAAAGCTCTAAATGGTGTTTGGGAAGCCTAGGATGATGCCCCCTTGAGGGAGTTGCTATCACATTTATTGATGGATGGTCCCTTGAAAAGAAATAAGAAAAAAGGTGGAATTAACCCATGTTGAGATTAATCCAAATGAGAAATTTATTACATGCATTAATTTAAAAAGGATGCTAATTTTTCAAAAGGTGGTTATAATCAGGAATAAATTTCAAAATATTGATTTGCCCATAGGTAGTTATAATCATTAAGAGGACCTAGATTGGCTAAAGATGATGGTGCCCTAGTTAGAGATGATTAACAAGTATAACTCAAGGCTATAAATTAGAATATAGATTAAATATGAGTGGGTGAAAAGTGAGGAAATATATGAAAAGAAGAATAAGATTGGTCATTAGAAATAATTTAGTTGTACCTACCAATAAGGAGATGCTCATCCTTATTAGCAATGATACAACTAGGGTGGGCAATGGGTTGATTCAATCAAGATGGGTAGAAGTATTTTTCAAGGTGCCAAGGATAAATTTCTATGGATCCATTGATTTTAGACCTTCTTGAAGTTAATTTTTACTATAGCATGTGATGTTAGGCATCATGATAGAACACCATGAAGGCTTGGCCAAAACATGCATAAGGACTGACTCCCGATCTAATAAACACTAAAAAATAATGCACCAATGAAAAAAATCATGATGATAATGTTGACATATTAATGTGGATGGACTCAAAAATAATGTGTGTAAGGAATCACCCAATTAAAGGCATGTAGATCAAGTAAAAGCAATAATGCTAAAAGCAAACAAATAGGCAAGAAGACAAACAGATATAAAAATTAAAAAAAAATCACACACACAAACAAAAAACTTGAAATAAATAAAAAAATATAAATCCAAAAAACAAAATCAAAATAAAAAATCCTAATAATGACTTTGCCCCAGTAGGGTGGATTGAGGCTAACTCACTAGGCTTATATAGGACAAATGTTTTTGGATTTTTTGCAATGTTATGAATGTATTTTTTCTTTTTTTGACATTTTGAGTATCTAAAATAATTATATAATGATGAGATACCTACTTGTAAAATGGAGATAGCATTTGGCATAGGTTGCTCACAAAATAATGAGAGTATTTAGCTTAGGTTACTCACAAAATGGTGAGAGCGTATACAAAGGGGGACTATGGTGACCTAAAAATGAATTTAGTATGACCTACATAGCCTTAAAATGACCTCAAGTCATAGTAATTCCATCCACACAAAAGATGGGGGAAACAAGCTAGGTCCCAACAAGTTCTCAAATCTATAAAATAGCTAGTCAAATGAAAACAATAATGGCAAGGTGATGTGGAAATGCATGATAAACAAGTGTTTCCCCTAGTTTACCCATAATAAGTTCTAACTATGATACAATGACATAGATAAATGATACTAATTTTACCATAAGTGGTTATAATTAGTAGTAAGATTGGTGAGACACTGATTTGCCCATAGGTAGTTATAATCAGGCTCACATAAACAAAATTGATATAAAATGGAAAATGAAAAATATCTAGCCAGATTAACTATCACACCACCTTCATAGACTATAATTTAAACAAGATTTGGATTTATTGTTGAAACTTGATTGGAATCCCTTAGTAAAATGTGTGGGAAGAACTAAAGTAACCAAGATCAAAATAAGATTGGATAGGATGACTAAAAATAGGCTTTAGTCTAGATAGAAATGGAATGATAAGATGGAATGACATTAATTTAGGATAATGATGGTTTTTGATAGGTTAGATAAAAATGGTAAGAGGGATGTCTCCAAGTGATGGGTTAAATGGAAGGATACGTGACAATGGCAAAAGGATATGTAATAATGACAATGGCATGGAAATGTGAAATGTTATGGTGCATTTTTTTGGCCTGGGTGTGGTTTTTGATTTTATTATTCCTGTTGATGGGGAGATTCACGTCCTAATCAACAAATGATATAAATAGAATAATTGATCATATTAATTTCTATCCCACACCTCATCTGAATAGTTGCTTCATCAAGAAATACCTATAGATTTGGATTTTGAGAATGTTGTTGTTCTCTTTGTTGGTCATTGATTTTGATTCCTTCAAGCATTAAGACAAAGTATCTTTGTAGCCTCTACAAACTAAAGTGTGGCCATGGATGGTAAATAAGGAAAAATAATGGATGGTAGGTTTTATTATGAAATGGAATGATAGATGATAATGGAATGTCGAATGGCTGGGAAACAAATAAATATTAAGACATTTAATCACATGTAATGTAATTGATTATAGATTCAACATGACTTTGGTTATGGTGGGCCAAAGATTTGTTAACTCAATAGGAGAATCAATTTTTGCATTATTTATCCCTAAGAGGAACTACCATCTGATTAGTCTGTAGAATAGGAAGTTATTTTGATTTGATCTTTGATTTTGTCTTCATCAATTAGTGAAGAACATTTATGCTTAGCTATTGGTGACTAAAAGAGGTTTTCACTAATAAATTTGTCTTGATTGTCCCATAACACCTCTGATAAGGTTTCACTAAAAAATGTTGACTTTTGAATTTGATTCTCTTCTAATTCTTCTAAAAATTTTCACTAGAAGATGTTGAGGTAAAACTTTGCATGTCCCCTAACACCTCTGAAAAGGTTTCACTAGGAAAGTGTTCCTCTGCTACATGAATGTGGTCTTGGCCTCCTTGATCTTCTTCAACTATTATGTCACCATAGATGTAATTCAACAAAGTGTGATTCTTTTGATCCCAATCAACATTTTTGGGAGATGAAATGTCAATAATATGGCTATGTTGGTTTATGGTAATGGTATGTGGCATAGTAATGGAATTAGGATAGGTTGCACAAACCTCATAAAAGATACTAGGATAAATTATGTTGAAACCTAAGTAATCATCCTCAAAAACTATATAAGGATAAAAAATGTATTCAAATTGATCTTTAAGGCATGTGTAACCAATTTTGTAACAACCACAAACATATTCTTCTTCTTTAATTGATTCTAACTCAAGGGACTCTAAATTTGATGTTAAGACCGATGTTGACTCTAATTTTGATGCTAAATCTAATGTCGGTCTAGGAGTAGAACTTGACTCTGACTCTGATTTTTCATCTGATAGGTACTATATTATAATGATGTCCTATTCAATGTATGGTATTAGACAAGTAACAACCTATAATGGCATGATGGGCTTCACTAAGACTGGTTTATCAAAGTGAGACTCCTTTATAATAGGAAAAAGATCAAGAGACAACTCCTTAGAGACTAGTTTGTTAATACGAGGCTCTTGAAAAATAGGCATATGGTTGAGGTAATGATTTGCCCAAATGAGATTATAATCATTAAGAAGTGACTCATCAAATACTATCTCATCAAAGTGAGACTCTTTGATAATAGGTATAGGATTGAAACGTAATTCATCATAGGTTGACTTATCATAAATGGTTGGTTCAACAAAAACATCTTAGATTGGTTGGTTATTTTAGCCTTGGTTTCCAATGAGTTGGAAAATACTAGTTTTAAAAACATCTTTGTCTTCGAATGATTGGATTGGTTGAGGTTCAGATGGGATTGGTAATGGAGGAGGAATGGCATGTGGCTGGATAATGGTGGAGCATGATTGTTCATATAAACCAAAGGATGAAGTCTTGAAATGGTAATGATAGGGTGGTGTAAATCTTTGTTGTTCACACAAGCTAAAGCACTAGGTCCTAGAATGATGAAAAGGTGTTGGGGAGCCTAGTTACACACAGAAGCTAAAAGACTAGGGCTTGGATGGAAATGGTATGATGTTGTGGTCCTAGAATAGAAATGGTATGACATGGTGGAGCCTAATTACTCATAAAATACCAATCATCCAAGTCATCCTTAGAAAACATATCATCCCAGTTAGGGTTTTGAGTTAGATTATAAGATGGCCTTTGACTTTGTTTCCCATATGAAGTATTGTAGGAAGAATAATAAAACTCCCTAGAAAACCCATCTCTGTAGGGGTTTCTAGTGGGATTTTATATGGACATTCTATCATAATTTGGATTATACATGACTCTACCATAAGTGTAGCTAGATATATCTACATAAATGATGAAAGCTCTGAAATAAAAAGTCTTAGAGTTCTACAAACTCTAAAAAATTATGTCCAAAAGACAAATGGTTCAAACTTGGTCCAACTTGGTCGAAGGTGGAGCTATATCTCCAAAATTCTTAGTGATAATACTTGGCATAAAATAATCTAACATCAAATATCATACACATAAAAGGTCAAGCATCTGAATAAAAATTGGCATGTCAAAAGTCTAGGTCAAAGTGTTCCAAACAAGGTCTAAACTAGGAAAAAGGAGAAGAGTCGCTATATCTTTTGTCCAAATGTGGAATTAAAATCTAGTCTCAAACAATATGTGCTAGGAATTTAATCCAAATGGTGTCAAAATATAGACTTTAAAACAAAAGATGATGTGATTTGATTTAATCTAACAAGTTTAGAAACAACTTTGACATAGGTCTAGCACACAGAATAAAACATAAATATGATCAATTGGTATAAGCCATAAGGAAAATTTTTCTTAGAGAAAGGTTGTGTTCTCTAAAATAAAATAAAAATTAATGATGAGGATAGGCATTGAACCAAAAAACCGTCAATATTTTTCAAATTTGGGTAATTGATTAACCAAAGTTATGCAACCTAAAAAAGAAAGATCTCTATATCAGTGCCATGAATTGAGGCCTAAATAAAAATCAATCAATGTTTGAATCCAAACTTAACAAGGTTAATTGAAAACTCAATGTTGAAAACTCATAGTTGACCAAACAAGATAGACAAGATTGGACAGCATGATGACACATAAACAAGGTCCAAATGGTTGATATGACATGGTTTGAAACAAATGGTTTTTGGTGTAATGGTAAACAAGTTTTGAAACAAATTAAGAAGCTTAATGGCATAAACATGATTGAATGATGTGATCAATGTTATTTTTCAAATAATCAAAGGAAACATGGTTTGATATGATTTTGGCAGTGTAACACTATCCTCTGCATCTCAAATGACACACACACAAATGAGTTTAGCAAAAATTTCAAGGCATAAGTGTGGTGTAAAATGACTAGCTTAACACCTCTTTAGACAAAAGAGTGACATATAAACAAATTGATTTTGGCATGGTTTACAAACAAAACAATCACATTTTAGTCTCAAAACATACCAAGCAAAAATGACCAAAATACTTTAAGTATAATCATCCAAATCTTATCAAGGGTATGTTAATGTGGGGTTGACTAAAACTAATTAGTTTTCAAATGTATCTATGAGAATCAATTCCACAATGAATTTTATGTCAAATGATGTAAAAAAAGAACAAATTTTAGGTCCACAACACTTGGCATGTTGCAAAAATGTCTTATCCATTTTACAACCACTACATCCATCGCTTGCTTAGTGTAGTGCAATATCCAAAGTGTAAATATGTCATGTGTGTAAATCCATCACTAGAAGGTGGTTTAACCACTCAAAACTTAGATCCTAGTGAGATTGGATGAAGACAGTGTTGGGAGATGAAACCTTAGGTCAAAGCTTCCCTAAAAAACTTATAGGAGGTAAATAAGTTCCCTTTGCAAGCCAAGATGCAATAAAATGAAAGACATAAAAAGAAAGACTTTAGGGTCATTTTTAAGGTCACCCAAACTATGATAAGTTTTTATGGAATACTTTAGATGACATTATTTCTATGCCTTGGACTAGGCATGTTTGTAAAAAGGATGTTACTTTTGACTCTAAGGGTTCCCTAAAGGGGACAAGTGAAAGAGCATACATACACAAATCTTCTCTTTTCCAAACAAGTTCTAATTAAACAACTATTCAAAATAAAAATTGACAAGTGTATTCAATTTTAGGCACCAAAACAAAGATTAGGTGGTGTTATTTTGACCCTTTGGTCTTAAGTTGTAACTTTGAAAGTAAAATTACCAAATCATTCACTTAAGCATCTAAATTTTTCATTAAACCCAAAAAGAAAGTTCTTAATTCATTTTAAAACACTCAAATGAAGTGTGAAAGGCACTAATTTAGTTTTCTTAGATGGCTTTCCATATAAATCTTATAAGAAAAATGTTAGAAAGTTATGTAGCTTTGAAGCACTATTAAGGATGAAACAAGAACTTTTGAAAAATGAGCTCTTGAGTTGATAGTAAAGTTGGGTTGATTGTCTAGTTGGGTTGATAGGCAAGTTAGGTTGGTAGATGAGTCTAGTTGATAGGTGAGTTGGGATGGATAGGTGATTTGGGTCGGTAGGTGAGTTGGGTTGATAGTCGGGGTGAGTTGGGGTGAACCAAAGCCGAGTTGGGTTAAGCTAGAGCTGAGTTGGGTCAAACCAGAGCCAAGTTGGGCTGAGCCAGAGCTGAGTTGGGCTGAGCCAAAGCTAAGTTGGGCTAAGCTAGAGCTATGTTGGGCTGAACCAAAGCTGAGATGGACTGAACTAGAGCCAATTTGGGCTGATTTAATATTCTCAAGAGCAAAACCTTGGTTTATAAAAATGGACTTTTTTTGCCCAATGTTTTACCTTGTTTGCCTCCATACTCTAAGATCTTACATGACAATGGTTAGTAGGTTTATTGTAGAGGATTTGAGATCAAATTTGTGGGTTATAGTCCCATTAGGCATGCCATTATGTGAACTAGGAATTTGACAATGAAGGAGAGATTAGTATTGTGTTAGTGGATAAATCAAGTCAAAAGCACACTAAACTAACACCTTCATGTCTAGTTACTAGGGTAAGGTTAATAATAAAAACAAATGAAAAGCCTAATTAAAAATTAATGGAAAACAAGAATCATTCACCTTATTTGGATGCTCCAAATGCTTTGTTATAGTGGATTTCTTGGTTTGTACTCATGAAGTCTCCATCAATGGAAGCTTGACTACTTCCTTCTCTCCTTGGCACCTTGCTTGGATTTAGCTTAAATATTTTGGAATCATAAAATTGTCATGTGAGATATTTTTGGAATCAATTTGGCATGGTAACTTTGCACAAGTTAAGATTAAAATTCATGTGGTAAGGCCTCCTATTTATATATTTTTACAAATGTCTAGAATCAACCTAAACTGTCCATCTCAAGATTGAAATGTGTGGCTGAAGATTAATCCAATTATGTAATTAAAAATCCATAAATAAGATCATAAATATTTTGTATAGAGGGGAATTTAAGAGGCATGCAAGGCATTAATGAAGCATAAGAGGGGTTAACCTTGATATTTTATGCATTTATGGCCTAGGGATGTCTTCCCAAAAAATGATGTCACCTGATGATACATATATTCAATATTCATTTCTAAAAATAAGTATTCAAAAAATTTCCATGGAATTACTAATTAATATCTAATTTGGTTTAATTATCTCTGAAGCATGATTAAGCACGTTCTACACAAATTACTCACATTGATCAGAATGCCTTGTTATTGGTCTAAAATTTAACTAGATTGGAATTGGAAGTTAACGTCAAATGCATTGGATCCATTATCCCATTTCAGATGTTACCAACACTAAATAACAAATGCATTTCTCATGTAAGAGATTTTATATAAAATAGAAATCTATAATACCCAAGTGCAAAATTGGCATTTTGACTTGAAATGATTTGATTAAAGTTAGTTGGCCCTTAGATTGAATTATCTCATTTAGTGATACCCTGGATAAAATCAGCACTTGAATATATCAATTTAAAATTATTTAATGTGTTTTAGTTTTTTAATAAAAATTGTGAATTTTGGTGGAAATTGGGTAAACACCTAGTTGGAGATTATTAGTGGCCAGTTTTAGGTATTTACAATGTGCAACATATATACATAATCAACCGTTGATACACACCTATAGGTGATATTAAGAGATATATTAACCTTGGAAAGAGTACTTTTGGACTTTTTTGAAGTTTTCATAAGGTGAAGGAATCCATATTAGACCTTGAAATGGTGGTAGGGTCATACTACATGCTCATAGTCCATACATCCTTCCCAATGTTCTTGTCTATATTTGCATCCACCTTTGGGTGCCTTATAGGAAGATGAAATATTGGAAAAAACACAATTGAGTGGTTTATATCTACTCAAGGTTATTAAAATACATTTGAAGAGGTTAGAAGGGGCTAAGAGTGATCAAATGACCATACACCATGTATTATTTTAAATATACTTTCACTATCTGCCTGTATACATGCAAAAGTCCACCTACAAATGGCACCATAGAAAAATGAGAATGCTTGACAGAGGAAATTAGACATGGTGAAACACTTATTAAGGTATTAGTGCATTTATTAGATCATGATAGACCTATTTTTAATTATAGACTTATAAGAAAGATGAGAGATTACATTTAAAGGTGAAATGACTATATTTAGGGATCCTATCCCTAAAACATGAAAATAGAGCACCTAGCCATTTTATGGAGATCATATGACAAGGTTGTCAATATTTTGGAAGCATATAAATGATCATACCTTGTAGAACCCATAGAGGATAAAATATTTGAAAATTTTTGGAGGTGTGTGATCAGTGGAAGTTAGTTTTCAAAAATCTCCAATATGCACCTTTGACCACTAATTTCAAATAATGGCATCCACATGGTTTATAAATTCAAGGTGACTCTAGCATCTCAAAGTAAAAATATGGTATGTATTCATGATCTAACTATATTATTAATATTAATGGCATAAAAATGAACATAAGGGTATTCAAAATAAATTTATATGTAATGTTTTGAGCCTATCTACATCTACAAGTGTCTTCCCCTTTGAAGTTATCCACCTACAACTAGGTACAAACTAATACACCATCCATAGCAAGGGATTAAGCATAGAGATACCAAATTTTGTTGATAAGGTGACTCCAAAATATATTATAGGATTTTCAAGGAATGTGTGTCATAGTTTTTAATGGTGATGCTTGCCTACAGGTCCTTTTACCTTAGAAAAGTCAACTATAGTTGACTATTACAAATAGTGAACAAAAAAAGTAGTGTTTTCAATATGTATATTGCTTGATTGTGAAGTAAATAGGTCCTAAAAGATGTTAATGAAACTAATTAAACCATAAAAATTCCTTGTGGCATTTTCTCAAGATTAACCATGTAGTATACACCTACAAGTGCCCTTCTTAAGCAAAGTACAATCAAGAAATGCACACAGTCTTGACCAGACAACATGTAGGAAGGGGTACATGGGAGTTTGTAATGATTAATGGATTGAGAATACCTCCATCATGAATAGATAAATTTAAATAGATTCCTACCATGTGAAGGTCATACAAAGAAAGGCTCAAGTAATATAGACAATAGTCCACATGGTAAAACCCTACACATAGTCTGCGTTTCTAGGGGTTTGTCTTAGATTTTGAAGGAGTTAGAGAGTATAATCATATGACCAAGAGAAATTTTTTTATGAAAATGGTCTCCATAACTTGGATAATCCCATAAAATATCTAGTTTTATTGATGAAATAGGGGAAGTACCCTTTGTTTTGTCTCAGATAGAGGGTACTTCCCTAGAAGCACAAACCTTGTAGTCTTGAAGAATGGAGATAAGGGAAGGAGCTAGGGGATAATTGGACCATGAAAATATGTGTGTAAAGTTGAAGAACACATAAAAAACATGAGATAACTTGCATGGAGGGAAGAATATAAACAATATGGTTTGGACTTTTAAGTATGCAGACAGGCCTGTTAGACATGGTTTAGGCCTAAAGACCAAATGGGCAGTCAATGTTACTTATAGCCTTAGGTGGGAATTGTAACCTATTGGAAAATGTTTAATGGAATATAAAAAGTTTGTTCAATATTCCACCTTACATAAGAAGTCACAAGGAGATCCAATTTAGGTTTGAGATAATTTAGGCCTATGCAAAATGAGGAATCAAGCTCGATAGGGTGACTTTGAATTCTCACATCTTCTTAGAGGGTGTGCATGGAGGTAAAAATAGTTTATATAAGTTGAGAATTAATTTTATGTAATTTTTTTTGTAACTTCAACATCACATCTCTAGGAACAAAGATCAAAAGCAAAAAGGACCTAAAACCCTATAAAACCTTGAATAGGGACTTGTTGAAGGAAATGAAGGAGAAGATATATCCTAATGGACCAAACTAACCATGAAATTTATTGGGTGATATATAAGACTCTCTAGTACTTCCCTCCATCCTATTGAGGTGTTCTCTACTTATATAAATAGGAGGGAATTTAGACTAATTTGATCATTTTGGATGTTTTGTAGGTTATAGGAGGTTAAAAAGGATGGAATAAACTTTTGGAGAAATATAAATAGTTATTATAACTCACCATGACAATTTCATGTGGAAAAACATCTCCTACATGTTTCTACATGTGACTTCACTTCAGCCAGTCAAAACTGTGAAAGTGAGCAAGCTAGTGAGAGAGTGAAAAGGCTAAGTGAATCAAATTTTAAGGTCTAATTGAGGAGTGTAATATTATGGTAGGTCTATCCAAGATTAACTCACCCCATTTTACTAATTTTAATGTAAAATTTAAGCTAATTTTAAGGCCAAGTGTGAGTGGTGAGTGAAATAGGATTTTCTTTGATTATAGACAATGATTTCTCACTTTCATAAGAATATAGATGATTAGGGATGCAGCCAATGCATGTTATATAATTCCTAAAACCCCTAAATATTATTTTAATCATGATACATATCCCTAGTTAGTTTTGGGATGTTCCAATAGGTCTTAATGATAGAAGGCAATTTTCTTATGCATAATGAGGAATTTTATGCCACATTTCATGAGTCTCATGACTTGGAGGGTCACTTATCCTATAAAAACTTACATGGTATATTTATTAATGTATTATAATACATATTTAAATCCTCATATCAACATGAAAAGTGTTCTAGTGACCCTTTTACTTCTCTTTTCCCACTTCTCTCTCAGGTTCTATAAGTAGTTACCATTTTGGCTTTTGTAATCTAATACCACACCATGTATGGATAAGCCCTCCTAGAATGATGTCATATTTTACCTTTGAAAATTAATGGAAATATTTTTTTAGTTCATGAATAATTTTATAAGTATGCAAGTGATGTATGGTGATGCAAAGTGATAACTTTTTATCCTTTCCTCCTTTATCCTTTCATGTTTGTGCAAGAGTTCCTAATCTAGCAGGTCATATAATGTGTAGTCAAATGTGTTAGGATAATTTCAAGTGTATTATTATCCTTGGAGGTTTCAATTTTCCCTCTAGTTCATTTTCCTTGTGTTTCTTCACACATCTCATCTCTATATTGAAATATCATGTTATAATCCTTTAAGACTTTGAGTCTAGTTTATATTCTTTGTTTCTTAGTGAATAGAGTATGATGGTCATGTGGAAAACATATTGGTGTATCAAATATTTATATTAGGTTCATATCATGAAATTTATAACTCTTTTTTCATAATAAAGTACTATTTTAGGTGATAATTACTTTAAGATACATTCAGGGAGCTATCCCTTAAACCTAGAGGCTCACTTCCATTATAAGTACACCCACATACCTAGAAGTGTTCCCATGTTTCCAAAATATAGAAGAGGGTTGAACACCCTATTATAAGGTGAAATATTTGGTGACAAAAATTATGGCATGCCTAGTGGGACCAAGGTTGAAGAGAGTGGAAATATTATTGGTGTGTCTTTCCTTTAATCAGCTTTTAGAAGCAAACAAGTTAGCACCAATGGTGACTGCGAATGAGAAATTTTGGTTGCAAGCAGCCCAAGTATATATCATTTAAAATTTTGATCATTTTTTGTATCTCATATAACATATGAGGTTGATATGAATAGATATGGTGAATACCCCTATCATGAGCCTCCTTTTCTAGCCTTGTTGTGAACCACATTTTATTCCTCAATAATCCTATCAAAATGGATATCAATCCTATAAGCCATGGCAGCCCTATAGTCCTATATTTACCTCTCCATATGGATGCCATGTTTTTGGACAAACCTATGAGGAAGGACACCAATAAACATATCAATAAATGCCTCCCTATCAGTTATAATATAAGCCCTATCATTCATACTATGATCGATATCAACCCCAAGATCCTTGGAGGTTTCAATTTTCCCTCTAGTTCATTTTCCTTGTGTTTCTTCACATATCTCACCTCTATATTAAAATACTCATGTTAGAATCATTTAAGACTTTGAGTCTAGTTTGTATGCTTTGTTTCTTAGTGAATAGAGTATGATGGTCATGTGGAAAACATATTGGTGTATCAAATATTTATATTAGGTTCATCTCATGAGATTTATAAATCTTCTCTCATAATAAAGTACTATTTTAGGTGATAATTACTTTAAGATACATTCAGGGAGTTATCCCTTAAACCTAGAGGCTCACTACCATTATAAGTACACCCACATACCTAGAAGTGTTCCCATGTTTCCCAAATATAGAAGAGGGTTGAACACCCTATTCTAAGGTGAAATATTTGGTGAAAAAAATTATGGCATGCCTAGTGGGACCAAGGTCGAAGAGAGTGGAAATATTATTGGTGTGTCTTTCCTTTAATCAGCTTTTGGAAGCAAACAAGTTAGTACCAATGGTGACTGCGAATGAGAAATTTTGGTTTCAAGCAGCCCAAGTATATATCATTGAAAATTTTGATCAATTTTTGTATCTCATATAATATATGTGGTTGATATGAATAGATATGGTGAATACCCCTATCATGAGCCTCCTTATCAACCTTGCTATGAACCACATTTTATTCCTCAACAATCCTATCAAAATGGCTATCAATCCTATAAGCCATGGTAGCCCTATAGTCTTCTATTTCCCTCTCCATATGGACACCATGTTTTTGGACAAACCTATGAGGAAGGAAACCAATAAACATATCATTAAATGCCTCCCTATTAGTTATAATATAAGCCCTATCATTCATACTATGATCAATATCAATCCCAAGAAGATTCATATGAATCTTATCATGAATCATATTACTCCATGGAATCTAAGTCAAGATATCAAGAAAAAATAATTGAATGATTACAAGTTCAAATAAAAAATCTGAATTTAGTCTTGATCCCTATCATTACTCTCCTCCTCCTTCATTTTTTCCATCTTATATCAAGTCTTTATTGGCATATATACAAGAGTTGATAGTTAATGAAGATGGTATGAGAACATGAGAAGATGATTATGATGTGCTCCTTAAAAATCTCATGGATTGGTCAATATGTGTTACCTAAAGTTGTATACAGATGTTTGAAGAGCTAGAAGGAACTCGATGGGAAATCAAAGAATAAATGGACTTGGAAAATAAGTGCCTTCAATGATTGATAGATAGGATAAGTATGTGGGAGGATAAAGAGATGAAAAATGAACATAGTAATGTTGAATAATTTCAATAAAGCTATTTTAAAGATGCAAATCCTACTTATCTAGGTGCTCTTCCTTCTAATCAATGCAAAAAATCACTTCCCCATGAGCTTAATAGTGCATCCCACTTTCCTAAAACCACTCACAAACCCTATACTACCCCTTACACTCCATTTACAACTCATAAACCTTCCACTACACTTCATATTCCATATCCTTCACATGAGCCTATCCATAAACCTTCCAGCTCACCCTTTCTTGAAAAAACCCATCTTGAGTGAAGTGAAGAGGAAAGAGCCCAAGTCATAATTGATCAAGAAGATGCCATGAGTGACTATGAAGAAGAAATCACCATAGGGACTCCCCTCAGTGAACACAAATGAAATCCTACCTTTCATGAATGAAGAGAAACATATTAAAGACTCTTATACAACTATCAATGAGGAATGTGGCCAAGACTTGAAGAAAGTGGTATTTTAAGAAGACTCCATGTCTAATCATGAAGTTATGGATGACCATCTCAAGTATGAATAGGAGTGTACTATCAAATATGAAGGTTAAATCACTCAATAATTTGCAATCCTAAAAGAGTCTCATGAAACCAAGATAGAATGGGTAGTCTTTAAATATGACTTAATACCTTATCCTAATTTTAAACCACCCTCAAATGCATTGGAACATGAGTAAAACCCTCTTGATGACCTTACATGTCAAGAAGAAAAGATTAAAGAGGTGGTGGTATTATAAAACAAGGAAGGATGATTGACAACTACAAATGAAGCTCTTTCAAGAGCTTGAAGATGTTTGACAAGTTAAGGGTCAAATTCATGACAAGGTGATGAAAGAATATTCCATGAAGGACAATGAACAGGATTGGGTAGAATATACAGACCTCCTTGATGATCTTGAAGAACTTGTAGCTAAGAATAAACATAATCTTATTGAGAGAACCATGGAGATCAAGAAGGATGTCTTGTTGAACCACCATTGTATGTCACATTTAAGCATTCATATGAGAAATTTGAGGTTTTTTGGATGCAAGAATATTTCATTTCCACAACTAATCTATTTATAGCTATTTGGTTCTCATTGAACACCATGCCAATAAATTTGGCAAACACCATGAAGAAGATGGAGGCATCAATTAAAAAGATAAAAAATCTACATGCTTTATTCATTCCTCTATGTAATTAATCAATAGAGGTTTAAAACTTCCCCTCTGATCTAGGAGGAAGTGTTCATTGTAGGTTAGTTAGTGTTTGATTTAGTTAGTTTGGTTATTTTGTTTATTTGTTCTATAAGTGCTCATGAAGATCATGTGTGTTTATTGTCTTGTGTGTTTTTATTATTATTTATTATTATTTTGAATTTTATCTTTTGTGTCAAACCCATGTAAAAGTTACTTCATAGCCTAAATGGAGAGGATTGGGAAACTAGTCTTGGTATAGCAAGCATACCACCCTTGGGAAATAACCAAGAATGTTAACCATTTTGACCACAAGTAAAAATGGATCAACACCCCTATAGTTAAAAAATTATATATTGGTCTAATATAGTGTCATAGGGTCTTTTTTTGTCCATTAGATGTAATTTTATGCCATTTATTCCTTGATTATGGTTTAATTAAGTCTTATGTCAACTTGAATCACTTAAGGGTCATTTTGGGATCTTGTACGAAAGTGGCATGGTTTTCAAGGTGTCCAAGTGTCCTATTTTTATTCCCAATGTCCATTATGTTATATTCCCTATCAATAATGTTAGTCTCATCTAAAACTTTCAGGTTCTCTAACTAAAAATCAAGAAAATAACTAAGAAGGGAAGAGTTTGGCACTTGTATGGCCTATAGGGGAGTGTGGCGTGTGTGAATTTTTTTTTGATATGAATATTTAAACTTAGACTCAATTATAGTATTTACATGATTTTAAAGTGCCAAAAAGGGTTAAAAAAACATTCTACTCTCCTATCACTCTACCATGCACATATAACAAGTCAGTAGGTTTATGCTTGGTATGGCCAGTTGGATAAGTTTCAGATCAAAAACCTTTGATGGGTGATAATACATTTAAAGAGATACATTTTAATAACAAGATTTCAAGGATTGGTCAAATATGCTTTATGAATCATCTCTAACAAGTCGATTGTGTTTTTATACTCATTATTTCCCATACCCTATAGGTTTTGCTTGTCCATACAATGTAGCTACTAGAAGAGGACATGAACATATTCACCTTTTTTTCCCCATGCTTGGTTTCATGTTTCAAAGTATTTTGATAGGCAAATCATCTTAGGTTTGTAAGTCAATCTCATTTGAAATCTTCATGCTTTGGTAGTAAATTCAAAGGGTGGTTATAGGTCCATTCTAATGTTCCTAATGTAATCTTGGTCCCCTCACTTTTCAATATCATTTTCCAAATCAACCTTCATAAAATTATAGCTATTTAGTGACACATGATCAATTTGTCCCATGACTGTCATATACAATCAACAAAGTGAAAGGAATTTAGCACGTTCATGGATTCATAAAGAGTTGGAAGAGTTTGAACCTATAATTGAAAAATGAATAAGTAACTCATCCCATCCATATGGTTTAATAAAAAAGGTACTGTTGTAGTCATGTACAACATATATACACAATCATCCATGGATACACACCTATAGATACTCTCAGGAGATATATTCACATTAAAAAGATTAATTTTGGACTTGTTTGAAGTTTTCATCAGATGAAGTAATCCATATGAGTCCTCTAAATTGTGGTAGGGTCATTCTACATGATCATAGTCCATACATCCTCCCTAATTCTCTTGTCTACTATTGCATCCACCTTTAGGTACCCTACATGAAGATGACATATTGGAAAAAACATACTTGAGTGGTCTTTAGCTCTTTAAGGTTGAAAACAAAAAATTGAAGAGCTTATAAGGTATTATGAGTGATAAAATGACCATACAAAATATATTTTTTTAAATATGCTTCCATTGTCTACCTTCATACATGTAAAATTCCACCTACAAATAACATTAAAAAAAACTAATAATGCTTAATGGAGGAAATTATACATGTTGAAACCCTTATTGAGGTCCCAATATGTTTTTTAAATCATGAAAAACCTATTTGTAATTATATAATGATGGTAAATATGGGATATTACCTTTAAAGGTAAAATGACTATATTTAGAGACCCTATCCCTAAGACATGAAAATATAGCACCTAGCCATTTTATGGAGATAATACAACAAGGTTGTAAAGATATTTGAAGCATCTAAATGAGCATAACTTGTATCTCTTATATAGGAAAAAATATTTGAAAATTTTTGGAGGTGTGTGATCAGTGGAAGTTAGTTTTTGAAGAGCTCCAATATGCACCTTTGACCACTAATTTCAGACAATGACATCTAGAGGGTTTAAAAATTCAAGGTGACTTTAGCATCTCAAATTAAAAATAGGTTATGTATTAATACTTGAGATATATTATTAAGATAAAATTAATACAAATAAACACAAGGATCTTCAAAATAAGATGATATGCAATGTTTTGAGCCTATCTACACCTATATGTGTCTTCCCCTTCGAAGCTATCCACCTACAACTAGGTACAAACTCCTACACCATCCATAACAAGGGCTTAAACATGGAGATACCATATTTTTTTGATATAAGGTGACTAAAAAATATCTTATAAGATTTACAAAGAATATGTGTCATATTTTTCAAAGGTGATGGTTCCCTATAGGTCTTTTTGCCTCAAAAAAATCAACTATAGTTGACTGTTACAGACAGTGAACATAAAAAGTAGTGTTTTCAATACAAATATAGATTTATTATGAATTAAATATGTACCAAAGATGGTTATGAGCTTAATGAAACCATAAAAAGTACTTGGGGAATTGTATCAAGGTTAACCATGTAGTATGCACCTACATGTGCCCTTCTTAAGTAAAACATAGCCAATAAATACACAAAGTCTTGACCAATCATGGTGTATGAAGGGGTACATGGGAGTTTGGAATGATGAATGGATTTATAATAACTATATCATGATAAAATAAATTTAAATAATCTCATATCTTATGAAATTCATGTAGATAAAGGCCCAAGTAACATAGTTAATAGTCCACATGGTAAAACCCTACACACAATCTACCTTTATAAGGGTCTATCTTGAATTTTGAAGGAGTTATAGGGTCTACTAATATGACGAAGAGAAAAATATTTGTGCATAGGGTCTTCATAACTTGGATAATCATCTCTAATATATAGTTTTCCTAAGGAAATAGGGGAATTGCCCTCCATTTTGTCTCAGACAAAGGGTACTTCTCTAGAATCATAAACCCTACAATCTTGAAGAATGGAGATAAGGGGAAGATATATGTGATAATTATACCTTGAAAAAAGGTGTGATAATTTGAATAAAATATTAAAAAAGATAAGATACCTTACATAGATGGAATAATATCAACAAGATGGTTTGGACTTTCAAGTATGGAGATAGGCCTATTAGACATAGTTTAGGCCTAAAGACCAATGGGGGTTTAATGTTACTTCTCACCTTAGTTTGGAACTATAACCTATTGGAACATGTTTTATAGAATATAAAAAGTGTGTTTAATCTTACACCATGCATAATAAGTCATAAGGAAAGCTAATTTTATCTTGAGATATTTCAAGCCTGTGCAAAATGAGGAATTAAGCTCGATAGGGTGACATTGAATGATCACATATTCTTAGAGGTTATGCATGGAGGTCCAAAGAGTTTATGGAAGTTGACAGGGGTCATAAGCATTGATCTTATGTAATTTTTTTCCAACTTCAATGTACCATCTATATGAACAAAGATCAAGAGCGAAAAAGACCTAAAACACTACAAAACCTTGAATAAGGACATGATGAAGGAAATGAGGGAGAAGATGTATCCTAATGGACTAGAAATACCATGAAAGTGATTATTTATTACATAGGACTCTCCAAGGCTTCTCTCCATCTTACTGAGGCTTTCCATACTTGTATGAACAAGGGATAATTTAGATTTATTTGAATTCTTTTTATGTTTTATAGGTTATAGGAGGTTATAAAGGATTAAATAAACTTTGGGAGATAGATAAAGAGTTAGTATAACTCACCATGACCATTTAATAAAATAAAAAATATCCTAAGTGTTTCTACAAGTGCTTTCACTTTAGCCAGTCAAAACTACCAAAGTGAGCAAGCTAGTGGGAGAATGAAAAAGAAAAGTGGAGGACATTTTAAGGTCTACCTGAAGAGTCTAAGACTACTAAAGGTCTTTCCTAGTGTCATTCACCCCCTTGTATGAATTTTCATGGAAAACTAAATCCTATTTTGAGATCAAGTGTGAGGGGTGAGTCAAAGAGGAGTTTCTTTGATTGTAGGTAGTGATGATTCAATTTCAAAAAAATCTAGATGATTAGGAATGAAACCAATGTATGGTAGAGAATGTATAAAACACCTTAATCTATATTAAATAATTAGAACTATCCTTAGTAATTTTTGGGATGTTCCAATAGGTTTGAATGATGAAGGTAGTTTTCTTATGCAGAATGAGGAATTTTACACCACATTTCATGAGTCTCATGACTTGGAGGGCCATTTGTCCTATCATAAATTGCATGGTATATTTATTATTACATTATCCTACATATATAACTCCTCCTCTCAACATGACAAGTTTTATAGTGACCTTTGGACTTCTCTCTCAAGTTCTATAAATAGCTACCATTTTGGATTTTATAATCTAATACCACACCATATATTGTGAATCCCTACTAGAATGATGTCATATTTTTCCTTTTAACATTAATGGAAATCTATTTTGAGTTTATGAATAATTTCCTAAGTATGCAAGTGATGTATGGTGATGCAAAGTGATAATTTTTTATCCTTTCTTCTTTTATCCTTTCATGTTTGTGGAAGAGCTCCTATTCTAATAGTTCATATAAAGTGTAGTCAAGTGTTTTAGGATCCTTTAAAGTGTATTATTGTCCTTACAGTGTGAAAATTTCCCTTTGGTTCATTTTCCTTGTGTTTCTTCACACATCTCACCTCTATATTGAAATAGTCATGTTAGAATCATTTAGGACTTTAAGACTAGTTTATATGCTTTATTTATAAGTGAATAGAGTATGATGGTCATGTGGAAGACATATTGGTGTATTAAAAATTTATATTATATTAATTTCATGCAAATTCTAACTCTTTTCTCATAAGAAAACACTAGTTTAGTTGATAAGCACTTCAAGATACATTCAGGGAGCTAGCCCTTAAACCTAGAGGATCACTTCCATTATAGGTACACCCACATACCTATAAGTGTTCCCATGTTTCAAAAATTTGGAAGAGGCTTGAAAATTATCTTCTATGGTAAAATATTTGGTGAAAATAGGAAACAAATTTCAATCTTGAGAATAAATCAAAAGCCAAGAAGGTCAAGGATGAGGTATGTTTAGATATTGATGATGATGAATTGATATCCATGTTTACTATAAAATTGAGGTTTCAATCTGGTAAGTACAAGGGTAAGTTTATTTTTAAATGTTTAAATAGTGGTAAGATTAATCACTTTTCATCTAAGTTCCCTAACAAAGATAATACTGAACATGATGAATAACATGATGAACATCATGGTGATGATAATAAGGTCTATAATCCTAATAAAATAAATAAAGATTCTAGGAAGTATGAATGTAGGAAAGGGTCACAAAAAAAGAGAATTTTATATACCAAAGAAGATAATAGATCATCTGATTTAAGTGACATAATTACATTTAATAGAGATGATGATAATAATGAACATGAACATGACAACAATGAACATGAACATGCCAATAATGAGACCTTATTCATGACTATAGAAATAGACAATGAGGCTTGATAAAAAGGAAAGGGATTTATGGATGATGAATAAATAGATTAAGAAGAGGTTGAAGTGAGCCTTGAGTTAGAATTAGTGAGTGACTTAGAGGATTTGAAGTTCCAAAGAAGGAATAATCATAAATTTAAGTTATTAGTTAAGTAATATGAAGAGTAGATTGGTTTTTTTGAGGAGAGATTAAGTAACACATTCAAGGATTATGATGAGATCATCATTAAATTTTAATCACACATGGAGATAGTCACTACTAACTTAAAAGCTAAAGAGGAAGAATTCACTAGGTATGGAACTGAAATAGAATCCTTAAAAGCTAAGTTGTATCAAGAATTTATCAATTTGAAGACCTTAATGAAGTTTTAAAAGAGTACCGATGCTCTAGATAACATATTGAGTAGTCAAAATTATACAAATGATAACATGCTATAGATATCAGACAAAGTTAGGAATGTCTAATATCAGCTCATATTGTTGATCAAATAATTATTGAGAAGGGCCATACCAATCAAGCCTAAAAGGATCTTGAAAGATATTTAGTCTTATGAGAGCATGGAGATCTAGGAATCTCTTGAGTTTGTTTTGTTTTAGTCTCCTATGAAAGGGGTGACTCCATTAGGCTTTATGGAGACTGTCTTCAGTTAGCAGAAGCATGGTGGATGCTTGGTGTAAAGGGGAACTTGGTAGCTTTGATTTATTTTTTAGTTTTTGAGAGTAGTTTCTAAAGAGGGAGAATGAGTGGTTATATAAGTTGTATTATGTATGACCCTTTGTTATTAATTTCAAAGGGGAAGAAATTTCAAGAAGAGAGATTGACCAGATTAGGGGAGATGAAAGTGATGAGGAGTAATCAAATTGAATATTATTTTGCCATCAATGACAAAGGGAGAGTTTTTTGGAATGTTTTTGTCATTTATATCACTAAGATTTTCATTGATGTCATTAAGGTTGTTTTTATATCTTGTGAGTCTTGATTGTCAAAAACATGTTTGTTGGTCAAGCTAGCATTAAAGTGTGGTTATGAGGCTCTAGGTCTACATGAGGTCAAGAGAGAAATTGAAGGCAAGAGAGAATTTGAAAGAAACTAATGTATTTTTTTATTGGTTTATGCCAAGGTTTATTATGTCAGATTTAAGTTGTAATTGTTTTTATTTAATGTTTTTGTGAAGGTATGATGACAAGTAGGTCTAAAAAGAGTGATGTTGTAAGTAAGACTAGTTGGCAGTGTGTGTTGTGACAATATTATGAGCATTGAAGCCATTTAGTGTGCAAGGAGATATTTTAGTGGTTGATAATTTTGTTTTCTTGTTTCCATTTTTGATAAATGAATAAGTAACAAGTATTTGAGGTCAAGTGTTTAAGTAGCCTAATCCTAGTAATGGTATGAAGAAACCTTATGAGAAGGTATAAACATGGTGGCTTGGTGAGATAAGTTCACATAGGGATGAGTGGTTGTATGAGGTTTCTTGATCATGTATGTGAGGAATTTAATAACTCATGAGTTTCTCAGGGTGAATCTATAGGGGTAGGATCTACAAATCAACTCTACAACTAGGCTACTTCAAGACCCTACCTAGTTGAATGAGGTATCATGATGTATTGTTAAGGCATGTGAAGGATTTATGGAAGTGTTTAAGAATAAGATAGGTTGTTTTAGTATATTATTGAGGTGGATATCACTTGGAAAGAGGAATGAAGGTGAGTTTTAAGGTCTAATGTGGTTTTCAGGTCAAGCTTGAGAGAGAGAGAGAGAGAGAGAGAGAGAGAGAGGTCATTACAATATTTCAAGATTTTTGAGATCATGAAACCATTTTTATAGGTGAGGTATGTTTTTTAAAGTTTGTTTATAAATTTTTAGGTCATATTTTTAAGGACAAGACATGAAATTTTATTTTGAGGTCTCTTGAGTGCTCAAAATGAAGGGTTCTCAACCTGAGAAGGATTTTATTATGCTCATTAGCTCATTAAAACTTTGAATGGGAAAATAATTATTTCATTATATATGGGTGAGGGTAATAAATAAAAACCACAAGAATTATTTTTTTGATTAATGGGTTATTCTTTATGAATGATCGTTAAGAGTGGAATTAGGTTTAAACCCTTTTAGAACCCTAATAAGGACCTGATGTTGAAGATGTTGATCAAAATTGATTAGGATGGATTTAATTTATCAGGTAATCCATTAGATATTATATTTTACTCTCCTAAGTACCTTTGTATGGCATTGGTTACTGAGAGGAGAGATAAAATGATGAGTTATAAGATTGTTTTTGAATAAGTTGTTATAGATGTCAAAAGTTATATTGGACTTAGTAAGAAAATGGATGGAGGAATAAGTTATATAATCATGTTTCATGTCCATGAATTTTTTTGGATAGGTTATATTCCTAAAGTGTGTTAAAATATTAATCCAAGTTAGCTAGTCATTAATAGGCCTAATGATGCAAATAATGAGAAACTCAAGTAGCAGTGAGAAGATGAATATGAATGCGTTATCATGATATAGTGATAGAACCAAGTATGTGGAGATGTTTTTTGAGACTAGTATGTCCTATTAATTATTGGTATCAATATTTCAATTTAGGTATAGTGATGAAAATGATGAAGGAAAAATGGCTTATCTGGTTCAATGAGGACTGTGGGTAGTGAGGTCAACAAATTAGTCTGTAAGACCAATAGTTGCCACTAGACCATATGATTTTTGTATTTAAAGATGGTCTAGAGATGTAATATGATAATGTTAATGAATTTTAATTATTTTAAATTGTTCATATAGGTTTTAAAGGTCAATATCACCATGTTGTGCTTTAAGGTAAACTATTAGTTCTGAGTAAGCAAGTTGTAGTAATGATTTTGAGGCTTTATACCTTGAGTTGAAGTATCCAATGCACATGGTGTTTTTTATTGTGACTTTAAGATCCTGTTAATGATTTTGTAAATATTTGAAGTTAGTTTAAGTGGTTTTAAATGCAAGACCAATGTTTGATATTAGAGATTATGGTTTTTGTGATTAAGGTTGTTATAAATATATTATATAAGGTTTTTAATTTATTAAGTAACATTTAAAGTTTATTTTTAGGTGTTGGATGTCAATTAGTTTCATGATTGGCTTTTGATAGTCCTGGTAGTAGTGAGTGAGCATATTGAAGAGATGAGTTTAAGCCTTTTTCCTTGATTTTAAGTGTTTAAAGCATATGGTGATGGCCATAAGTTCATATATACTTTGTCTATGTACTCTTTTAATAATTTTTTATTGGCTTAAGTAAGTTTAAGGGTCAATATTGAAAGGTATATTTTTGGTGTATACAGCCTAATAGGACTGAGTACTAATGAAGGGTTTCAAGTAGTGATTTATTGTAAAAATTCTTGTTGAGCCTAGAATACATCATTGGGGGTTTACTTGATTGTTATATGACATGTTACTTATTTATGTTGAGTTTTAAAGTGTTTCAAGGCAAAGTGTTGTGCGTGTCTAAGAAGGCCTAATAGGTCTCCATGAGACCTAAAAGTGAAATGAGGCCTAATTGAGTTATGTTAGACCTAAGGGGACTCAAATCTCATTTGATTAAATATTATGAGATGTATTAAAACCTATTTTATGTCTTACCTAAGAATTTAAGGGTGATTAGCTGACTAAGTGGCATATGAACAAGGAATGGTATATATATAAGGTTATTTTAGTCCTATTAAAGTGTGTAGAATGTGTACAAATGAGATAGATTTTTTTTGAGTATAAGGTATTATAGAAAATTAAATGAGTATATAATATATGTAATTAATATTTGATATTGTATCTACATATAAAGATCAATTTCATATAACCTAATCAGTCTTGAAGAGACCTAGTTGAGCTAAGAAGCCTAGAAGGTAGTTTGAGAGGGATAAGGTGGTGAAGAGATAAAGAAGGTGATAATCATTTGTTATGTGAGAAAAATAATGTTCTGAAGGTGAACAAAGTAATTAGGTGGATTATTTTGTGATGAGTCATCTAGGGGGTTTGTGCTTCCTTGTAGGTTGGTGGTTGTTAAAGCCTAGTTGAGTGGGTACTTGACTAGTTGGGGTTGGTGCTCCATGTGGAGTTGGTGCTTCACTAAAGATTGGTTTTTGTATTATAGGACTATATTCCATTTTCATATATAAGTGGGTTTTAATTTCCTTGAGGTTTTTCCACATATTTAATTTGTTATCTTGTTTCAATATGTTGTATAGCTACATATGCTTTGTTAAATGTTCATATTTATATGAATGGTTCATGTATGCTTAAGTGGAATTGTATGAATGTTTTGAAGACATTGATTCAACCCTACCCCCTCTCAGTGATTTTTCTTAAAATATATATAACCATGACATAATCATTTCCATTCCCTATGCATATGTATTTTCTAGGGGCATCATCATTTTCTAGCTCATTGCTCATGTAAAGTTCATCTTCTTTATCATAATTATTCCATTTAGCATCCCAACCCCTTATCTCTTCACACATCCCACCCCTAATTTCTTATTTCAAGTGTCCATCCACCTCCTTCCTCCCTACATGTCTAATCAAGGGGGCATCATGTTCACTAACATCACTTACTAATATTCATCCACAAGTGTCTTTCTTATTTTAATACCCATTACTCCTTCCACTTCATCCACTTTCAATTCCCTTTTAAAAAGGGGAAAAATGTATACATCTAAATTTAATCACCCCAGCACTTATCACTAATATTTTTATTATTTGACACTAATTTTATCATATATTTCATCTATTTAGTCCTTTAATCCTATCATCATTGTCCTATTATAGTCATTTTCCACCTCCCTTATTCATTCTACGTTATATTATCCTTATATTAGCCCATAAATCAATTAAATCTTCTAACCATTTCTTATTTTTCAACCAACCACACTTATCCTTTATATGGGAATTTAAAATTCCCATAACCTACATACGTACCTATCTCTTAGGCTCTCCTACATGCCTAGTATCTAGTCTCCACCTAATTCTCATATAAACCTAGTTAAACCCCCACCAAACCCCATTAAGATCCTCTAATGGAATCTATAATTCTCCAATCCTCCTCTAGCTCTATAAATATTTCTCTCTAGATATTTCTCACTCTAGATAATTCCATGCAATTTCAAATTTCATAAAATATATCTCCTTTATCTCTATTTAAATCCACCATCTCCTTCCATTTGAGAATGCATTGAATGTGCATGAAATATATTAAGCCAAAATCCATTAATCCATCCAATAATCTACTCAAGTTTATAATCCTCCAATAATCAATTATCCATCAGTTAATTTATCAAGCCAATATCATGTTATCATAAAACTCTGATTCTATTTGAGGCAATCCAACACCAAATCTAATAATCTTTAATCTTAGTCTTGTTGTTAACTTAATCTTGTTTGGAGCATAACATTTGTGAAGATGCAAGAATAATGTAGCTACAATCTTTTAATTTGAATTAAATTTATTTTATTATCTCTAAATAAGAGGGGTTCTAAAATTTTGTGTATGAAAGTGATAATTTTGTATAAATAAATCCATCTAAACAATTTTTTGCATTACAAATACAACCACTTTACACAAAATTTCCCAATCAATATTTACAGGTAGACATATTAGATTTATTTCAGTGTGTTGGGATCACAACACACATTATATTATGCATTATTATAAAATATAGAAAAATTAATATTTTGTGAAATGTAAACATATTTAATTTTCACCCAAGGGATATTACATACATACAAGTAGTCACATAACACCCACATGAAAAATAGGGACTACCATCCTTGGAGATGCCATAGGATCAACAAATTAGAAATTTATAAAAAGATAAATATCCTAATACTATAAAAGATAAGGGTTTAATATATTAGGTAGCCTAGATATTACATAATATGAAACACCTGACTGTGTCTGATAGTGATGTTACATTAATTGATGCATACATGTATGGTCAAATTATTTCCATCATGAGGCATGATATAGTAGTTACAACTTTGAAAAATATAATCAAGTTTTTGATAACTCTATAAAATGAGGATATCACATAAAACATAACAAATATCCTACATAATCTATTAAACTACACAAAAATATGGAAAACACACACTAATGAAGTAGTATGGTATGTAAAGACCAATAAATCATGGGATGTTGATTCCCACATAGATATTGAATTAGTAAGATATGAAGTACCAAACACTATATTCAATTTTATAATCACCTTAAATATGATCCCTTGGTCCACATGGGAATCTATTGGATGACTGAATCTCAATTATAGTCTACTAACACCAAGTCTTGTAGAATACTAGAGGGTAAAAATTATTATTCAAGTGGATGATGTGGAAATACAAGTTTATGAACTAAGCTTGTAAGGTCATTATGAATTAATTTAAATGAATAATTATGAAACATACTACCCCATATTTATTAGTAAGAATTAAGATTATAATGTTTAGATGATTATTAATACAATTTGAAATTATTTGGAGGTGTAACAAGGGCATAAAATTATTATTATACCCCTAAAAAAGTTGAGAGCAAGCCAAACATCATACCTAAAGATCTGGATTCACCTTATGATTAGGAATATAATATATAGATTGAAGTGGGCATATAATATAATCATAATGCATTGAGAGATATATATCATCATGTTTTCCATCTATAAATATGCCCTCAATATTATCTACAATAAACAAAATACCTCTCATCCAGACTTGTCATAACAAAGACACAAGTTATATGATTCTAGATAGGAGAATGCAAATAACCCTTTTTGTAATCACATGAGGTATGAAGTATGTTTGATATATCAATTAGTTGTGACAAATATGGATTACATTAAATCCACTCATGAATGTGTTGTACTATGGGGATATACATCTTCTATGAGTGTGGATTTAGATATTCATATGTTGAATTAGATAAGGTAAGATCATGAAGTGAGACCAATGCAAATGGTTTTATCTATAGAGTGATAGTTACCTTAATACTTTATAATCAAATATTTGGAATAGATTATTTCCATATTAGAAAAACATGTTCCAAATATATACCATTGTGTTAGTGCATTGAATTTTTATCTAAAGGGCCCATTACGCCATGGTGGGTAGTATACAAGACAAATCAAGTACAATAGGAATATTATTATGAATTTATATGAGAAAAATTCCAAAAAACTTCTATGATAATGAATCAATGACAATTTTCATTATAAAGATAATGTGTTAAATTGCATATTCATAAATCTATAGATGTGTGTTACTCATTGGGTGTAAAACCTAGATATTAGGTGCATGTATTTAAGCATGCTTTAGTAATTACTACAATAACATCATATATGCATCAAGAGTGCATAAGGGTGATTAATAAATATCCATATGTACAACATGAATTTAATATAACATTTTGATTTGGATATGATAAGCCCATGGTAAAATAATCCCTTTAGAATCTAAAGAGATTCTTATGCCATGGTTAAACGGAGGATCTCTATAGTATAAAGGATACACTTCACAAGAGGAAGCAACTAAGGAATTGAATGTAGCTCTTCAAAAATACAAAGAGAGTAAATAGAAATAGATTTTTTTGATCAATTATTTTAATATAATTAGAGATAATGGGTAATAACTAGGTTTAATGATAATGATGAGCACTTACATTTTAATGGATTTATTAAACTTAAATAAGAAATGGAGTCTAGAAAAAAAAATTAGAACAAACCAAAGATCAAAAGATACAAAATATTAACTTTTAAGAATAAGAATGATATAGAAAAATGTAAGAATAAATTCAAAGTGAATCCAACACAATATAACATGAGCAATTAAATAAATTTTTAGGGGATATTATGATAAAACGGAAGATAAAACTTGTGATTTTAGGTAACTACTAGACACATTGAGATTTTAGGACTATAACTACTATGACATTATCAAGATGTGTTTACATGAAAGTTTCATATAAGTAAAATGTGTATAACCTTCAATATGGTTTGTGTATGTAGAGATAAATGACTCCACATGACCTATTAAAAATTACCCATACAAATTAAATTCCAACATGAAACTGAAGGTAAAGGTTGACTCAACTAGATGCAAGAACCACAAGAACCAAACATTATTTATCTAGTGGAAAAGGTAGACTCGGTTATCCCAATGGTGGTGCATCCTAAAAAGTATAAATAAATTAGAGTATGTATGGAATAATGTGAATTAAATGATGTTTTCATTAATGATCCATTCCCTATACTAAATATGATGTCGTAAGTTCAGCTGTAGGACATGAAATGTATTCCTTTAGAGATGGTTTATGTGGCTTCCATAAGATTCCAATTTCAATAGGAGATTAAGATAAAACCACATTTTAAATGGAAGGGGTTATTTTACATAAAATTCAATGTCTTTTATCTTGGATAATTTCCCTACTTTTTTTATCTAGGGCTATGGTCATTACATTTAAATATTTCAGCCATGATTTCTTAGAATTCTATCTAGATAATTGGGATAATTTTTATTTATTAAAGGAGCACATATCAAAGTTGTGGGTGATGTTGGAAAATTTTCAATATTTTCATATTGTGTTGAAACTAAAGAAGTGATGTTTATTTACACCCTTTGGTGTCCTTTTGGGACATATAGTATGCAATGATGGGATCCTATTTGACCAAGCCAATATTAAAATTATTGTAGATATACCACCTCCTATAAGATATACAAAAGTGTGATCATTATTGGGTCATACAAGATACTACATGAAATTAATAAAATTATATGTAGCTAAATATACTCCCATGGAGAAGCTACTATGAAAATACACTAGGTTTAAATGGAATAATGAGTGTCAACCATCATTTGTGGATCTAAAATATATGTTGGTAATAACTCATATATTAGTATTTTATGATTGGAGAAAATAATTTCATGTTCATGTATATATTTTATGAATTGTAGTAGGATTTATTTTAGCATAGATAGGAGACATGATTTGACAATACAATTATTTCTAAAGTTGAAAAAATCTCAGATGTAGAAACAAATTCCACAACTATAGAATAAGAAGCCCTAACAATGGTTTTTTCACTCCAAAAGTCTAGACACTACCTTATAACAACATCATTTGAATTTTTACTAGTCATTTGGCTCTAAGATATCTAGTAATTAATCCCATGTTAAGAGGGAGGATATCTAGGTGGTTGGTGTTGTCTCAATAATATTATTTTAGTATCATTATGAATTCTAGGAGATAAAATGTGGGGCTAGACCATTTGAGACAAATACATAATGGAGATGAACTTGAATAACTCCAAGATGGATCATTGGATGCCAATTTATTTTGAGTCTCTGTGATTATAAAAAACATAGAAGACATATATAATTTTCTTGAATAATTAATTTTTTATCTACACTATCTAGTGTGATCAAAGAATTACAATAGAGAGGAGGTTAGTCTTGTGTCAGTCTCATAAAATAAATGAAATAAACATACTAAAGTCCTAACACATCTATCCTAGACACTAGGGAGAGATTAGGTAACAAAAGGTAAATGAAAGCACAACAAAAACATAAAATACACAACTCTTTGGCCTTCCTTGGACCTCCAAATGGCTTGTTTAATGGCTTTATTACCTTATGCATTAATAAGTCTTTGAAAATGGAGGCTACTTGGCTCCTTATCTCCTTGGCACCTTAGATTTTATTTACTTGGCTTAATATTTGGGAACGGTAACTATTGTTACCAAATCTAACATAATAGAAGAGGGTGTTCAATCCTCTTCCATATTTGGGAAACATGGGAACATTTATAGGTATGAGGGTGTACCTATTGTGGAAATGAGCCTCTAGATTTAAAGGGCTAGTTCCCTGAATGTATCATGCAATGCTTATCACTTAAATTATTACTTGATTATGGGGGAAAAAGTTAGAATTGCATAAATGGAACCTAATATAGGGGAGGTTTTTCACCAATATTATCTCCATGTGGCCATCATATTCCAAGAAAAATAAAGCAAATCATATAAATAAGTCTCAAAGATCTAAAATTTGCTAACATGAGTATTTCAATATAGAGGTGAGATGCATGAAAAAACACAAGGTAAATGGGATAGAAGGAAAATTGTACATTTCAAAGATAATTATACACTTGAAATATTTTGATACACTTGAATACACTCTATATGAATTATTAGACTAAGAACTCTTTCTCAGATATGGAAGGATGAAGGAAAGAAGGATAGAAGATTATCACTTCTTATCACTACAAATCACTTACACACTTAGACCATTATTCAAGAACCCAAAAAAAGACTTGAGTTAATGTCAAAAGGTAAAATATGACATTAATATAGTAGGTATTCACCATACATGGTGTGGTATATCCACACAAAGGGCAAAATGATATCTACTTATAGAACTTCAAAGAGAGAAGACAAGAAAAAAGTTAAAGAGTCATTGGAACACATGTCCAGGCATGAGAACTAGTTTCATTGTAGTAGCAAATAAGTGTGAAATGGACCATGAATTATTCTTAAGATTGATTTCCCTATAAGCCATGAAATTTTTTTCCAAAATCATGAAGAGATTCTTTGACTAGCCTTTATGAAACTAATTTCATCATAAACCATCTCTCAAACATTTAAAACTAAACTACGAGAGTTGACACATATGCACTATTCAAAGGAGTTTGAAACATGATATAATAGTAATAACATGTTCCCCTAACTACTAGATATATTATAGATAGTTGTATTCATCATCTATAGTTATTTATTGCTTTCTTAGACCTTATTATTCACATTTGGCAGTCATTGTTCATCATTGACCTCGACTAAACTATCATGGCCATGCATGAGTTTAAAGAGCTTTTTCTTCTTCATAATACTTTATCCTACATAATTACCCATGTGGAACTTTATTTCCATGTTTTTCATTCCATCCTCATCGATGTATATAATATTTTCTTTCTCTAGTTGAAAATTTCCCTTTAATTTGACATTTGTCCATTGAAAATCAACTTGAACCAATCACATTACTCCTAGACTATCTTTGCTCTTATTGGTTATTGAGATCTGACTTAGGTCATTGACACATTGACTCATTTCACTCCATTAGTTTTGATCTATATGAATGCCTGAGAACTATCAATCATCTTCTAGTTGAATGCATCCTTGACACTTGTCATGCACACATTCACTCTTTAAATTCACTAACCCTTTAACCTCTACTCAATATTACTTATGAATTTACAATGTCACGCAAACCATTAGATAATGAGGACCCATTATTTGAAATATAATGGCTAATTCATGATCTTAAAAAGGAAGTACTCACTCTCATCAAATAACATTCACATGACCATCATTGATGATCATGTGATCATCAAATTTACACTCAATAGGATCTATCTTGCTCTATCTTAAAGTTGACATCCCATCAACCATCATTTGATGTCCTTATGGATGTATTTGATGTCCTATAGAATATCAAATTTAGGCTTGTATGGATTTCTACAATGGCTTTAATTTGATGTTAGCATGAACATCTTATGACTTTTTACTTAATTTATAGATTTATATCTTAAGGCATGATAATAATGGAGGTACAAAATTTTTATGAAATGTTCTTGATGCCAAAAGGAATGAACCCATTTGATCCACTAGTCCCAGAGGCCTTCTAGATGAAGATATTAAATGCTCAAGTTGGTTGGTCCATATCTGCTTCTGCATGATGTCCTAGCAATGATTGAGCTCATTTGGCTAAGTATGGAAAACTTAGCAAAATATAATTGAGGAGTCAACTTTGATCATGTATAACTTCAGTTGTGCTTTGGTGGAGTATTTAGAACTCAGTGTATAAAAACTAGTGACCAAGATGAACAAACCCATGTGACCACTTTCACCTACAACTATTGCATGTGTGAGATATGGTCTTTTCAAGATGCTCACTTGGATTTTTTTGAACATCTTTGAAAATGGATAAGGATGAAAAATAAATTGGCTAAGAGGCCAACTTTGGATCTCCATAACTTTTAATACACTTTGGTGGAGAACCTAAAACTTGGCACATATAAACTTGGCACAAATGTGAATAAACCCATATGACCAATTTTCCTAAATCATCCACATGTGGCAATGGTGAAGTCAGTAAAGTGCCTACTAGAAATTATACCACTAGACCCAAGATGTCTAGATTAATACAATGAAGAACTAGATGAATTCTATGCACTTCCATACTCTTTCCAAGAATTCTTGATATCACATAGGGTCTCTACAACACTATCCATTTACTCATCCATTATCAACTTGATCCTTGCTCTAATTTCATTAATCACCATGAAGACCTACCACTTTCAAATATGACTCTAAAATGACCTCTAAAATATCAAATGACATAAGGACTAGACTAGACAATGACCAAAACTATAATGTCATATGAAATGACATTATATGAACTACAACACACCCTATGACATTATAATTATCCCCCTATTAAATATTTTGAATATAGGGGGCTTGACCCATTTTGACCATGGTAAAAATGGTCAATATATTTAGTGATTTCCCAAGGGTGGCATGCTTACTATGCCATGACTAGTTGCCTAATCCTATCCATTGGGATATATAGTCACATGTACATCCGATTGACACATAAATGCCTTTGATAGTACACAATAATAAAAAAAAATAAGGATAAAACACAAAGAAAAGACAAACATATCTTCAACTAGAACATTTAAGAAACACAACACACATAATGAAATAAAACACACACCTACTCTACTATCTATAAAACCAAAATTTACCGCTCAATAGAAAGGTTTAAAATGTATCCCATTCATAGGGATAGGAAAATCTTATCTATTCATCCTTTCTAGTTATAAAGAATTTATTTTCTTGCACTTGCTGATGACACATGGTGCACTCCATAGAGTATCAAATTTTGTATGCTTCCCTAGTTTTGTTTTATCTTCATCCCATTTCAACACTATGTCACCTTCTTGAAATGATCTTGGATTTGCCTTCTTATCAAAAGACCTCTTCATTAATACTTGGTGATGATATAAAACTCAATGAGCCTTCTCTCTAGTTTCCTATAGCTTCATTAATTCTATCAATCTTACCTCCATGGGAATGTTTTCTAACAACTATAATTGATGTGCCAATTTTAAGGAAGAGAGCTCTTCATTAATAGATAAATTGGACTCTCTTCCATAGACAAATATAAAAGGAGAACTCCTTATTGACCTCTTGGGAGTTATCCTATCATCCCATAAGGTTATCTTCAATTTGGTGTGCCAATCCCTCTAGTTATGATCCAAGGTTTTCTTGATGATTCTGATTAGGTTATTGTTAGTAGATTAAACCAACCCATTACCTTAGGGATAATAGTTGGATGAAGTGCTTTGAAATATTCCATTATTATTTGTCTAATAAATTGCCTTATCACCTATAAAAGCAAGAGCATTATCTAAAATAATAGTAGGAGTGCCAAACCTTGTAATGATGCTCTCATATAACTCTAAGATAGCATTCTTGTTATCTTCCTTCAATGCTACTACCTTAACCCATCTTTTAAAATAATTACTCGCTATGAGTATCCATTTATGACTATCACTTGATGGGGGATTTATCATGCCAATGAAATCAAGACCCTATTTTATGAAAGGTTTATCAACTTGGATTGGCTTCAGAGGAAGGGTTGTAAGATTATATTTTCCTACAAATAAGGCACATTGTATACACCTTCTCACCCAAGTATACCAGTCCTTGAAGAGGCTAGGCTAGTAATAACTAGCCCTCATGATCTTGGTAGCTATGGTTCTTGGAAAGAAATGGTCTCCTACTATCTCATCATGAAACTTCTCAAGCAACACCCCAAACTGATCATTATCAACACATTTTAATAGCACACCATTAATATCTCTTCTAAAAATTACACCACCCATAAGACAAAAGGCAATATATTTCAATCTAAAATACCTCCTTTATGATCTACTCATGCCATTAGGATACTCACCATTTTGAATAAATCTATTCACATCTTGTGTCCAAATTTGTACAAGAAAATAACCAATTGGTTGTGAACAATCATGATCGACTAGAACCTCTTCTTTTGAATCATAAAGGTCTAAAGCTAGGTGTTTAGAAAGACCTTTACCTCTTACCAATTTTTTTACTTTTATTTCAACATCATATTCCATTACCTTAGTGATCCACCTTACTCTCTTCTCACTAAGGTCTCTACTCAAAAGAAACTCTTTAGTACTAGGACGAGAAACCATAAAATGAATTTTATTGTGTGAAACCATATGCATGAAATTATTTAACCCTCTCATAATAGAAAGGATTTGTTTCTCCACAAAGGTGTACTTTACTTCATACTATTCTAAACCTTGAATAAAGAATGCAATAGGCTACTCCACACCCTCATCATTATTTTGAATTATCATGGTTGAGATAGTATCAAGGTCAGCAAATGAATACAACATGAAGTATTTATCAAAGTCAAGATTCACAAGAATAAGAGCTTATGCAATTGCTTTTTTAATGGATTAAAAACTGATCTTACCTTTTTTGGTCCAATAAAAGACCTGATTATTTTTTATCATGGTTATGATAGGTTTCACCAAAGAGACAAACCTAGGTATGAACCTCCTTAGGAAATTTATCTTGCCTAATATTTTTTTGAGACCTTTCTTATGCATGGGTAATGATAGGCCAAGAATAATCTCTATCCTTTCAAGATCAATAACCAAACCTTCTTTGGAAATAATGTATTGCAAGAGATTACCTTCATGGATAATGAAGATGTACTTATTTGGATTAAGAGATACTCCATATTGCCTACATCTTTAAAACACTTGTCTCAAGCACTGCATATGTTAATTAGCATCTTTAGAAAAAATGGTTATATCATCTAGATAAACCAATAACACCTCATTAATAAAAAATTTGAAGGTCATGTCCATTACCCTCCAAAATCTATCACCAACATTTGACAAACCAAATGGAATATTACTATAAGCAAAAGTTCTCCATTTAGTGGTAAATGTTGTCTTAAACTGATCAACTTCATTGACTTAAATCTGATTATAACTAGAGTATCCATCTAGAAGAGAGAAGCATTGATAACCTAAAATAATTTATATAAACTAATACATTGAGGGTAAGGGATAGTGATATTTGAGTGTGATGTAGATCATGTAACAAAAAAATCTATCTCTAGACCTTGTTTCTATAATACACTTCTCCAATACAATGCCTTACACTTCTTAATATGGTTTTCTAATACTTTCCACCATTTCTTGTTACACAATTGAGGTTATTCATTATCCTTATAGTTTATTGGCCTTTATTAAACTTAAATAGGTTTCATTAATCCCCTTTATCACATATCAACACCTCTTGATACACTTAACAAACCTCTAACTCTCAATTCATTCCTTTACAAATTTTGCATACTCTTTAGACACTCCTTGTACTATGAGGTCCCATTTCCTATTAAATATAATATTTATGGTTTAAAATTGTATTAAACATGTTTATATGGTTATCTATAGGTTCTCTATCCACTCACTAACTTAAAAACACCTTTCAATTATTTTAGAGAACTTTTTTAACAACCCTATCTTTTCTACTATATTCCTTCTAGCCTTGTTTAGCCACTTTCTTGATCTAAATAGAATTATGCATCCATTAATTTGGAATATAAAACTTGTTCATTATACCATTTTCCTCCTCTAGTTATATAAAAACTTTAAAGCCATATCTCACTCTATAAGTCTCTTTTATAGGTACAAATACTTCTTTGTTCACCCTCATTTAGGTCTCCTCTATTATTTTGAACCCTATTTACCTTCTTAACTCCCAAAATGGTACTAAAACATATTTAGTAACCCCAAAAACAATTAAATCTTTTTAGGGTTACTTAAACCTATCTAATTAAAAAAATTAAGATTTTTGACTAGTTCTTTTTTCCACAAAATGGATCTCTTTATCGAAACCCTAGTTCAAGGTAATTTATCTCAATCATAGCCCAAGAGGGTTAAAACCAACACTAAGGACATTTAAATTAATTTTAAATTACTACAAGGAATACATAGGTTATTTCTTGACCCTTCATTATCCTATTAATTTTAGGCTATGAAAAATCTCTAGACTTGGTTTTACATCTTCAACTCCACTTGACTATAATGGTTTCTTAATTAAAACACAACTTTGGAAGTCTGTAGATTGTCAATTCACCATTTCAAGAATTCTTAACCTCATAATAACTTTTAAAGATAATAATGACCTTACCTAATTGGTCTATAATTTTCATAATTTATTTTGAGGATTCTCTCATTTACCATGCAAAGGAACTCAACCTATCAATAGACTCACCTATAGGAAATTAGGGATTGGTTTTCAGAATACCTATTATTGAAGTGTTTCTTGATCCTTCATGAATATTATAACCTATAAAAATATTAAAATAACTTTTGTAAATTCATTATCAACTTACATGTGTATAAACCACTCAAACATTAGGCAATAAACAATATTATAGTGTTAACCATAACAGATCTTGGGATTGTTTCCTTAAATATGATTCTTTTGTTTCTTGTATTTTAGATTATTCACATGCTAAAAAAAGGTATAATTAACTCAAATAATTAATATTACCTTATATAATTAATACATGAATCTAAAACTCACAAGAAGTAATCACAATAATAACTCCTTAGACAGGGACTATTTTTTGTATTTTCTATCAGGGTTCTATTTGCTTATACCTAAGAACAAATGTTATACACACAACCATTAAAGCATAAGTTAAAATTTAAATATAATTTACTAATTATTATACATATTAATTATTAATAAATAAATGTAAACAATAATATTTTCCAAAGACCTTTCACATAGGTCTGAATATTCATTCATATAGTAGAGTATCATAAAAAACTCACCATATCTTCATTTCAATCTTATCAAGAATACATTTTATATTCATATAAATTATTATTCCTCTAAAAAAATTATACATTTGAATTTAATACCAGTAAATCACCTCATAAACTAACTCCAAGACTCATATATTTATGCATAACTACTTTTGTTCAACTTTGCCACGTAGAGTCTTGTGGGTTACTATGCAATGTTCTAGCTTTTAATGCAATATGACCTATTTTTCCACATGAAATTGGTCTGATGGAAATTTATAAACCTATTACATTTCCCCAAGACACTTAATAAATTTTACACATATTCCACCTTACAAATTTTCTCAAAAATCCTTTTGCATTACTTAACAACATTAAAAAATCAAATAACGATTTTGGAAGGAAACACTAGAATTTGAATTTTATGCCTCTTATGACCATGAAGACATCACCTATTCACTAATACTAACCTATAGTACCTATAGGACATATAATTTACTATTTGAGACAAAAAAAGATCAAATGTGGGGTCATCATGTTTTTCCCCTGCATCATAATACCAAGCTAGAAGAATCTTTACAACAGGTGTTGAATGTTTCACTTGGTATATATTGTTGATGGAATGAAATGGACATCCTCACTGAAGGTGTTTTCCTCCACATGATTCTCATAAATATGAACATTTTCTTGGGCCCCACACTTAGGTTTCCTTAGCTTCATCTCCCTCATTACCATACCTACACATAAAAAAAAGTTGTTAAATAAAACATGTTTGATGCCTTCTCCATCTTGCTTGGTAGGTATATTCCACTCTTTCTACTTTGAAACTAATCCTCCTCCTTCTCAACTCCTTGATCAACCATGATTGCAAGTATGAATGCTTATTCATGCATCAAAACTCTTTGCTTTATCTTCTTAACCTCACAAACAAAATCTTCTTGTTTTTTGCTTATCTCATGCTTAATTAGATTCATAATTTGTTGTTATACATCTTCAACATATTGATTTACCTCAATCTCTTACATCTTCAAGGGCTGAATATTCTCTCTCGTTATCCTACCTCCTTGATCTCTCTAAAAAACCTACTGCATATGGCTCATTTCTTTGTTATTTTCTTCTTTCTTAGTACTTTCCTTCAAACATTAAAGTTCATCCTTCACTCCTCCCTTACTTGCCTATTCCTTACCTAAATTTTCTTCACAAAACAAATCATTAGACACAAAACTTGAATCCTTTACCTTGTTCATTTAAATCTCCATTTTATTCTCTTGTTTGGTGTTTATCCCAAACCATTGTTCATCCATCTTGGCTACAATCTCTTCCACTATTATATTATCTTCTTTCACATATGCCTAGATTTTATGCTTGAAATCTTAATCTAGCTTCTGCATGTCCATCTTTGTGGACTTACATTCCTACATATAAACCAAATCAACACAATTCATGTTCTTTTCTTCTTTGGGGGCTTTGATCAAACCCAAGCTCTCCATAGTCTTACTCCAACATTGCATCATCACCATGATCCTTTCATCTTTTATATCTTCTTTACCCTTTAATGGAATAAGGTTATATGATTGTCCATCCTACCTAATGGTATATGTGTTGGTTGTCCCATTATGTATGGCATGCTTATCAAACAACCTTCATCTCCCAAGAAATAAGTGACACACATCTATAGGTAAAACATCACATAACACCTTATTTATATATCCACCTATCTAAAACTCAAACCAAATTTGCTCACTTATCATCATTTGATGACCTTTATAAACCCATACAACTTTATATGATTCTAGATGTGGCATTATCTTCAACCTCAACTTCTATACCATCTCTAATGAAATAGTATTATTAGTGCTACCACCATCAATAACCAAATTATATACCTTACTATAGGATTTTCATCTACTTTTGAACAAGATTCTTCTTTGGATTAGTTCCTTGCCTTGCTTCTACTACAACAATACTCTCCTCATAAGTAGTAACTCATTACTCTCTTATCTTCTATCACAATTCATCTCTCGCTACTACTACATACTTTTATTTTAATTCTTTAGACACTATTCTACCCTATGTCCATCTCGGTGGTAATTCCAACATTACCCTTGAAATCTATGTCTTGGTCCTTGACTCAATGGAACTTCTTATCTCCTCAGTTTATGACCTAAAAATGGTATAATATACCTTTCATGTTATTATCCCATGTATTATTGATATGCTTCTTACACTTATAGTCTCCCTTAAGCCACCTCTCTATTCTCTCTCTCATTTATCCTTGCTTGCAAATGTGTTGCCTCATCTTGATACCTAAATTATCTTTATTATAACCTTATAAAATTATCCTCTATGGCCTCAATTCTCATGACTAATGTGTTTCTCTATGTTTTTGCTAATTATTTTTAGAAGAAAGAAGAAACTAAAGTTAAGAGTTAGGGGTTTGTATGTTACTCAGATTAAGTTGTGCACTGTATCCAAGCATTATGGAAGCTCCTCTTTGGCTGTGGAGGAAGACACCTATAGATAAGAAATAAGACTTAAACAAAGAAAATGTTAGA
The DNA here is from genome assembly GCA_037957365.1 of Torreya grandis. Lineage (NCBI taxonomy): Eukaryota > Viridiplantae > Streptophyta > Pinopsida > Cupressales > Taxaceae > Torreya > Torreya grandis. The sequence goes on from JARHVA010002334.1 coordinate 404,532, forward strand.
AGATGATAGGGTGGACTGCCAAGCTACACACTTGGCCTCGGAAGCGTAAAAACTTCTTTAAGGGATGACAATCCACTATTTGAAAAAAAGAGTGTTGTATAAAAAGAAATGATGAAAGACTAAGAAAGAGAAAGTAGACAATGCATACCTATTATTTGCAGTTAGTCTATCATAGTCATTAACGTTGATAGTTCTATTGATGTCAATTGGTCAATGATGCCGACGTCGGTTATGTTATCGATGTCGGTAGGGGCAGTGGTCCTTGGATGGGTTTCAGGGTATGTTTGTGGTTGACAGAAGGGTTTGGAACTTTAAATGTTTGTCTAGGGTTGCAAGAAATTGAATAGGGTCTAAGGAAGGGAAAAGATAGAGGATAGGTGTGAAAAGAGAGTAAGGATAAGGGGAAGGCCTCTCAGCCTCTCCAAGAAGAAACTTGGGTCAGGCTGATAGTATTTTAGAAATAGTATATAGAAACTAATTACCAATGTATTCTAAAGTACTGAAATGAGACAAAAGAATACCTAGCTCTACTTGGTGAAGAACTAGAGGTGTGAGAATGCTTGTTCCTATTGTGGCTGATGTCGAGGTCCTCATACAATGTCTTCAATCCAATGTCTAGAGTGTCTTGTGTAGAGTTTCAATAGCTAGGGGAGCATTAGTTGAATTCTGATGATTAGTCTCAAAGTGTGCACATTGATCTATGAAGAGGTAGGGGGGCAACTCAAGGTTAGAGTCTAGCTTATGTAACTGACGTCAGTGATCTCGCCGATGTCGGCCGATGGTTGACCGACATCGGCAGATAGAGAATGGGTAAAAGGGTTATTTTTAGCCCTTTGTCCATTTCTCTATCTTCCAAGTGCATTTTCCATTGGAGAATGGTCAAAAGATGGGTTTATTAGGCATGAGAGTTAGTTAAGAGGTTAGGATGGAGTGAGAATAGGTCATGGGTAGTTAGGATTTGGATGACTTAGTCTTAGGGTGACTCATAGGGTAGAAAATGGTCTTAGGGTGAGGTGTCCAAGGTGAGGTGTTTAGGTGATGTCATTAATTTAAAATAAGTAGTTTATTTTAAATTAATAAAGTGTGTAAGGGACCAAGGGGAGTCGACACAATATTGGTGTTTACATTTTCCCCTTTTTGTCTTGTGGTTTTTCCTGATGAACTACAAGACAAAAATAAATGTGGGTTGCCCCAAGTATGGGATGAGGTATTCCCCCTCAAAGCAAGAATCTAGAGAGGATAATCTAAAGTTGAGTGCCAATTTGATAGGCAGTGGATGGGTAGGGTGAAGTTCAAGTGTGAATGCTGTAATAGTTGAGATTGCGCATATACCACCTCACATATAGGTAGGTCAAATTGTCCAAGGTAAGGTCAAGGAGCACTAAAATTGAAGTAACCAGTCCCCAACTTATTTGTTGTAGCTGATTGGGTTAAATGATCAAAGTTGTAGCTCCAATGGTCGAGGAGGACTAAAATCAAAGTAACCAATCCCTAACTTTTTGGTTGTAGCTGATTGGGTTAATCGATCAAAGTCGTAACTCCAATGGTCATTGTGTTCCAAGTATCTAGGCTAGGAAGTGCTCTTGGAAAACACAAAAATGTCACAAATATTAGGGATCAACTTGGTTGTGATCTGACAATACGTGTGAGGGTCATAATGTGGGGTATGTACAATTTGCTAACTATTCGTGAGGTAGCATATATGCAATCAAAACAACCAAGGCAAAGTTGTCTCGAAAGTGGTCATGGTCTGAGGAGATAGTCATGATCTCTAAGGTCATTGGTTGAGTCGGGCTAAGATATAAGTGATGTATGTGATCTCTAATGTGCCCCATGAGAAATCTAATGCGACTTTTATAGTGTTTGGGCTAGTTGTTTGGTCATGATTTTGGGTTGGTTTAGATAGTTGGTCCATAGGTAGATGGACAAATGAATGGCCAAGCTAACCTTAGAAGACCCCATGTCAACTGAGTGCTGCCTACATAGCCCATGTTTCAAGGGCCTCAGGCCAATGTAGTTCTCCCTGAAAGGGAAGAAGAGTCAAAGAGGTTGTTGGTTGGTTTGGTTATGTTTTGAAATGATGAGTGTATGATGATGTTACAGCCTTTTCCATATTGTGTGATGGTGTATCCTATAACATAGTGTGATGTGGTTTTTCATCCCTAGCAATGTTCCATATTTGTGATGGTGTATGCTAAAAATGAAATGAGTTTATTTATGCTTTAGTAAGTTTCCATATTGGTGATGGTATATGCTTGACATAAATTATGTTTGGTTGATAGTTTTTTTGGTTAGGTTGGAATGATGAGTGTATGATGATGTTATAGCCTTTTCCATATTGTGTGATGGTGTATGCTGTAACATGGGTTATGTGGTTTTTCATCCTTAACAATTTTCCATATTCGTGATGGTGTATGCTAAAAATGAAATGAGTTTATTTATGCTTCAGCAAGTTTCCATATTGGTGATGGTATATGCTTGACATAAATTGTGTTTGGTTGATAGTTTCCATGTGCATTGTTTTCCATAGAAACTAATGTGAATGGGCTATGATAATTTACATAACACAAATTGGTATTTACATTAAATAAATCATGATGTTATGTTAATGGTTAGAACATGTTTTGGTTTGGTTTGGTTGGGTTGGGTTTGGTTTGGTTTTATTTGGTTGTATGTGATGAAGGTGTATAAGAAGTGAAAGGCATTTTGCTCTTTCATTGACAAGGACCATAGTGATAGCATAGATAGGGTTTTTCTAAACAAAAATCCCCATTCATGCATTACATCATTGACCATTGGTTTTTGTTAGAAAAGTACTCTAATCATTTAACGTTAAGTGAGCTCAAAGTCCCTTGAGTATGTTGGGCTAATAGGTGTGATTATGTGAGATGTGAGGATAGCTTAACCCTTTTCAGTAGGGATAACTTTTCCCCTTTTATAGGTGACCCTAAGGATGACTATAGGCAAGTCCATGACTTAATATTTTGTCAGCCATTTTTTATTTTATTTTATTTATTTATTTTGGTAGACTGATCAATGCGAGAAGTCTACTTGGGGATGTTGTCTTGTTTTGTGGTCATGTGAAGCTGATTGATGTGGGAAGCTTCTGATGGTATTGTGTATGTAGCAAAATTTAGGCATATCCATCCTTTAAGGGAGTGATCTATATCTTGCTTTGTATGTTTTGATGTCTTTGAATAGCTGTCCTTCAAGGGAGTAATCTACTAATTATAGCGATAATGCAGATGTCTTTCAAAGAAGCAATCTACATGGATAGGTTATGACCTTTGAATATTTTGTTAGGCATCCCAGTTTTATATTTTTGTGTTTATGGAACTGTGAGTCATGGACCAGACTATAGAGATTTAGGGTTTTCCTTTTTATTATGACAAAGCATTAATGCTTAAAAAAGGATTAACTAATGTTTATAGGGAAAAACGGTTGAAAAGAATAGGAATGAGGATGACAAAAGGTTGCTTAAGGGATGAGCTCAAGTTAAACATCAAGTGAATGATTACTTGATTAATAGTAGAATGGTCATAGATGTAAGGTATTAAGGGGCTCAAGTTCTGTCCAGCCTTCAAGAGAAGATAGACAATAAGTCCCTGATCCATATTTGTGTGTGATTATGTAAGGTCCGAGCCAATTAGGAGCAAACTTGCCTCATTTGCTTCTTTCCATATTGGTCATGTGTTGGTTTTATTTAAGGATGAGATATTTGATTTTGAAATCTTGCTCTTTCATTTTTTTTATAGGCATGGTTTGGTCAATGCTTGACAAAGGAAAATCATCCTTTGGGTAGGCTAGGTTGAGGTTGTGATAGGAAGTATAAGTTCAAATTCCCCCAGTTGCCTTTGTGACAGGGACAATGTTTGACACCCATTGTGGATAATCAATGAGTTAGATAAATGAGACAGAGAGAAGGTGTTGAAGCTCCTCTTTGATAAGGAGTGTGACGTGAAGATGTATCCTATGAAGATTTTCCCTGACAGGGTTAGTTTAAGAGGGTGAGATCTTGATCTTCCAAGTTGTAGTTTGGAATCTCAGAATCACTGAAGGTGATGGAGGCAACGGTTGGTAATGATTTGAATAGAGTAGCCAATGGTTGGGGGTCTTCAGGTTGGACCTCCACTGCTTGTAAAGCTTTGATCAAGGTTTTGCAATGTTGTGAAAAGCTTTGTAATAGGTCATACAAAGACTTCTTCATAGGGGATTGGTGAAGTTGTTTCACCATGGAGTCATGAATTGTCTCTGTAGATGTTGGTTAGGATGTGCCCAAGATTGAAATCTCAGGTTTTGGTGGTTGAGAAGGCTTGACGAATGGATATGTCTAAGGGAAAGAAACCTTCTCTTTTCCTTTATCCTTTAAAGTTTGTGACCTGGTGGCCACATTAATAGTGTTGATTTTGAATAAAGGGGGAGAAGGTGGTAGAGGGACCATAATCTTGCGTTGAGATCCTGATGAATGTGAGGAGGTTTGAGAGGCATGGGATGGTGTTAGTGTTTTGTTTAAAGGGTGGTCAAGAGGATCCTTAATAAGAAGGGTGCCCTTTTTTAGGTGTTGGCAGATGAAAACTTTAAGAGTGCAACAACACTCAGTATCATGCCTAAGTGTGTGATGATACGCACAAATTTTAGTGTTGTCAAACCAAGATGGTTTTGATATGAAAGGTTGGTATGGCTTAATGGGTGGGATAATGATGCTAGAAGACTAAAACAATTGGTGCAATAGCGAAGCATAAGAACCCACTAATGGGTATGTGCTCATTGTTGTAGTAGGGGTTGACAACTTCTATTTAGGAGTTGTAGGAGGAGTTTTTCATACCACATTTTTAGTTGGTAGTGTGGCCACACGCATAGATGACACTTTCTTGGTGAGAGGTGCCAAATTTTTTGGAGGAAATATATGTTTGATGGGTAGAGGGACTAATGGAGGTGATTTGTTTTTGTAAGGTGTTGGAGTAGGGAGCACTCCTATTAAAGTAGATAAATGTGGACCCAAAATAAAGGGCAATGGTGAAGGTGGGGGAGTTTTTCATACCACCTTTTTGGATGGGGGAGGAATAGCCTGATGTGGTTTAGCAGCCTTCTTTGGTTTAGTACGAGGACCACTATTGTGCGAGGTGAGGTTCAAATCTAACTTCATTTGTGGGTGTGTAAGGTTTGATACCAGGTGAACACCAAGAGATGTAATCTATTTCAGCATGGTAGACACTTATGAGGATTTGGGTTTAGATGTGGATGGTTGAGCTTCTAAAGATTTGGAAGTGGAAGCCTAATCCTCATCAGAGATTTTGGGGTAATTTGTCACAAAAGGATTGGCAGTATAAGGTGAAGCAGGATGTGTAGGATAAGGAGCCTTAAGTCACTCCCATACTGCCTCATGTTTTAGATTCCTAGAATGGAGAAATCCTAAGTTTTTTGCTAATCAAGAGAAGGGTTTAGGTGACATCACGTAAGGTCTTGTAGTTGGTCTCTTGGAGGATTTAGGTGATCATGAGAGTGAAAAAATATTAGATGCAGTGATCTCAGGCCAAAGGTGAGAGAAAAATGTTATCAAATCTTCCTCGGCTGAAGTAGGTGAGGTAGTGAATTCTTCTCTCAGTGGAGAAGGGATTAGAGAGTTTGGCTCTTCGAGAGGATAGCACACAGGGATGATCATGGCTTCTGTGTGTGGTCTAAGAGTGGGGAAAGTATGATCCCCCATTGATGATAAGAAGGATAAGGGCAGGGCCGTTGGCATTTGTAACATCAAGGCATCCTCCAATATGGGAGAGGTCAAAGTAGCATCTCCTACATGTGAAAGAGGGGTGGATGGAGGACTATCCTCCATTGGTGGAGGACAAATAAGAGAGGAAAGATCCTCTAAAGGGTGAAGTAGAGGGATTATGGCCCCTTCTTCATGAGGGCGTGGGGTATGAATGGTAACTTCTTCCAATGGTAGAAGAAGAGGGAAGGTAGGGGCAAGAGGAATAGGTAATATGGGTTCTTCACACGGTAGAAGTATGTGTGGAGGAGGTGTTTGATGTCGTGGGCATGATATGGGTAGAATAGGCTCTTCTACCCATGGTGGAGAAATAGGTTGGCTAACCTCTTTAGACTGTGGGAGAGGTTGGTTAGGAATGAAAGGAGAAACCATGTCGACTGTGCGTATATTGCACTCTTGGGGGTCATCAGCCATGGTCTGAACATTGTTTTGACTAGGGGGATGGTTAGGGAATGGTTGCCTAAATATATCTATGTTTTGGTTAGGCAATGCATTTGGGTTATCCAAAACAAGATCCCTTTTATCTAACATGTCTTGGATAACATTTTTGAGGGTTTTGCAAATTTTTGTGTCATGACCTTTGACGTGATGATAATTACAAAAGTCACTTTCCCTATACCATGCAAGGATGGCTCGTGAGGGATCAAATTAGGGTGGTGGTCATATTTGAGGGAGATTGAGGACTCCCTGATTGACTAGTATATCCAACATGAAAGTGTATGATTCTCCTATTGGAGTGTATTGACATTGTACCTATCATTATTGGAATTGTCTTGTGATGTGGAGGGATCAGTTTGGTTAGTTTTAGTTGAAGATGATGACCTAAGGACCACAGTGTTCACTAATCCCTTGGACTTGGAATTGGAAGACGAAGATTTAGAAGAAGGTGGGTCATTGGATTTTGCATTGGCATTTGTGCTACACAATTTGACCTTGTCTTCCTCGATTGCGTGGAGTTCAAGCTTTCAGGCCATAGTGAAAGCTTCATCGAATGTGTGGAAAGTTTGAACCCACAAAGTGGATGAGATATGTTTAGCACATGCTCTTGAAAAGAGCTCAATGAGCTCAGGTTGAGGTAATGAAAAGGAGATTTGGTTGATCAAACCTCTCCAATGGGCAATGAAGTCAGCTATTGATTCATCGTCAAATTATCTAATAGAATATAGGTCTGTGATGGAGACATTTTTAGTGATATTGATTGAGAAGTGGTTGAGGAATACTTGAGCTAGCTGAGTGAAGGTAAAGAGAAAATGACTGGTAATAGAGCTATACCAATCAAGGGAAGCCCCAAAAAGTGACATGGGAAATGTGCAAAGTAATAACACATCATCATGTGCTATAAGGTAGAAAGCGTGTCTAAATGCTTGTAGATGTTGCTGTGGGTCCTCTTTACTCTGAAAGTGAGTAAATTTTTGGAGTTCCAACTGACTAGGATATGGTTGAATAGGCACCGAAGGGTGAATAGGTTCATTATAGATTTGTTCATATGACAGAACATTCTTTGAACTAGAAATGGATGTCTTAAGGTTGGACATCTTATCCATTAGCATCTTAATTAGATCAGTAGATGGATTGGCATGAGGGGCACCCCCTAAGTTTTAGGATATTTGGAAGGAATTGGGAGGGGTGTATGACGTACTTGGTTGCATTTGTGTAGGCACAACATATTGGTAGTTCATCATAGGGATTGATGTTGAGGCCAAGGGAGGTTGTGCCATGAAGCTGGAGGGCACAACTTGACTAGATGCCACCAAGGGTGGTTGGATGGTGGTGAAACTAGTTAAAGTATATATAGTCACTCTTGTATTTATGGGTGCAAGAGTGGGTGGGATAGAGACAATCAAGTTTTGGAACGGTGTAGAACTTGGTTGAATTATTTGTGGTTGAGGGGGTATGAAAACCCTAATGGAGGTAGGTCCAAAAATAGAAGGGGAGGACAAATCTTGAATACTGGCCATGGTTGGGTTACTGGTTGAGGCAATGGCCCGAGTGACCATAGGTTAGGTAATGGAGGCTGTTGATATTATTTCTGTTTCAACCAAGAAAGTTGGCATCCCATAATCAGGGTTACCTAAAGGATCTTGCATTTGGCTTCTCATGAGATAGTGTTGGAGAGCCTTGACGTTGAGGTCAAGGAATCTCATAAAGTCTTGATCCCCTTTGAGAACAATAGGAGGTTGATTTGGGGTTGGTTGGATAGGAGTACGCTCAGTGTCTGAAGTATACTCCATTTGGTGACTTGATATGAAAGGTGAAGGTGGGAGTGGCTATTTCCTTGCATGTTCAATATGAGATTTGACTTGATTGTGTGTCAAAACCATTCAAGAAAAAAGGGGTTTAGGTTCCAAAAACTATGTGTTTCAGTTTCAAAAAACCAAAATTTTGTGTTTAATAGCAAAAAAGTTGGGTTTTAAGCTTGTTGTTTGGGATGAAAATTTGTTGACAGTGACCGATGTCAGTGGAAAAACTAATGTTAGTGAATATATGTTGCTGATGTTAGTTAGATAGCTGATGTCAGTGAAAATTTGTTGCCAACATCGATGGAAAAGCTGATGTCAATTTTTGTGTAATTCTAAAAACACAGAAAACTAATAGTTTTTGAAGGAAGAAATTCTGAGTTGTTTTAGACCTCAGAATAATGCGACCTTACTAGGTCAAAAATCAGATAAAAACAACAAAATAGATGATGGCAAGCAACCTCTAAAACACTAAATTCCTAAGAATAAATTTTAGAGTCGTGGTGGCTTATGCCTTAGAAGAATATGTTTGGGAATTGGGCTTTTAGAACAGGTCCTAAAGAGGAAGTCTATGGTTGGTTTTGGGTTATGTTTTAGTGCTCAAAAATATGTGTTTGGTTTAGTACGTGGCCTATAGCTTGGGCTTGATCCCTTCACTTCATGAACCCAGAGTTGAGTTGGGCCGCTTAGCCAATATATACTTTGCCTATAGTTTATACTTTGCCAGAGAACAGAGTGGGTTCTCCCCTTGGTAGTGAAGTCCAAGTAGGATCACCAGGAAGGGTAAGGTATCCACTAGGTGATGAAATCCTAGACGGGCCTTGTCTCAAGTATGTTTAAATATTTAATTTGATGTGCTTGTGGTCTGGTTGTGTAATATTTGTGCACTATGATTTATTCATAATGTGTTTTTAATTACTAAGTGAGTGGGCTAAGTATGCATTCAAGCAAGAATGAAATGCAATAGTTTTTTGTTTAATCCAAATTGAAATATTTTTTTTAGATGCAAACAATTGGATAAGAGGTTAAGAATATGAATTTTCACTACTCTAAGATGCAGGAAAGAAGTGACAAGAAGAAAAAGAGAGATGTTCTTTTTAACTTGTGCTAATGGTTTCTTTTTGAAATAAAGAGATAGAAGAAAAGGATGTAAGAAGAGAATTTTTTCCTAATGCATCTATATGAAAGTTTGATTTTTAGAAGAAATGAACCCAAGGAAAACTCCATGGTCCCATTGGCTGTGCCAAAATGTTTCTCTACATTTTTGCTAATTATTTTCAGAAGAAAGAAGAAACTAAAGTTAAGAGTCAGGGGTTTGTATGTTACTTGGATTAAGTTGTGCACCATATCCAAGCATTGTGGGAGCTCCTCTTTGGCTATAGAGGAAGACACCATTAGATAATAAATAAGACTTAAACAAAGAAAATGTTAGAAGATGATAGGGTGGACTGCCAAGCTACACTCTCAGTCCCGAAAGCGTAAAAACTTCCTTAAGGGATGGCAGTCCACTATTTGACAAAAAGAGTGTTGTATAAAAATAAATGATGAAAGACTAAGAAAGAGAAAGTAGACATTGTGTACCTATTCTCTATAGTTATTTTGTCATAGTCATCGACGTTGTTAATTCTACCGATGTCGGTTATGTTATCAATGTCAGTAGGGGTAGTGGTCCTTGGATGGGTTTCAGGGTATGTTTGTGGTCAACAAAAGAGTCTAGAACTTTAAATGTTTGTCTAGGGTTTCAAGAAAGTGAATAGGGTCTAAGGAAGGGAAAATATAGAGGATAGATGTGAAAAGAGAGTAAAGATAAGGGGAAGGCCTCTCAGCCTCTCTAGGAAGAAAGTCAGGTTGGGTTGATAGTATTTTAGAAATAGTAAATAGAAACTAATTACCAATTTATTCTAAAGTACTGAAATGAGATAGAAGAATACTTAGCTCTACTTGGTGAAGAACCAAAGGTGTGAGAATGCTTGTTCCGATTGTGGCTGATGTCGAGGTCCTCGTACAATATCTTCAATCCAATGTCTGGAGTGACTTGTGTAGAGTTTTGATAGCCAGGGGAGTATTAGTCAAATTCTAATGATTAGTCTCAGAGTGTGCACATCGATCTGCAAAGAGATAGGGGGAAACTCAAGGTTAGAGTCTAGCTTATGTAACCAACGTCGGCGATCCCATCGGCATCGATCGACAGTTGACCGACATCGGTGGATAGAGAATGGGTAAAAGGGCTATTTTTAGCCCTTTGTCCATTTCTCCATCCACCAAGTGCATTTGCCATTGGAGAATGGTCAAAAGATGGGTTTATTAGGCATGAGAGTTAGTTAAGAGGTTAGGATGGAGTGAGAATAGGTCATGGGTAGTTAGGATTTGGATGACTTAGTCTTAGGGTGACTCATAGGGAAGGAAATGGTCTTAGGGTGAGGTGTCCAAGGTGAGGTGTCTAGGTGATGTCATTAATTTAAAATAAGTAGTTTATTTTAAATTAATAAAGTGTGTAAGGGACCAAGGGGAGTTGACACAATATTGGTGTCTACATAATGGACTAATTAGCTAGGTCATCATCCTGACCAACTCATCCTCATCCCTGTTAGCTCTCTCCATGGATCACTGTCCTTAATCACCTATCCTACAATGTACTTCAAAAAACATGTTAATATTTAAAAAAATACAAAATAATCATTTTATATATTTGATACCAAAATTATTTATATCATATAATAAAACATTCTAACTCTACACCTTATTTCTACAATGCACTTCTCCAATACAATGGCTTACACTTCTTAATATGGTTTTCTAATACTTTCCACCATTTATTGTTACACAACTAAGGTTATTTATCATCCTTATAGTTTATTTAAATTTATTAAAATTAAATAGGTTTCATTAATCCCCTTTCTCACATATAAACACCTCTTGATACACTTAACAAACCTCCAACTCTCAATTCATTCCATTACAAATTTTGCATACTCTTTAGATAGTCCTTGTACTATGAGGACCTATTCCCTATATAAGATAATATTTATGGATTAAAATTATATTAAACATGTTTATATGGTTCTTTTCGATCCACTCACTAGCTTACAAACACCTTTCAATGATTCTAGACAACTTTTTTGGCAACGTACTATATTCTTTCTAGCCCTGTTTAGCCACTTTCATGCTCTAGACATAATTATACCTCCATTAATTTGGAATATAACACTTGTTTAGGATACCATTTATCCTAATATAGTTTTTAAAAAACTTTCAAGCCCTATCTCACTCTTTTAAGTCTATTTTATAGGTGCAAATACTTCTTTATTCACCCTCATTTAGGTCTTCTCTATCATTTTGAACCCTGTCTACCTTCCTAGCTCCAAAAATGGTACTAAACCATATTAAATCACCCCAAAACTAATTAAATATCTTCAGGGTTACTTAAACATATCTAATTATAAAATTTTAGGATTTTTGACTGGTTCATTCCTCCACAAAATGAATCTCTTTGTCAAAACCCTAGTTCAAGGTAATTCATCTCAGTCACAGCCCAAGAAGGTTCAAGACACCATTAAAGATATTTAAATGAATTTAAAATGACTATAAGGAATCCATAGGGTATATCTTGACCCTAAATTCATTATCCTATTAATTTTAGGCTATAAACAATCTTTGGACCTAGTTTTACATCTTCAACTCCACTTGATTGTAATGATTTCTTAAGTAAAACATAACTTTGGAAGTCCATAAATTGTCAATTAAATATTTCAAGAATTATTAACCTTAGAATAACTTTTAAATATAACAAGGATATTACCTGATGGGTCTATAATGTTCATAATTTATTTTAAGGATTCTCCCATTTACCATACAAAGGCACTCAACCTATCAATAGAGTCACGTACAGGAAATTGGGGATTGGTTTTCCAAATACCTATTCTTGAAGTGTTTCTTGATACTTAGTTAATTTTATAGCCTATAATAATATTAAATTCAATTTTATAAATTCATTATCAACTTGCATGTGTATAAACCACATGAGCTTTAAGCAACAAACAATAATATAGTGTTAACCATAACAGATTTTGGGACTATTTCCTTAAATAGGATTCTTTTGTTTCTTGTATTTTAGATTATTAACATGATAAAAATAGGTATAATTCACTTAAATACTTAATATAACCTCATAAAATTCATACATGATTATACAACTCACTTATAAGAAGCAATTACAATTATAACTCCTTCGATAGGGATTATTTTCTGTATTTTCTATCAGGGTTCTGTTTCCTTATAACTGAGAACAAATGTTCTCCATATAGCCATTAAAGCATACATTCACATTTAAATCTCATTTCCTCATTCATATACATATGCATTATTCATTAATAAATGTAAACAACAATATTTTCAAAAGACATTTCACATAGGTCTAAATATTCATTCATATAGTAGAGTATCACAAAAAACTCACCATATCTTCATTTCAGTCTTATCAAGAATACATTTTATATTCATATCAATTTTTATTCCTCTCCAAACCTTATACATTTAAATTTAATACCAATAAATAAACTCGTAAACTAACTCCAAGATTTTTATATTTATGAATAACTACTTTTGTTCAACTTTCCCACATAGTATTGTGGGTTACTATGCAATGATCTTACTTTTCATGCAATATGACCTATTTTAACTCATTAAATTGGTATAATGGAAATTCATAAACCTCTTACATTTCCCAAAGACACTTAATAAAGTTAACACATCTGCCACCTTACAAATTTGCTCAAAAGTCCTTTTGCATGACTTAACAACATTCAAAAATTCAAATAATGATTTTGGAGGGAAACACTATAATTTTAATTTTTTGCTTCTTAAGACCATAAAGACATCACCTATGGACTAATGATGACCTATATTACCTATAGGACATCTAATTAGAATATTTTAGACAAGAATGGATCAAACTTGGGGTCATCATGTGATGCCCCTACATCAAACTGACACCCTATTAAGATCACTAGATTCCACATAAAGTCTTATCTCCCAAATCTTCTTTATAATAAGAAAAATGTTATCCACACATGTTTAATTCTTTATAGGGAATATTATTTTTGATTCAATGAGTTTAGTTAACTCTAACCTCATGAGTTGTTTCACCTTAGGATGGGTCTTTATTTTTGTTTGATCAATTTAACTTGAGCTTCCAACTTAATAGTATGATGTGCTAGGCTAGGATCAAATAATTTTAGGTACTTATACTCCCAAGAAAATATATCATGAAACTCTATACACAAATAAATGAATGCTTTTTTTTTAATTGTAAAACATACCTCGCCTAGTTTCAGGAGTCTATCTTTGAAGATCAAGACTCTTTCATAATTCTCTTCCTTTGGAGGCATAATCACTTTTTATTTCTTCTTTTGATCATTCTCATTAAAGATAATTTCTAAGGTCACCATAACCTTATGTATCTTATTTGTCCTTAGCTACATTATCTGATCACCCAATTATTCTTGGAGTCTCTTTTGATTCCTTGAAAAACACTTAGCCTTATTTTGAAGGAAGCATGCAATGTGTTTGTCACTATCAAACACTTACCGAGACACATCATTATCAAGTATAGAAGGTATGATAATGATTTTAATGTGAGATCACTTCCCTTTCTCTTTTATGTTAGTGGGAGTATGAAATTGAGCTCCTATGGTAGTTAGTCTATCATCATGATTAATATGCTCCCTTAGGACTGATTGTATGTTGAATGCATTAAAATCCTCAAGAAAATCCCATACAATATGCTTATATGAATTAAGAAAAGGTTTCTTGGTAGTAAACACATTTATAACTAAATGAATAACTAATTTACTATCTCCATGTACCTATGAGTTCTTGATTCCTTTTCTTGTTTCCCATTGAAGGCCATGAATTAAACCTTCATACTCATCCACATTACATGTATAACTAAAGTGAAATATATATAAAGCATAGTATTGTTATTTATATGGGGAGAATAATATGACACCAAATCATACACCAATTTTACTTCTTGAAGCATCAAAAACATTTTCCATGTCTCATCTATTCACCTTCTTCCTTGGCAAGTAGAGGTATTGGCATTCCTTATTCATATATGTAATATAATCCTAGATCAGTTTCCTCCATAAGAGTATAAGGATCATGTTCATAAGTTTTATAACCATATTCATCAAGAAAAAAATCTTTAATTACTTTAAGCTTGGAGGAAATTCCATCATCCATAATAGAATCCTTTTCTTCATGAACAACACAATTTAAATTAGAACTTATTTTAATGTAAGGTTCAATATGAAACCATGTAAGAGGTTGTGTCCTAATTGTCACATTTGTCCTATACCTTGTTATTAAGGCCAAAAATGACTATTAATATGAGAGGTAGCTACCTATTTTGGTTGTGAAGTCCCTTGATAGATAGATTTCAAAGTGGGCTAGTAGATCAACAATAACTATGTCTTACAAGATGGGGAAAATAGGACAATCATGCAAGAAAAATTTCAAGTTATTACTAACACCCAATATCTTGGTAGGTATACCATATAATTTAAGGACCCATTTTCTATATGGCTCATATTTCAGGCCCATCTTGTTAGCCACAACTTTGGGCATAATAAAAGTTGAAGCTCCACTATCAATTATGCAATTATGGACTAGCTTGTCATTCACAATGAGAGTGAGATATAATGGAGGAGGTTTATTATCTATGTTATATGGTTAAATAATGGTATTATGGAAAATTATAAGGACAAAATGACTTTGACTTTGATTCAAAGGAGGGACACTAGTAGGGATAGAAAATAACTACTTTTGTAGGACCTCTTTCTGACCAGGCATATGTAGAACATACCAAAGAGAAATGGATGTTTTATTAATTTTAAATGAATATAAAATATTTAAATAAGACATACCTAATTTATCCTATATTATTGGAGGTAAGGAAGTGATTTAATCTTGAGGAGTTAGAGTGCCTTTAATAGTCCTTCTAGCATTCTAATTTGATGGAAGCGTAGGAGTCTTTGGAACTGTCCCACTTGCAATCATGATTCGCTACTTTATAGGATGATTGGATGAGTTTTTAGGTATATTACTAGCTCCACCTAAATAATTTATTTTGTCCCTAGTGTTTTCTATGACCAAGGTTCCTTGGTTAATAATGAAGGTGTTTTCGACTAGGAAGTTGGTGAATATCTCTTCTTAAGGCTATCTAATTCTATTTTTTTGCATCATAAATTCATCCTCATTAGATAAGAGAGGACTAAATTCATGTTAAGAAATAAGATCCTACTCTCCACCTTTTTTATCATCCATAAATTGGCCTTGTTACCAATTTTCACGTTGCACCAAGTTGCTATGAACTAGAACCATCTCTCTTGCATTGGTGGTAGAGTTAGGATTATATGAATTGGTAGTCCTATTAGGATTAGGTTGACATTGGCCTCTTCCTCTTTTGAATAGATGACCATACTGTTATTAATAAGGATATGAATTTTTATAGGAACCTAGTTTTATGTTAGCTCGCCTAAGTTGAGCTCTTAGCATTTGAATTTATGCATCTTTGTCCATGACATTATCTTTATTCTTAGGAGTAGTTCTAGGCTTGGTATTAACATTAGGAGTTCGAGCCACATTTGAAGCCTAAATAGAAACATGAGATAATAGAGACATAGACAATTTAGGTGGAAATCTTCCATCTTGAATGAGATTATTTTTAGCTCTGATATTAATTTCATATGCTTTAGGTAGAGTGGAGCCACCCATAGATTGAAGCATGATAACAATTTTAGTTTCAATAGCTCTCAAATAGGTCAAAAATACAAAGTTGGGAGGTGGCCTCATAGGAGGAGGCAATCTATTCTAAGTTTTTTGGAATCTCTCATTAAAATCATGTATTTTTTCTTTAGATCCTCTCTTGATTACATTAAGCTAGTGTATCAGAGAGGCATGGTCACTCTCATTTCCAAATCTTATAGTCATCAACACTTCAAATTTGTCCCATGAAATGATGCATCCAACTTATAGATTTTGATACCAATCAAGAGCCTTCCATCTAAGGGACATGGCCAAAAGTCTAATTGAAATATTTTATTGAGCAATATTATGGAAGATATAAAATTTAGAGACATCTCTAATGTTCTCACCCAATGTAACATGACTCTCACCATTTAATAGGGGAACACCATTTATGGCATTGGGAGGAATGACATCATATGCCTGAAGGAGAATTGGATTTTTTGTGTTGAATGCAAGGAAATCATGAGGTCTATCCATTTCTTATTCAAACTCTTCAAAATATTATTTATCTTCAATTTCCTCAATTTATTCAACCTCTTCCTCTCTATAAAAATATACTAGTTCTCTAAAGTGTAGATTAGGAGGAGGGTATTGAACTCTAAGGGGAAGTTCAGATTGAAAAATTTGGTCAATGGGATTGAGAAATTTTATAGAGGTTGACCTAATGAGAACCATGAATTATGGAAGAAATTTTATAATAAGAAAAATCCCCTTGAATATTTACTTTGATGGAGTCACCAAATGCTGAGTAGCACATCAACCTGTAGTTGATGTTGTCAAGACGAGCATTAACCTTGACCAATTGTCTTATAGATAAGTCCTACTAGGTGTGCCATAATTATTTTCACCAAATATCACACCTTATAAGAGGGTGTTGAATCCTCTTCTATATTTTGGAAACATGGGAATATTTATAGGTATGTGGGTGTACTTATTATGGAAATTAGCCTCTAGATTTAAAGGGATAGCTCCCTAAATGTATTATGCAATACTTATCACTTAAACTACTACTTGCTTATGGGAAAAATGTTAGAATTGCATAAATGGAACCTAATCTATGGAAGGTGATGCACTAATATTATCTCCACATGACCATCATATTCTAATCATAATAAAGAAAATTATACAAATTAGTCTCAAATCTCTAAAGGGTTCTAACATGAGTATTTCAATATAGAGGTGAGATGTGTGAAATAACACAATGAAAATGGGATAGAAGAAAAATTACATATTCTAAAGACAATTATAAACTTGAAATAATTTGACACACTTGACTACACTCTATATGAACTATTAGACTAAGAACTTTTTCTTAGATATGGAAGGATAAAGGAAAGAAGGATAGAGGATTATCACTTCTTATCATTGTAAATCACTTACACACTTAGATAATTTCTTGAGAACTTATAAATAGAATTAAATTAATGTTTAAAGGAAAAATATGACATCAATACAAAAGGGCTTCACCATACATGGTGTGGTATATCCCCACAAAGGCTAAAATGGCAAGTACTTATAGAACTTTAGAGAGAGAAGAAAAGAAAGAAGTTTAAGAGTCATTGGAACACATGTCCAAGCATGAGAACTAGTTACGTTATAGGAGAAACTGAGTGTGAAATAGACCATGAATAATTCTTAAGAAAAATGTCCCTATAAGCCATGAAATGTTTTTCCAAAATGGTGTTGAGATTCTTTGGATAGCCTTTGTGAAACTAATTTCATCATGAACCATCTCTCAAACATTTGAAACTAAACTAGGAGAGTCAACACATATGCACTATTTGAGGGAGTTTTAAACATGTTATAATAGTCATAACATGTTCTCCTAACTTCCATGTATATTCTACACACTTGTATCCACCATCTATAGTCATTCATTGCTTTCTTAGACCTTATTCTTCATGTTTGGCAGTCATTGTTCATCCCAGACCTCAAATAAGCTCTCATGGCCATGCATGAGTCTAAAGAGCTTGCTCAACTTTAAAATCATAAATCTTACATATTTGCCCATATGGAATTACCTTATCATGTTTCTCATTCTATCCTCAACCATGTCTAAAATAATTTTTTGCTCCAATTAAAAATGGCCTTTTGATTTGACATTTGTCCATCAAAAATTGACTCAAACCAATCATATTACTCCTAGACTACCTTTTCTCTTATTGGCTATTGAGATCTGATTCAGGTAATTGATACATTGAATCATTTCACTCCATTGATTTTTATTAGTATGAATTCTAAAACCCCATTGATCCTCTACCAATTGAATGCATCCTTGACACTTATCATGCACACATTTTTTCTTGATATTTTTTGAACCTTTGACCTCCGCTCACCATTAGATTTAAATATATGATGCCATGTGAACAATTAGATCAATTGGGACCCACTATTTGAAAGCCAATAAATAGTTCATGATCTTAAAAATGATGTGCTCTCTCTTATCAAATGATGTTCACATGACTGTTATTGATGGTTGTGTGACCATTAAATTTATGCTCAATAAGATTTATCATGCTCTATCTTAAAGTTGACATCCCACTAACCATCATTTGATGTCCCCATAGATGTATCTAGCATCCCACATAACATCAAATTTAGGCTCATATGGCTTTATATAGTGGCTTTAATTTGATGTTATCATGAACATCTTAGGCTTTTTGACCAACTTTGTAGATTTACATCTTGAAGCATGAGAATCATGGTGGCACCAAACTTTTAAGAGATGTTCTTGATGCCAAAAGGGGTAAACCTATTTTATTCATTAATCTTGGGAGACTTATAGGTGAAGATATTAAATTATCAAGTTTTACATTCTATATATACTTCTGCATGATGTCCTAGTGATGGTTGAGATCATTTGGTTATGGAAAACTTAGCAAAATTTGATTGAAGATCCAAATTTGATCATGTATAACTTCATTTACACTTTGGCAAAAGATCTAGAACTTGGTACATAGCAACTAGGGACAAATATGAACAAACCCATGTGACCACTTTCCATTAAAACTACTACACATATGAGATATGGCTGTGTTAAGATGCTCACTTGGCTCTGTTTGAACTTATTTGAAAATGGATAAGTATAGAAAAATAGCAAAATTTGCTTGAGATGCCGACATTGGATCTCCATAACTTTTGATGTGATTTGATAGAGGACTTAAAACTTGATGCATATAAACTTGAAAAAATGTGAACAAACCCACATAACTAATTTACCCTAGCTTGTCCACACATGGAAATGGTGATGTCAACATTGTGGTTACTCAAAAATTTGGCCACTAGACCCAAGATGTCTAGATTAATACAATGAATAAAAAAATGAATGTTATGCACTTCCATACTAATTCCAATAATTATTGACATCTCATAGGTCTCTACATCACTATCCACCTACTCATCCATTAGAAACCTGATCCATGCTCCAACTACATTGATCACTATGAAGACTTGTCACTTTCAAGTATGACTCTAAAATGACCTCTAAGATATCAAATTACACAAGGACCAGATTATAAAATTACCAAAACTAGATTGGAATATGAAATTAAATTAGATGAAATACAACACACCCTATGACATTATAATCATCCCTCTATTAAATATTTTGACTTTAGGGGGGTTAACCCATTTTGACGATGGTAAAAATTGTCAATAGTAACACTAATTATATGAGTCTTATAGAGAAAATCCTACATAATAACTTTACAATATTCAATATTATAAATGAAGATGTATGGCCTTGTATTTATAGCTTTTAGAATTAACTCTAACCCAAGGTGAGTTAAGGTTGATTTTAGGCTTAGATTATGTTCAAACTAACCCTAGGTGAGTTAAAACTAACTCCAATTGAGTTAATAGTTATCAATTAATTATGATTTACAATTTTTAGAGGTGTAATCACTGAGAGGGGGAAGGGTGAATCAGTGAGCCTAGATATTTCAATTATAATTGAAACTATTTCAAACTATTAAACAATCAACATATATCAACTTGATCAAGCAACATTAACAAGAGAGCTCATTCATTTAATGCATACACAAGATCGAACACATAACACATAGTTCCTATGGGAAAACCTCATGGGTAATACAACTGACTCTCAAGCCCAAAACACATGGACTACTATCCTATAATAAATTACAAACAAGATATTAATAAAATCTTTTAGACTAGCAAACCTTGATCATATCCTCATGACCAAAGGTATTTAGTGAAACACCTATTGCACAAGGAACAACTGCCCCTAAGGAAGGCCAAGTCCTTTAGACCCTCCTTTCAACACTTCCACCTTATAAATGATGTCTTCAACACCTGATGATGGATCTCTATTTATTTAATCCTTACACAAACTTCCTCTCTATCTCAAATACGCCTCATATAAACACTCAGATCTCTTCTCATATCATCAATCTATAAAAGCACTTTTTTGACATCATAAATATGACCTACAGGTCATACACAAAGTCATCAATCTACTCTACTCATCTATTCATCAACTGGGCACTTTACCTCTCCTTCTCTCAATAATTCTCACATACACTTTACACAATTCTCTTTTACAAGTCTTCCACAAGCCTTTCACACACCTAGAAACCATCTCATTTGGTTCCACAATTTATAGAGTAATCATGAATTAACAAGATCAAAATGTTTTTTTCTTAGCTATAAAACATGCCTTCACCCTTAAGGAATCTCACATGGGTCACACTTAAGCACAATCTAGTTTCAAATAGGCCTAAGTCACTTTTAGGTCCTATGGAGACCCATTCAACCCTTTGACACTTCTCTGAGCAAACTATAAACAAAAGAACACTTTCCAAATGCATGGACCCATTCCACATGATCTATATGTCCTCCTTAAGTGTCCATATCCATCATAGTGTAGACACTCAAAAACTTTGCATGATAGCTTTTGATGTCAAACTACCTCTTTGACCCTTACCCAACCTTTCATCTAGTGGACCACCTAGTTAATTAGACTCATTTATTAACATGGCCCATAACTTCACATGTTCAACTAAACCATTTAATTTAATTTTCTTCAAACCATTTTCTTCTAGCCTCGTAACCCTGATGGTCAGCCTGACTATTGATGGTTGGCTTGACCATCGATGGTCAGGTCTCCACACCTATTTTAAAGTATTAAAGCAATCATAACTTTATGAGAGAGAAGCATCTCCCTAAATGGAAACTTAATTTAAAACATCATGAATTGGAAACTTTATTCTCGTATCAAATTAGTAACTTCCTCCATCCTAATTAGTAACTTCAACCTACAAAAGGAGAAGAGGAGGAAGTAAAAGAGTGAATCAACAAAAAATTCATATTCAGGATATCATATCTTCTTGTGTAGGTATTCAACATTCCTTTAGTAATCAATTAGTAGCATTGGAGACCCAAACCTCTATTTGCATCACCTTTAGAGGTCAAAGTATCGTCACTCTAGTCAAATTTCCTCAGCCCCCCACTATTAAGTTATAGGTATCTTGTGATTGTTTTCATTATTTCATCTTATTTATAACCTCCCTACCCTAATCAGACCTCTTAACATATTATTCTCCATCCCATAGACCTTTAGAAAAACCCCTACCTACCTATTCATCATTCTATAAGTCCACTTCAATATCCTCTTAGAACCCATAGGTAACCACTGATGGTTAGTCTAACCACTGATGCTTAGTCTAACCACTAATGGTTACCTCAATTATCATCAGTTATCCAACCATCGTCAGTTCACCTTTCTATCACCATTTGACTATGGCATAAAAATAACAGCAAGTCATTTTCAGCCCCTTTTTTGCATTCTGGTCTAAGCAAAAAACTGATTCTAATTTTTTGACCAGTTATCATTTTCCCTAGCATAAGTATTGACCTACTTTTGTGATATTTAATCATTTTCTAGGACAAGAATTTTATTTTCTTCATAACATTTATTTTCTTGTTATTAGATGTAAGTATACTTTCCTTTATAAAATTTAATTTTTATCAGGGAGTAGATTGACAACCATCCTAGTAAGCTTTCACTTCTTGTATCTAGCATACACTAGGCAGTCCACCCTTCATCATTGTCTAAAAAATAAGTTTCTTTTTAGTGCTTTCTTATCTACAAGTTATTCTTTCCTAGCTAAAGAGGAATTCACACTATCATCTAGATTCACGCATACACTTTACTAGGTATTATTCTACATACCCTATTGCTAGTTTCATTACTTTACCTTCCAAAACTAATAAATGCATGAAATTAACTGAAACATTTTGGCATGCTTGGTGGGACCTCATTCCCTTTTTCTTCCTTTATTGTTTTCTCATCAAATGAAATATAAAAATTTCTTTTTGGGCTTAAAATAAACACGTTACATACATTAATTGCCTACTTGTCTTAGTTCATCTAGTAACTTAGAGGGAAAAGTAATTAATCATATTTTTCACACTTGTTATCACATACTAAGCCAAACCATAAAACAATTAACACATCAAAACATACTTGAGATAATGCTCGACTAGGATTTCATCACCTAGCGGTAACCTTACCCCTTCCTATCTGTCCTACTTGGATTTCATCACCAAGGGGAGAACCAACTCAACTCTCTAGTTGAATATAAACTTTGAACATAGTATATTTTGGCTAAGAACCTGACACTCTTACCATTATGAGACCATAACGTGAGGGGGTAGGCCTCAATATGAATCCATGTATCGAAGTTGTTGGGTGAATATTTTGTCATCAACTAACTGGTGGCAAAATAGGTATATCAACCACAACACAAGGAGATTTATATGGTAAAAAGTGTAGGTTTACCAAAACATAATGAGATAAATCTCTTCTCTCATCAAGGGGATATTCCCTATAAACTACTATATATTAATATAAACTAAAAATAGACTTAGGGGTGAAATCACCCCATCCATCTCTCTTTTTTTAGAGATGATGTTCACAAGGAAAAGGCAAATTCCTATGTAATAACTGAAAACAATCCTCTTCTTTCAGAAATGATATCGAGTAAATAGTAGGAAAACTTTCAAGGTAGTAATGGGATCCACAAGAAACCCATGAAAGCATAAAGTCTTTCATTGTTTCTCTTGCTGATTTAGGACTAATAAAATCATAGAATGAAGTGAGGCTAGAAGTCTCCACCGAAAACCACAACAGAGTATAAGATCACAAAAGATAAAAGTAGTACAAAGTCTTTCTAATATCCTTTTTCACCAAAACACAAGTAATAGAAACTAAAGGTAATTATAGCAGCAAACAGTCTTCATAATTATCTTTAGAACATCTTTAGATAATTTCCACACACTTTGCTTGTTTAATCAAATAGATGAGATATTACTCAGAAAATGACATAAGAAAAATTTCTTAAATAACACAAGTTATTCAAATGCAAAGTCTGAAAAGTAACCTGCCTTCTCATTCATTCAAGAAAATATGATTTACAATCTGAGCTCAAAGTCTCAGGAAGCATCTCAATTTGGGCAAAAAAATTTCTCTCAATTAAAAAAGATATATCTTTACAAAAGAGGCTATCCTTATTTATAGGGAGAGACCTTGAAGATTGAAAAAGAAAGACCTAAATATCTTTTTTGGTCAAAGATGGAAGTCTTTGTTAAATTTGGACTTTCTGTATTTTTACATGTAATTACACATGACAAAAGTACATGTGAAAATGTCCAAAGTAGTTAAAAAAGTGCATTTAGAAGAAAGGAAATTAAATTAATGAAAAGTTGATTCAATTTGTAGCTCCATCTTTCTTCATATGAGCATAATACATGGTGATAGGCACTTGTATCCCAATACTATCTGGAGCAACAATATTCTTAAAGATCACCTTAGCTCTGACTGTGGCATCTCTCACTACTGTGACTAATTTCACATGACTAGTTAACCTAGTTTTTAGATTATCTAGAGTTAACTGATTATCTAGGACATTTTCCATAGAGGCCACTAAAAATGTTTTATCCTCAAATTCTTTTGAGAACATACCTTCAAATTCCTAAATCATTTATTTTGCTAAAATGAACTGGTTGTCTTGTGTGGTAAGTTTACAAGGCAACTCTTCTAACTTATGTAATAGAATGATATCACTTTGTTCACTAAGGCCTCTATAAGATTTGAGGTCGATGATTAATTCCTTAAGGACCTAACTTCTATATATCAATGCTTCTTTAGTTTCAATATACAAGTCTCTATTAGCAATGATGCCAATTGATACTAGAGTGCTTATTTTTAGCTTATTCATATCTGTCCATTTGCCAAGATATTTATCTATGCTTTCAATATCTTGAGAAATGATATTGATAAGATCATTTAGTTCTGCTCTCATTTTCTTCATCTTATCCATTTTCTCAGACAACTCTGTAAGCAAGGAAATCCCTTGTGTATGCATCTTGCCTAAGTAATCTTCAAGTACTTTTCCCTTGAAATAGGTCTATTCTACCTTTTGAATCATGGGGTCATCGATGGAGATGGCCTCTGGAGTTACAATTTCTAGAGTGAAAGTAATCCTTCTTATCACCGTAGTCAATTATTCCACTATTGCTTTATAATGGTCCTTCATTTCTCTTTCCCTATCAAATTTTTGAACCATAATGTCCATCACTGATTGTAAATCACTCCTAGCACTTTCATGAGTTACCTTACCCAATTCAATTCAAGAGATAGAGTAGTCACTCATATCAATGTTTTCAAGAGTTGTATCCTATGGAGGTCTAGTAACTTTCAAAGATTTGTGCCCCTTATCTTCAATCATCTTTGAAAAAATTTTTAGTTTCTTGGGAGTCTTGACTTTCACTAACACTATTTTAGTGAAATCGAAGTCATCTGGGGAGATGGCCTATTTTTTTCTTTTAGGCGTATAAGCTGAAAACCAAGGTGGGAGGGTAGAAGTACTTACATTACCATCAATTTATGTAGCTGGCATCACTAGAGTAGCACCTAAACTGGTTGTGGAAATAATGGGTGGAGTATTAGTTAAAGTTACACTTGCTACTGAATAGTTGAGGGCAGAACTATCTCCGATATCAAAAAATAGAGATGACAAACTGGGATTTGATCATGAGGATTGAAGAACATCTCTAGAAGCACCTTGAGGGTCACAAAAAATAATTTTGGAAGGAGAGGTAGCTCCAGAAGAGGGAATACTAATTGGTGAAATAGGTGAAGGAGTTACATTAGGTGAATTAGGTGGGGAAGAAGAAATTCCTACATCTAGATGCACACCTACTTGTGGAGATAGAGTTTCCTTTCCCTATTGACCTGCGGGCCTATCATCAGTTTCCATCTATTCCACTGCTAGTTTTTTGATGCTCTGCTTTTCAAATTCCATGTCTATTATTCTTGGTTACTTCTCTACAACTTGTGACTTCTTTGTCATGAAGATGATTCTAGGCTTATGTAGCCTATCAGAAGTAAGGACATCACTTTTATTCTTCATTCTATTTTCTACACTTCTTGTTTCTTCTTGCAATTTAGCTTCTGACCCTATAATGAACTATTTTAGAGTGATTCCCTTACTTGCTAACCAATCAGTGGTGTTTGCCAATATTGATTCAAATCTCATTCTCAAGGAAGTCAAATCCTTCTGAGACCATTAGATCAAGGGAAGAGGGACATTAGTGACTTGTTCAACATGGTATTTATTATTTATAAAATCACTGTCATCCACTAGATTTGCAAGGATATCAATGAGCCCCAGATACTCTATTTGCTCAAGGGATAATCTACTATAGTCCATCTTTCTGATGTCTTTAGTTATCCTCAAATTGACCTAAATGTCTTTGATCATCGGCTCATGAAACTGGGTCTTCCTCTGGATTATATCTTTCACACCTCTATAGTCAAAATTTGGCCTCCTTTTGAAATGCTTCATGGTTATGAGTTGCATTTCAGTCTCCATTACTCTAGCTTTTCCAATGGTCAATACTAAGAACCTACCAATTTCAATTGGGAACTTGAAATTGGGTTTCTTGAGTTCCATCTACTTATTATGCATGACAATAATTTGTCTACATAGCTCCATCAAGAACAATTTTTCTGAGGGGAATCTTGAAAGCATATAGAGATAAACTTGGAAAAATCCAACTCACAGATAACAAAAAGAAGGGAACTGTAAGAACATACATCTGAAGTCCTTCACAACTGTCCAGGCATCATCTGACACTCTTTTCTATTCTAATTGGGGATAAAAAAGACATAAAAATACCACAAAAAAAGCATCATTTATCCTTCTAAAATTATGGATGGAACCCTTCAATGTCAACTGAGGATAATATTGATACACTAGGGTTGTTTTCCTATCTCCTTCTGATGTTAAACCTGGGAAGGTTCTCATTGACACCACAATATACACCAAGTATGACATCATATAGAATTTGGAGGTATTGGATACCTTCATAAATTACTCATGTAGAGCGTTACTAATTTGTTCTCCTTAAAAAATGACTTGTTTGCCCTAGAGAATTATCTTAATGAATGGGTACATCTAGTCATGAAACTAATAGGAAGAAGGTAAACCTCCTACCCTATTGGGGAGCATGATCAGGTTGCCAACTTCTTCAATGAAATCACTCTATGGAAAGCTTCGTGGCCATCTCCACAAGTTTTCCCTTAGAGTCTTGAGCCATCTATTATTGATCACTTTCTTCTCTTTCTGAGTCTTTGTCATATTCCCTTTGAGCTTCAATGAAGTCAAGCTTTAATAATTTAGTAGTAAGAGGACACATGAATACTTTGTCGATGAACTTAGGGTCTAGTCTGATCATCATGTTACCATCGATGTCTAACATAGCCCTGGTATCCTTGTTGTAGAACTGAGTGCACTGGAGAATGAACTCTATGTTGTGGGATGCTATAGGAAAAGAAGATACTAGATAGATATTACTCTTGATTATCTTCATCATTTCTTGGCTGAGGTTTCTTGATTTGGTTCTTTCTATGAACTCATCCATATCCATGTGCCTAATCTATGTATCTAGAATGCCATCGACATTAGAAGTAACGAGGTGATTGAAAAAACACCTTGATACTTGTACTTCATCATCTTCAATTTTTTTAGAGAAATATCAATCATCTGGATGAGCCTTTGTCAAAAGTGTGCTGATGAAGAAAGATCCTAGAGAGAAACTGCAACAAGAATCATGATCATGCAATTAGGGGAAATATTAGCAATCTAAAAAAATTGCACATTGATGATCATGACCATGGGAATGCACTTGAAAGGGCTAAGGTGTGATCAGGTCAAAACATTTAAAGGGAAGCGGGCTCAGAAAAGAGAGAAAAATGAAATTTTATAGAGTTAGGAAAAATTTGAGGAAAGGTATGCAGGGGCAAAAAAAATTGTGGCCCTTGCATGTTGATGATAGTTTTGCATAGGCAGCAAAAATTGCCACCATTGCATGTAAAGGTCATGCATGGGTGGTGATTTTTTCCTCTTATGCACAAGGAGGGAAACATCTTGTAAAGGCTATAATTTTTGCCGCCTATGCATGAAGGGAGAACGGGTGTGAGGGAGGCAATGTTTTCCACCCTTACATGGGAAAAATCATGTAAAGGTGGAAATTTTTGCTGCCTTCAAACCATTAAAAATGGCCAATGGATTTCACAGGATAAGAGGGGGGTTTAGATTTCTACCTAGGTCACCCCCTTGGAAAATAAAGGGAGGAGGGAGAAAATAACATAAAATAAAAACCTAAACAAGAAGAGGAAGAAGAAACCAAAACTTAAAAAATAGAAAAACAAAAAAATGAAATGAAAACCTAGAAACTGAAGAGAAGAATGTAAAACCCTACCTGGAAAATTGTAATCCCATGCTTGAATCCAAAACAAAATCGTGATCCCACTCATTCACACGATCGAATGGATGTAGGGAGGAGGAGAAGAAAACTTGAAATGAATCAAATGAGATAAAAATAGGTTTAAAAGGTTGAAAATCAATTTCAACCACTCAGAGTGCATGACCATAAATACCATGTGTGAAAACTGAGATCATACAGGGGTGGAAAAAATCACCACCTCTACATGTGAGGTTGGAAAAGGATGCAAGGGCAGAAAAAATAGCTACCTTTGCATGGAATGAAAAAAAATACAAGGGCAACGATTTTTTCTACTCCTGCATGAAAGGATGCAAGGGCAACAAAAATTTCCACCTTTGTACGGGGACTGAAAACCACATGTAATGGTGACAAAAAATGCCACCCTTGCATGTAAACTAAAAAACACA
The DNA here is from genome assembly GCA_037957365.1 of Torreya grandis. Taxonomy (NCBI): domain Eukaryota; kingdom Viridiplantae; phylum Streptophyta; class Pinopsida; order Cupressales; family Taxaceae; genus Torreya; species Torreya grandis. Next base: position 432,563 of record JARHVA010002334.1, read on the forward strand.
CTAACTCCTTGAAATCTATCAAAAATTTGATGTTCTGACCACATCAAAATTGTAACGATTTTCACATTTTTTATGAAATCATAATGAGGGAAGGTCATAAAATTTTTAAGGATGTTAGTTTAACCAAACTCAAGATCAAGAAAAACTTGTCTCGAAAGATGAACTTAGAGTGAAAAACATGAAATGAAAAAATTTTGTAGGGGTTGTTCCAAAAATAAGCATAGCTGATTTTGGGAACAACAGCAGGCTCTTATTGAGGAACTTTCATTGATCGAATCTTGAAATGATCAACGGGAGTAGAAACCAGTTTTTAAGTGCCTTCATCCATGCCATTGGGCCATGGAGTCAAGCTCAAAGGAAAAAAAATATGAAAAACCAAATGGAAATAAATAAACATAAGAATATACAAATGTACAAGTGAACTCATCTGATACTTCAAGGATTGAAGTGCTTCAGATGTTGCCCACTGTGAGGTAACAAGAATGGCATTCCATCTTGATATTATAGCAAGAAGTTATTCTCACCATAGACCTAATGAATGATAAATGGACCTCTCAACAAAAAATCAAATTTACCGTGCATTCCTTTTGGTTCTCTCCTCTTATCCCACAAAAATACTTGATCTCCAATTTGGAAATCATGAATCTTTGCTCTCTTGTCAAAGAGTTTCTTCACCTAATTTTGATGTGTAGTAATCTAGTCCACTACCATGGTTCACTGTTCATTTATTTCAATTAGGTACATGATTCTTTTATCAATAGAATTTTTTAATTTTGAATCTTCAATTGCCTTTACCAACCTCAATGCTAGTAGTTTCAGGGTGGTTGGTATCTCCACATTCAAACCATACAAAACTTGGAATGGTGACATGCCTATTACCCTCTTGGGTGTAATCCTATCTACCCACAAAGCATTAAATAATGCTTTATGCCAAGTCCTCTAATTATCATCTACCAGTTTCCTGATAATAGTAACTAGATTCTTGTTGCTTGATTCTGCTTGACTATTTCCTTATGGATAGTAGTCAGAGGAGTGGGAAAGAATAATCTTGTAATTGTAAAAAAAATAAATAACCTCATGAGAAGAGAAACAAACAAAATTATCTATTATAATCTTAGCTGGGACCCCAAATTAGGAGATGATATTTTCTTTAAGAAAATTACATACCACTTGTGAAGTAGCATGCTTAGTTGGAATGGCTTCCACCCATTTGGTAAAATAGTCAATCACGATGAGAACATAGTCATGTTTGACACTTAAGGATAGGTTCACCATGCCAATGAAATCAATACCCCATTGTTGAAAATGTTCTTCAATCACCACTGGATTGAGAGGTAACGCAGCCAATTTAGGTTTCCTGATGAACTGTTGACACAATTCACACCTACGTACCCATTTATACGCATCTTGAAATAGTTTAGGCCAATAGTATCTCGCTCATAGAATTTTGTGAGCCATCACTGGTGAAAAAAAATGTCCTCCACAAGACAAATTATAGGAGTCCAAAATTTTAATTTGTTGCACCTTATCGATGCAACGAAGAAATACCCCATCAAGGCTTCTCTTGTACAAACCATTGTCCCACAAGACATAGTTAGTATCCTTTAACTTAATATTCATTTTTTATCTATAGGATAGATGGGTGGGACACTCACCATAGGTAATAAAATGAGTGATATCAGAATACCACTCATCATTAATAGCGATGAAGAGAACTATAGGCACGTCTTCAACCTCTATTTCTTCATGTTTTGTTTCCTTGGGTATATTATTAGCAATCAATTGGCAGAGCCCTTTTCCCCACACAAGTTTGGTAGGTTTGATATCAAGATCAAACTCCTAAATTTTGGCAATCCAATTACCCCTTTTAGTACCAAACTCTTGTTGAGTTAGAATGGACTTCACTATTATATCAAGGACTAGAACAATAGTATGTGAATTTAGAATATAAAATATTAAATGCTTTACTACCTTTACCATGGCATAAGCATGCTTCTCTATGTTCAAATATTTCAATTCATGAACTTTGAGAGGATAGCTCATAAATCATATGGGAGATTCCACATCTTCTTTGTTTTGCTGAACCAAAATAGCTGAAAGTGTATGCTCAGAAGCATAGCTATATATTATGAAGTCTTTGGTATAATCTAGACAAACTAGGATTGGTGCATGGGTGATCACTTTTTTGATATTTTCAAATGCTGACTTTCCTTCTGCAATCTAACAAAAAGTGGCTTTACCCTTCATCATGTTGACAATGTGGTGAGTCTTCTCTGCAAACTCCAAAATGAATCTCCATAGAAAATTCACCTTTCCAAAGAAAGAATGAACATCAATATTACTAGCAGGAAGAGTAAGATTTTGGATAGATTTGAATCTTTCTAAGTCAATTTTTTTACCTTCTAGAGATACAGTGTGATTGAGAAGTTTACCTTCTGTAACCCGAAAAACTGACTTCTTGAGATTAAGAGAAATACCATTTTATCGACAGCATTCCAACACTTGTTGTAGATGATGCACATGATCAAAATGATGTTTGGAAAAAATGGTCAAGTCATCAAGATATACCACAATAAACTTCCCCATTTCATCTCTAAAGGCAAGATCCATTGCTCTTTAGAAGGTAGTGCCAGCATTGATCAAATTGAAAGGCATTCTATGGTATGCAAAAGTGCCCTAAGGTGTAGTGAAAGTAGTTTTATGTTGATCTGCTTCATTAACTTCTACTTGATTGTACTTGGAAAAACCATCTAACATTGATAACATTTTTGAACTAGTCACTATTTACAACACTTGATTCATGATGGGTAGGAGGTAGTTATCTTTTAAAGAAGATTGATTTAGGTTTCTAAAATTAACATAGATACAAATTTATCTATTCTTTTTTCTCACAAGAACTATGTTAGCAATATAGGTGGAATGATGGATTGTAAAAATAATTCTTGCATTCAACATTTTCTAGATCTCAGAAAGGATAGTACCTAATATTTTGGGGTTGTATTGCCTTTGTTTCTACTTATAAGGCAATGACCTGACTTTAAGAAGAATTTCATACTGAATTTCATCAGGCCTAAGAGATTTAAAATCATCGTAAGAATATGCCAAAACATCAATGTAATGGTGAAAAAGAGTGATGAATTTGATCTTTTCATCAGAAGTGCAAAAATTCCCAATGTTGACCATTTTAGGATTTTCTATTGTACTCAAATTCACCTGATCAAATTCTTTAGAGGAACTTGAATCCATTTGTCACTACTCGACATACCTGTCATGCTTATGAAACAACCTCTCAAGAGAAACCAAACCTTTTAGAATTTTATTCCCCTTGAGTTGAAGGAACTCTTCACCATTTTTGGAATTTATTTTAGGAACTGATTCCCGTGGTGGAGATTCACTTCCTTTAAAATAAAGTTCCTCAAAGTTGTCCATCTTCTCTAAAAAATCAATGATTTGGTTTTCATCATTAAACACCTATCAATGGTGGGAATTATCAGGTACACTTGGTCAAAAGACCAGCTCAATAGTGTACTTGTCCCCTTTAAAATCTTTATGGGGAACCATGAGGGTTGTAGAGACCGCCAATGAATCTGCACGATCATTGAATTCTCTCAGCACAATAGAAATATCAAAAGTATCATAACTTTCAATACAATACCATACTAGATTGTGATAATGTCACAATCTTTCATTTTTTGTTTAGTATAGATTCTTTACCTAACAAACCACCAATTCAGCATCCCCCCAACATAAAGAATCTTAATACCTTTAACATGAGTAGCTTTCAATCCTAGCAGTAAAGACTCATAGTCGGTGGTGTTGTTAGTATTGTTTAAATGCAACTTATATGAATAAATCAAAATTTCTCCTTGAGGGGAGATCAAAACAATTCTAGCTCTAGAACTGGTAGAAGAACAACTGCCATCAAATTCTAAAATCTAGACATCATTAGAATGTGATCTTTTCAAAAATTTCTCTTCATTATTCAGAAAAGATCTTTTGTTATCTGAACTTTGCTCTAACAATTATTTTAATTTTCCATCTAAATTTTTTGAATTGTTTTTAAAAGAACTTTCATCTGATGAGCTGAAAACATCTTCAGTAGTCAAAAAATAATTACCCATTCTCAATGATTCAAATAAAATTTTAGTTTCAGGATCTGATGTTTGGGTGACTATATATTTTGACTCTTTCTCAAGAAATAATTTTTTCATGATGCCTTTAACAGGTATCCTTGCTTCAGATAGGTCCATATTCAATTCTCCACCTACGTCCTTGCAAAAATTATGCCTGAGCAAGATGCCATAAGAGGCTAAAACATTAGCTACCAAGACTATTATTTTGATCCTCTTATCTAAAAAAGCTATAAACACAAATTGGGCATCTTTAATTTGGCATAGGAGTGGTACTTGCTTGTTTTCAATGGAAAATCATCTACCAAAAGTCTTAGTTAAGGTAAGACCAAGAGAATCTGCTACCTTGGTAGGCATAACATTGTCAGAGGCGCCAGAGTCTATTATATAGTTTCTCAACGTATGACCATTTATCAAAAGGGAAACATAAAAAGGTTTTATTTTCTCGAGGGCAGCAGGAGGAGTATCAAAAATATTATTCTCAGTGGATTTGTTCTTTGAGGAATCATGAGACACCTTTGGAAAATTTTGTCCTACAAGGATGGTTTTATTTTTTACGTATTCAGCCAACCTATCAAACTATTCAGGAATAGCTCTCAAGACTCAACTTCAGTCATTTGAATCTTAGTCTTTTTGGCATGATCAATTATATCAAATAATTAAAATGAACTAGAAACTAAGGGAGGAAGTCTATCATCTTGATCTTTATTAGGTGTGACACTGGTCTGAGAAATAGAAGTAGAAGGTACAAGATTGTTTGAGGTACTTTCTTATCAGTCACCAGGTCCTTTGATTGGAGAAGTAATGAACTACCCCATTTAGCGACTGAGACTATAGGTTGGGTTTATTCTCCTACTTTACCTTTATCAAATTGTTGAGTTGACTGATTTTGAGACCTAGTAAAAATAGTGTATGATCCATCAAACACTTCTCCCTTACTTCTAGCTTTATCTTGGTAATTCAGGAAACCAATGTTGGAGTCCCCAGTTAATTCTTCTTCTCCTTCTACAAAAGGATTAACATCATCTTCTTGGTCCAACTTAGGTTGGAGTGAGAAATCATGTTCATCTTCAAGGTAACCAACTATTGAGTTAGCTAGTACTACTTTAATGACAAGTTTTCCCTATGGGGGAGGTAGATGATTTGGTTTCCCTTGATTTTTGGCAGCATTGCCTTGATACGACTAGTTCTAAAATGTCCTCCTTGGCACATCCTAATAAGGAGGAGTAGACATACCTTGGGCCATTTATCTTTTCAGGGCTAGCAGTTTAATTGTCAACTTTTTCACCATAGAATCTATGGTGTTCATGGAGGAACTTTCAGTAGATGAGGAAAATTTATTTTTATTAGAATCTTTTCTAATCTTACATACGAGGATAAGATCATTTCAACCTTATTAGCCAAATTTTGGGCTATAAAAAGATCTATAGGACTGACCTGCCTCAACAGAAAACTTACTTTAAGAAGTTGAGAGTTGATGAAAAAGCACTTGAGATTCTCTGGTGTTGGCTGAGCAATTATAGGAATTCAATTCCTCAGCTTATTGAATTTAGAAATGAAGTCTCACATAGGCTCATGAGGTTCCTTCTTCATTTGCATAAGCTGAGCCAACAAGGCATGTGCATCTTTAACGGGTTTGAACCTAGCCTCAAACTTGGTCTTGAGCGTATTTCAGTCAGTTATAGTTTGAGCTTAAAGGTGATAAAACTAGTCTATGATAGTGCCTTGAAAATTTTATACAAATAATCTCACTGCTATATCTTCATATTCCATGCCTATCACACCACATGCTATGTAGAAGGCAACAATATGCTCATCAGGGTGAAGCTTTCCATCACCATAAAATTTGAGGAAATTCTTTCTCAAATTATGAGGTAGTTTGTGTAAAGGTGGGGCTAGATTAAGAGGACCAAAAGAGTTGCCCCAAGTACCTTGGGCCACCATGATATGATGATTGAAGGGAGGGATAACAAATCTTGGTGGGGTAAGTATGGAGAAAACTCTACTAGCACTAAGACTAGAAGCTTCATTTGGTATTAGAGATCTGACGTTAGTAGGAGGAAAACTCTTGGTATGTTAAAGGCAAGATGGGAGAAATCTCAAAATTATTTTGCTACACTAAATCTAATATAGGATTGACAATACCTTGAGCTCTCTAGATTTGCATGTACGGTGGATCTATCAGAGTGAAAAAATGAAAAAAGACTGGAAATGCTTCAATTTGAAGCTTGAGGCTTCAAAAGTGCACGTTCGTGTCCCTAGCAAAGTCACCAAAAAATTGTTGGGTGAATATTTTGTCATCAACTAACTGATGGAAAAATAGGTATATCAACCGCAACACAAGGAGATTTATATGGCAAAAAGTGTAGGTTTACCATAGCATAATGAGATAAATCTCTCTTCTCATCAAGGGGAGGTTCCCTATAAATTTCTATATATTAATATAAACTAAAAATAGACTCAGGGGTGAAATCACACCATCTATCTCTCTTTTTGCATAGATGATGTTCACAAGGTAAAGGCAAATTCTTGTGTAATAACTGAAAATAATCCTCTTCTTTCAAAAATGATATCCAGTAAATAATAAGAAAACTTTCAAGGTAGTAATGGGATCCACAATAAACCTATGAAAGCACAAAGTCTTTCGTTGCTTCTCTTGTTGATTTAGGACTAATAAAACTATAGAATGAAGTGAGGCTCAAAGACTCCACTGAAAACCACAACAGAATATAAGATCACAAAGGATAAAAGTAGAACAAAGTCTTTCTAATATTCTTTTTCACCAAAACACAAGTAACACAAACTAAAGGTAATTATATAAGCACAAAGTCTTCATAATTAACTTTAGAACATCTTTAGATAATTTCTACACACTCTGATTATTTAATCAAATAGATGAGATATTACTCAAAACAATACATAAGAACAATTTCCTAAATAACACAAGTTATTCCAACACAAAGTCTAAAAAGTAACTTGCTTTCTCATTCATTCAAGAAAATATGATTTACAATCTGAGCTCAAAGTCTCAGGAAGCATCTCAATTCGGGTAAAGTTTTTGCTCTTGATTACAAAATATATATCTTTACAAAATATATATCTTTACAAAAGAGTCTCTCCTTATTTATAGGGAGAGATCTTGTAGATTGAAAAAAAAATACCTAAATATCTTTTCTAGTCAAAGATAGAAGTCTTTGTTGACTTTGGACTTTTCGTATTTTTACATGTAATTACACATGACAAAAGTACATGTGCAAATGTCTAAAGTGGTTACAAAAGTGCATTTATAAAAAAATAAATTAAATCAATGAAAAGTTGATTTAATTTTTAGCTCTGTCTTTCTTCATATGAACATTGTACATGGTGATAGTCGCTTATATCTTGATAATGTCTAGAGCAACAATATTTTTGAAGATCACCTTAGCCTTGACTGTGGCGTCTCTCACTACTATGACTGATTTTGCATGACTAGTTAAACTCATTTTTAGATTATTCATAGTTAACTAATTATCCAATACATTGTCTACAGAGGCCACTGAAAATATTTTCTCCTCGAATTCTTTTCGAAACATACCTTCAAATTCCTGAATCATTTCTTCTGCTGAAATGAACTGGTTGTCTTGTGTGGTAAGTTTTCAAGGTAGCTCCTCTAAATTATGCAATAGACTAATATCACTTTGTTCACTAATGTCTTTGGAAGATTTTAGGTCACTGATTAATTCCTTAAAGACCTGACTGCTATATATCAATGCTTCTTTAGTTTCAATATACGAGTCTTTATTAGCAATGGCACCAATTGATACTAGAGTGCTTATTTTTTGCTTCTTCATATCCATCCATTTGCCAAGATATTTATTTGTGCTTTCAATATCTTGAGAAATGATATTGATAAGATCATCTAGTTTTACTCTCATTTTATTCATCTTATGTATTTCTCAAACAACTCTGTAAGCAAGGAAATCCCTTGTGTATGCATCTTGCCTAAGTAATCTTCAAGCACTCTTCCCTTGAGATAGGTCTTTTTCTGCCTTCTGAATCATGGGGTCATCAATGGAGATGGCCTCTAGAGTTACAATTTATGGAGTGAAAGTAATCCTCCTTATCACTACAGTCAATTGTTCCACCATTGCTTTATAATGGTCCTTCATTTCTCTTTCACTGTCAAATTTCTGAACCATAATTTCCATCGCTAATTTTAAATCACTCTTAACACTTTCATGAGTTACCTTACCCAATTCAATTCGAGAGATAGAGTAGGCACTCATATCAAAATTTTCAAGAGTTATGTCTTGTGGAGGTCTGACAACTTTTAGAAATTTGTACACGTTATCTTCAATCATCTTTGAAATAATTTTTAGCTTCTTAGGAGTCTTGACTTTCACTAACACTATTTTAGTGAAATTGAAGTCATCTAGGGAGATGGCCTAGTTTTATGTTTGGATGTATAAGCCAACAACCAAGGTGGGAGGGTGGAAGTACTTACATTAGCATCAATCCATGTAGTTGGCATCATTAGAGTAACACCTAAACTAGTGGTGGAAATAATGGGTGGAGTATTAGTTAATGCTACACCTACTGTTAAATGCTTGAGGGTAGAAATATGTCCAATATCAAAAGACAGAGATGACAAACTAGTGATTGATCCTGACGAATGAAGAACATATCTAGAAGCACCTTGAGGGTCACCAAAAATAATTTTTGAAGGAGAGGCAGCTCCAGAAGAGGGAATATTGATTAGTGAAATAGGTGAAGGAGTTACATCAGGTGAGTTAGGCAGGGAAAAAGAAATTCCTACATCTAGATGCACACCTGTTTGTCGAGATAGAGTTTTATTTTCCTATTAACATGTAGGCCTATCATTAGTTTCTATTTGTTCTACTATTAGTTTTTTGACGTTCTGCTTCTCAACTTCCATATTTGTTGTTCATGGTTCCTTCTCTACAACTTGTGACTTCTTTGTCACGAAGATGATTCTAGGCTTATGTGGCCTATCAGAAGTAGGGACATCACTTTTATTATTCATTCTATTTTCTACCTTTCTCCTTATTTCTTCTTGAAATTTAGCTTCTAACCCTACAATGAACTCTTTCAAAGTGATTCCCTTATTTGCTAACTAATCATTGGTGTTTGCCAATGTTGGTTCGAAACTCATTCTCAAGGAAGTCAACTCCTTTCGAGACCATTAGATCAGGGGAAGAGGGGCATTGGTAACTTGTTCAGCATGGTATATATTATTTATCAAATCATCATCATCCATTAGATTTTCAAGGATATTAGTGAGCCCCAGATACTCCATTTACTCAAGGGACAATCTACTATAGTCCATCTTTTTGATGTCTTCAATTGTCCTCAAATCAACCCAAATATCTTCGATCATTGGCTCATGAAACTGGGTCTTCCTCTAGATTATATATTTCACACCTCTATAGTCAAAATTTGGCCTCCTTTTGAAATGCTTCATGGTTAGGAGTTGCATTTCAGTCTCCATTGCTCTAGCTTTTCCAACGGTCAATACTGAGAACTTGCCAGCTTCAATTAGGAACCTAAAACTAGGTTTCTTGAGTTCCATCTGCTTATTGTGTATGATAATAATTTGCTTGCATAGCTCCATCAAGTCTAATTTATCTGAGAGGAATCTTGGAAGCATATAGGGATAACCTTAGAAAAATCCAACCTATAGATAACAAAAAGAAGGGAACTACAAGAACATACACCCAAAGTCATTCACAACTATCCAGGCTTCATCTGACACTCTTTTTTGTTCTAATTAGGGATAAAAAAACACAAAAATACTATGAAGAAGGCATCATTTACCCTTCTAAAATGATGGATGGAACCTTTCAATGTCAACTAAGGATATTATTGATACACTAGGGTTGTTTTCCTATTTCCTTCTGATGTTAAACCTGGGAAGGTTCTCATTGAAGCCGTAATAAGCACCAAGTATGACATCATATAGAATTTAGAGGTAATGGATACCTTCATCAATTACTCATATAGAGCGTCGCTAATTTATTCTCCTTAGAAAATGACTTGTTTGCCCTAGAAAATTATCTTAATGAAGGGGTACATCCAGTCATAAAACTCAGAGGAAGAAGGTAAACCTCTTACCTTGCTAAGGAGTGTGATCAAGTCACCAACTTATTCAATGAAATCACTCTATAGAAAGCTCCGTGGCCATCTCGACAAGTTCACCCTTGGAGTCTTGAGCCATCTATTATTGATCACTTTCTTCACTCTTTTGGGGACTTTTTCATATTCCCTTTGAGCTTCAACAAAGTCAAGCTTCAATACTTCAATAGCAGGAAGACACATGAATACTTTGTCGATAAACTTAGGGTCTATTCTAATCACCATGTTACCAATGGTGTCTAACACAACCATGGTATCCTTGTTGTAGAACTGAGCACACTGGAAAACAAACTCTATGTTGTGGGCTGCTATAGGAAAAGAAGATACCAGATGGATATTACTCTCGATTATCTTCATCATTTCTTGGTTGGGATTGCTTGATTTGGTTCTTTCTATGAACTCAACCATATCTATGTGCTCGATCTCTGTATCCTAAATGTCATCGACATTAGAAGTAATTGAGATGATTGGAAAAACACCTTGATAATTATACTTCATCATCTTCAATTTCTTTGGAAAAACCTCAGTCATCTGGATGAGCCTTTATTAAAATTATGCTGATGAAAAAGGATCCTGGAGAGAAACTGCAATAAGAATCATGATCATACAATTAGGGGAAATATTCACAATCTAAGAAAATTGCACGCTGATGATCATGACTATGGGAATGCACTTGAAAGGGCTAAGGTGTGAGTAGGTCAAAACATTTAAAGGGAAGCAGGCTCGAAAAAGTGAGAAAAATATAATTTCCTGGAGTTAGGAAAAAATTGAGAAAAGGTATGTAGGGGCAGCAAAAAAATTTGCCCTTGTATGTTGATGATAGTTTTGCATAGGTGGTAAAAATTGCCACCATTTCATGTAAAAGTCATGCATGGGTGGTGATTTTTTGATGCCTATGCACATGGAGGGAAACATCATGTAAAGGTGGATATTTTTACCGCCTATACACAAAGGGAAAATAGGTGTGAGGGCAGTAATTTTTTCTACCCTTACATGGGAAACATCGTGTAAAGGTAGCAATTTTTTCCACCTTCACACCATTCAAAATGGCCAATTGATTTTGGGGGGGGGGGGGGGGCGGGGGGCGGGTTTAGGTTTCTTCCTAGGTCCCCACCTCAAGGAAGAAAGGGAGGAGAGGGAAAATAACATAAGATAAAAACCTAAACAAGAAGAGGAAGAAGAAACCAAAACTTAAAAAAGAGAAAAACAAAAAAATGAAATGAAAACCTAGAAACTAAAGAGAAGAATGTAAAATCCTACCTAAAAATCACAATCCCATCCTCTAATCCAAAAAAAATAATGATCCCACTCATCCACATGATTTACTAGATGTAGGGAGGAGAAGACAACTTGAAATGAATCAAATGAGGTAAAAATAGTTTTAAAAGGTTGAAAATCAATTTCAACCACTTGGTGCATGTGGCCATAAATGCTGCATGTGAAAATTGAGATCATGTAGGGGCAAAAAAAATTTCTGCCTCTACATGTGAGGTTGGAGAAGGATGCAAGGGTGACAAAAATTGCTATCTCTGCATGGAATGAAAAAAATGCAAGGGCGGTGATTTTTGCCACTCCTGCATGAATGGATACAAGGGCATTGAAAATTGCCACCCTTGTATGGGGACTAAAAATCACATGTAATGGTGGCAAAAAATGCTGCCCTTGCATGTAAACTAAAAAACACACTAACTCCTTGAAATCTATCAAAAAATTGACATTTTGACCACATCAAAATCATAATGATTTTCACATTTTTTGTGAAATTGTAACAAAGGAAGTTCATGAACTTTTCAAGGATGTTGATTTGAACAAAATCGAGATCAAGAAAAACTTGTCTTGAAAGATGAACTTAGAGTGAAAAACATGAAATATACAAGTTTCATAGGGCTTGTTCCAAAAATAAGCGTAGCTAATTTTGGAAACAACAGCTAGCTCCTGTTGGGGAACTTCCATTAATAGAATCTTGAAATTATCAACGGGAGTAGAAACCAGTCTCTAAGTGCCTTCATCCATGCCATTAGGCCACGAAGTCAAGCTCAAGAAAAAAAATATGAAAAACTAAACAAAAATAAATAAACATAAGACTATACAAATTTACAAGTGAACTCATCTGATACTTCAAGGATTGAAGTGCTTCAGATGTTGCCCACTGTGAAGCAACATGAATGACATTCCATCTTGATATTCTAGCAAGAATCTATTCTCTCCACAATCCTAATGAATGATAAATGGACCTCTCCACAAAGAATCAAATTTGGCATGCATTCTTTTTGGTTCTCTCCTCTTGTCCCACAAAAAGACTTAATGCCCAATCTAAAAATCATGAATCCTTGTTCTCTTGTCAAAGAGTTTTTTCACCTAATTTTGATGTGCAGTAATTTGGTCTACTACCATGGTTCACTGCTCATCTAGTTTGGTTAGGCACATCATCCTTTTATCAATATAATTTTTGAAATTTGAATCTTTGATTACCTTTGCCAACCTTAGTGCTAGTAGTTCTAAGGTGATTGGTATCTCTACATTCAAACCATACAGAAGTTAGAATGGTGACATGCCTATTGCCCTCTTAGGTGTAATCTTATCTGTCCATAAAGCATCGAATAATGCTTTATGCCAAGTACTCTAATTATCATCTACCAATTTCTTGATAATAGTAACTAGATTCTTGTTGCTTGATTTTGCTTGACCATTTCCTTACGGATAGTAGTCGGAGGAGTGGGAAAGAATAATCCCATAATTTTAGCAAAACTCAGTAACCTCATGAGAAGAGAACAAAGCAACATTATATGTTATAATATTAGCTGGGGCCCCAAATTGGGAAATGATATTTTCTTTAAGAAAATTACATACCACTTCCGAAGTAACATACTTAGTTGGAATGGCTTCCACCTATTTGGTAAAATAGTTAGTCACGGTGAGAACATAGTCATGTCTGGCACTTGAGGACGGGTTCACTGTGTCAATGAAATCAATACCCCATTGTTGAAAATGTTCTTCAATCACCACTGGCTTGAGAGGTAACATGTCCAATTTAAGTTTCTTGACAAATTGTTAACATAATTCACACCTACATACCCATTTGTATGCATCTTGAAATAGTGTAGGCTAATGGTATCTCACTCATAGCATTTTGTGAGTTATCACTAGTTTAAAAAAATGTCCTTCACAAGCCAAATTATGGAAGGAATCTAAAAGTTTACTTTGTTGCACCTTATCGACACAACGAAGAAATACCCCATCAAGGCTTCTCTTGTACAACCATTATCCCACAAGACATAGTTAGCAACATTTAACTTAACATTCCTTTTTTATCTATAAGATAGATGGGTGAGACACTCACCATAGGTAAGAAAATGAGTGATACCATAATACCACTCATCAGTAGTAGCAATGAAGAGAACTGTAGGCACATCTTCGACCTCTGTTTCTTCATGTTTTATTTCCTTAGGTATATTATTGGCAATCAATTGGCAGAGCCCTTTTCCCCACACAAATTTGGTAGGTTTGATATCAAGATCAAACTCCTAAATTTTGGCAATCCAATTGCCCCTTTTAGTCTCAAACTCCTGTTGAGTTAGAATGGACTTCACCATTGTATCAGGCACCATAATAATAGTATGTGAATTCAAAATATAAAATTTGAAATGCTTTACCACCTTTACCATGGCATAAACATGCTTCTACATGTTTGAATATTTTAATTCATGAGCTTTGAGAGGACATCTCATAAATGATATAGGAGATTCGACATATTCTTTATTTTGTTGAACCAAAATAGCTAAAAGTGTATGATCAGAAGCATAGATGTATATTATGAAGTCTTAGGTATAATCTGGACAAACTAGGATTGGTGCATGGGTGATTACTTTCTTGATATTTTCAAATGTTGACTTTCCTTCTGTAGTCCAATAGAAAGTGGCTTTACCCTTCATCGTGTTGACAATGTGGCGAGTCTTCTCTGTAAATTCCAGAATGAATCTCTGTAGAAAATTCACCTTTCCAAAGAAAGAATGAACAATAGTATTACTAGTAAGAAGAGTAAGATTTTGGATAGATTTGAATTTTTCTAAGTCAATTTTTATGCCTTCTAGAGATACAGTGTGACCGAAAAGTTTACCTTCTATAACCCCAAAAAATGACTTCTTGGGATTAAGAGAAATACCATTTTTCCCACAACATTCCAACACTTGTTGTAGATGATGTGCATGATCATGATGATGTTTGGAAAAAATGGTCAAGTCATCAAGATATACCACAATAAACTTTCCCATTTTGTCTCTAAAGGTAAGATCCATTTCTCTTTGGAAGGTAGCACTAGCATCGATCAAATTGAAAGGCATTCTATGGTATGCAAAAGTGCCCCAAAGTGTAGTGAAAGTAGTTTTATGTTGATCTACTTTAGTGACTTCTACTTGGTTGTAACTAGAAAAACCATTTAACATTGATAATATTTATGAACCAGTCACTATTTGTAACACTTGATCCATGATGGGTAAGGGGTAGTTATCTTTTAAATAAGATTGATTTAGGTTTTTGAAATTAACACAGATACATATTTCTCCATTCTTTTTTCTCACAAGAACTATGTTAGCAATCTCAGAAAGGATATTACCTAATATTTTGGGGTTGTATTGCCTTTTTTTTTGCTTGTAAGGTAATGACTCGACTTTAAGAAGAATTTCATGCCAAATTTCCTCAAGCCTGAAAGATTTCAAATCATCATAAGAATATGCCAAAACATCAATGTAATGGTGAATAAGAGTAATGAATTTGTGATTTTCATCAGAAGTGCAATAATTTCCAATGTTGACCATTTTAAGATTTTTTTTGTACTCAAATTCACTTGATCAAATTTCTTAGAGGAACTTGAATCCATTTGTTACTACTCGACATACTTGTCATGTTTATCAAACAACCTCTCAAGAGAAACCAAACCTTTTAGAATTTTATTTCCCTTGAGTTAAAGGAACTCTTCGTCAGTTTTGGAATTTATTTTGAGAATTGATTCTCGTGGTGGAGATTCACTTCCTTCAAAATAAAGTTCCTCAAAGCTATCCATCTTTTCCAAAAAAGAAATGATTTGGTTGTCATCATTAAACACCTTCAATGGTTGGAATTATCAGGTACACTTGGTCGAAAGACTAGCTCAATAGTTTACTTGTCCCCTTTAAAGTCTTATGGGGAACCATGAGGGTTGCAAAGACTGCCAATGAATCTGCATGATCAATGAATTCTCTCGACATAGAAAAAATATCAAAAGTATCAAAACTTTCAATACAATCCCATACTATATTGTGATAATGTCACAATCTTTCATTTTTGATTTAGTACAGATTCCTTACCTAAAAAACCACCAGTTCAGCATCCCCCCGGGCATGAAGAATCTTAATACCTTTAGCATGAGCAACTTTCAATTCTAGCAGTAAAGAGTCATACTCAGCAGTGTTATTAGTATTGTTGAACTGTAACTTATATGAATAAGGAAAAATTTCTCCTTTAGGGGAGATCAAAATAATTCCAACTCTAGAACTGGTAGAAGAGTAACTACCATCAAATTCTAAAATCTAGACATCATTAGAATTTGATCTTTTCAAAAATTTCTATTCATTATTCAGGAAAGATCTTTTTTTATCTAAACTTTTCTCTAACAATTCTTTTGATTTTATATCTAATTTTTTTAAATTGTTAATAAAATAACTTTCATCTAATTAGTTAAAAACATCTTTAGTAGTTAGAAAATAATTACCCATTCTTGATGATTCAAATAAAATTTGAGCTTCAGGATTTGATGTTTGGGTGACTATATATTTTGACTCTTTCTTAGGAAATAATTTTTTCATGATTCCTTTAACAGGTATCCTTGCTTCAGATAGGTCCATATTCAATTCTCCTCCTACGTCCTTGTAAAATTTCACCCTAGCAGGATGCTAAAAGAGGCTGGAACATCAGCTACCAAGACTGTCATTTTGATCCTCTTCTCTAGAAAAGCTACAAACACAAATTAGGCATCTTTGATTTGGCCTAAGAGTGGTACTTGCTTGTTTTCCATGGAAAAGCATCTACCAAAAATCTTAGTTAAGGTAAGACCAAGAGAATCTGCTACCTTGGCAGGCATAACATTGTCAGAGGCCGTAGAGTCTATTATAAAGTTACTCAACTTATGACCATTTATCAAAAGAGAAACATAAAAAGGTTCTATTTTCTTGGGGACAGTAGGAGGAGTAGCAACAAGATTATTCTTAGTGGAGTTCTTTTTTGAGGAATCATGAGACACCTTTTAAAAATTATGTCCTATAGGGATAGTTTTATTTTTTACGTATTCGTCTAGCCTATCAAACTGTTTAAGATTAGCTCTGAAGTACTCAACTTCAGTCATTTGAATCTTAGACTTTTTGGCATGATCAATTATATCAAATAATTGAAATGAACTATAAATTGAGAGAGGAAGTCCTTCATCCTAATCTTTATTAGGTGTGGCACTGGTCTGAGAATAGAAGTAGAAGGTACAGGATGGTTTGAGGTACTTACTTTTTTATTAGTCACCAGGTCCGTTGATTGGAAAGGAAGTGAAGTCCCCTATTTAGCAATTGAAACTATAGGTTGGGGTTATTTTCTTACTTTTCCTTTATCATCTTATTGAGTTGATTGATTTTGGGACTTGGTAAAAATAGCATATGATCCATCAAACACTTCTCCCTTAATTCTAGCTTCATCCTAGTAATTTAGGAAACCAATGTTGGAGTCACTAGCTAATTCTTCTTCTCCTTCTACAAAGGGATTAGCATCATCTTCTTGGTCCAACTCAGGTTGGAGTGAGAAATCATGTTTAGCTTCAAGGTAACCAATTGCTGAGTTAGCTGGTACTACTTCAATGGCAAGTTTTCCCTATGGGGGAGGCAGATGATTTAGTTTCCCTTGATTTCTGGTATCATTACCTTGATACGATTGGTTCTAAAATGTCTTCCTTGGTTCATCTCAATAAGGAGGAGCAGATATACCTTGGGCCATTTGTCATTTTAGGGATAACAGTTCATTTGTCAACTTTTGCACCATAGAATCTGTGGTGCTTGTGGAGGAACTTTCAGTAGATGAGAAAAATTTATTTTTATTAGAATCTTTTTTGATCTTACCTACTAGGATAAGATCATCTCCAACCTTGGTAGCCAAATTTTGGGCTATAGAAATATCTATATGACTGGCCCACCTCAACAAAAAACTTACTTCAAGAAGTTGAGAGTTGATGAAAAAGCACTTGAGGTTCTCTGATGTTGGCTGAGCAATTGTAGGAATTTGGTTTCACAACTTATTGAATTTATCAATGAAGTATCACATAGGCTCATGAGGTTCCTTATTCATTTGTGTAAGTTGAGCCAACAAGGCATGTGCATCTTTAGTGGGTTTGAACCTAGCCTCAAACTTGGCCTTGAGCATATTTCAGTCAGTTATAGTTTGAGCTTGAAGGTGATAAAACTAGTCTATGATAGTGCCTTACAAAGTTTCTACAAACACTCTCACCGCTATATCTTTGTATTCCACACCTATCACACCACATGCTATGCAGAAGGCATAAATATGCACATCAGGATGAACCTTCCCATCACCATAGAATTTGGGGAAATTCTTTTTTGAACTATCAAGTAGTTCATATAAAGGTGGGGCTAGATTGAGAGGACTAAAAGAGTTACTCTAAGGATCTTGGGATACCATGATATGATGATTGAAGGGAGGGATAAAAAATCTTGGTGGGGTAAGTACTGACAAAAATATACTAGCACTAAGACTAGAAGCTTCATTTGGTACTGGATATCTGACATTGGTAGGAGGAAAAACCTTGTTACACTGAAGGTGAGATGGCAGAGGAGAAATCTCAAAATTATTTCACCACACTAACTCTAATATAAGATCAAAAATACCTTGAGCTCTCTGGCTTCATGTGTACGGTGGATCTACTAGAGTGAAAAAATGAAAAAGGATTGGAAATGCTTCAATTTAAAGATTGAGGCTTCAAAAGTGCATGTTTGTGTCCCCAATAGATTCACCAAAAAACTATTGGGTGAATATTTTGTCATCAACTAACTGATGGAAAAATGGGTATATCGATTGCATCACAAGGAGATTTATATGGCAAAAAGTGCAGGTTTACCGTAACATAATGAGATAAATCTCTCCTCTCATCAAGGGGAGGTTCCCTATAAATTACTATATATTAATATAAATTAAAAATAGACTCAGGGGTGAAATCACACCATCCATCTCTCTTTTTTTAGAGATGATGTTCACAAGGTAAAGGCAAATTTCTATATAATAACTGAAAACAATCCTCTTCTTTCAGAAATGATATCTAATAAATAGTAGGAAAAATTTTAGGGTAGTAATGGAACCCACAAGAAACCCACAAAAGCACAAAGTCTTTCATTGCTTCTCTTGCCGATTTAGGACTAATAAAACTATAGAATGAAGTGAGGCTCAAAATCTTCATTGAAAACCAAAACAAAGTATAAGATCACAAAGGATAAAATTAGTACAAAGTCTTTCTCATATCCTTTTCCACCAAAACACAAGTAACACAAACTAAAGGTAATTATAGAAGCACAAAGTCTTCATAATTAACTTCAAAACATTTTTAGATAATTTCCACACACTTTGCTTGTTTAATCAAATAGATGAGATATTAATCGAAAAAAGACATAAGAACAATTTCTTAAATAACACAAATTATTCCAATGCAAAGTTTGAAAAGTAACCTACTTTCTCATTCATTTAAGAAAATATGATTTACAATCTGAGCTCAAAGTCTCAGGAAGCATCTCAGTTCAGGTAGAGTTTTTGCTCTTGATTACAATATATATATCTTTACAAAAGAGGCTCTCCTTATTTATAGGGAGAGATCTTGCATATTGAAAAAAAAATACCTAAATATCTTTTCTAGTCAAAGATAAAAGTCTTTGTTGACTTTCGACTTTTCATATTTTTACATGTAGTTACACATGACAAAAGTACATGTGCAAATGTCTAAAGTGGTTACAAAAGTGCATTTATAAAAAAATAAATTAAATCAATGAAAAGTTGATTTAATTTGTAGCTCCATCTTTCTTCATATGAGCATCATACATGGTGATAGCTACTTGTATCTTGATACTGTTTGGAGCAACAATATTCTTGAAGATCACCTTAGCCCTGACTATGGCATCTCTCACTACTGTGATTGATTTCACATGACTAGTTAACCTGGTTTTTAGATTATCCAAAATTAACTGATTATCTAGGACATTGTCCACAGAGGCCACTGAAGAGTATTTCTCTTTGAATTCTTTTCAGAACATACATTCAAATTCTTGAATCATTTCTTCTATTGAAATGAACTATTTGTCTTATGTGGTAAATTTTTAAGGTAGCTCCTCTAACTTATGCAACAGACTTATATCACTTTGTTCACTAAGGTCTCTGCAAGATTTGATGTTGTTGATTAATTCCTTAAGGACCCGACTCCTATATATCAATACTTCTTTAGTTAAAATATACGAGTCTCTATTAGTAATGATGCCAATTGATACTAGAGTGTTTATTTTCTACTTCTTCATATCCATCCATTTGCCAAGATATTTATTTGTGATTTCAAAATCTTGAGAAATGATATTGATAAGATCATCTAGTTCTACTCTCATTTTCTTCATCTTATCCATTTTCTCAGACAACTCTGTAAGTAAGGAAATCCCTTGTGTATGCATCTTGCCTAAGTAATCTTCAAGCACTTTTCCATTGAGATAGGTCTTTTCTTCCTTCTGAATCATGGGGTCATCAACGGAGATGGCCTCTAGAGTTATAGTTTTTGGAGTGAAAGTAATCCTCCTTATCACCGTAGTCAATTTTTCCACCATTGCTTTATAATGGTCCTTCATTTCTCTTTTTCTATCAAATTTTTGAACCATAATGTCCATCACTGATTGTAAATCACTCTTAGCACTTTTGTGAGTTACCTTACCCAATTTAATTCAAGAGATAGAGTAGTAACTCATATCAAAATTTTCAAGAGTTGCATCCTATGGAGGTTTGGCAACATCCAAAAATTTGTGCCCCTTATCTTCAATCATCATTGAAAGAATTTTTGGCTTCTTGAGAGTCTTGACTTTCACTGATACTATTTTATTGAAATTGAAGTCATCTAGGGAGATGGCCTATTTTTTATTTTTGGGTGTAAAAGCTAACAACCAAGGTGGGAGGGCAAAATTACTTACATTAGCATCAATCCATGTAGCTGGCATCACTAGAGTAGCACCTGAACTAGTGATGGAAACAATTGGTGGAGTATTAGTTAAAGTTACACTTGCTGCTGAATGGTCGAGGGTAGAACTATCTCTAATATCAAAAGATGAAGATGAAAAACTAGGGATTAATCCTCAGAAACAAATAACATCTCTAAAAGTGCCTTGAGGGTCACCAAAAATAATTATAGGAGAGGCAGCTTTAGAAGAGGGAATACTGATTGGTGAAATAGGTGGAGTTACATCAAGTGAGTTATGCGAGGAAGAAGAAATTCCTACATCTAGCTACACACCTGCTTATGGAGATAGAGTCTTCTTTTCCTATTGACCTGTGGGCCTATCATCAGTTTCCATCTATTCCACTACTAGTTTTTTGATGCTCTACTTCTCAACTTCCATGTCTGTTATTCTTGGTTCCTTCTCTACAACTTGTGACTTCTTTGTCAAGAAGATGATTCTAGGCTTATGTGGCCTATCACAAGTAAGGACATCACTTTTATTCTTCATTTTATTTTTTTCCCTTCTCCTTGTTTCTTCTTAAAATTTGGCTTTTGAACCTATAATGAAATTTTTCAAAGTGATTCCCTTATTTGATAACCAATGCTAACCAATCATTGACATTTGCCAATATTGGTTTGAATCTCATTCTCAAGGAAGTCAACTCCTTCTGAGACCATTGGATCGGGGGAAGAGGAACATTGGTGACTTGTTCAGTATGGTATCTATTATTTATCAAATCACTATCATCTACTAGATTTTTAGGGATATCAACGAGCCCCAAATACTCTATTTGCTCAAGGGACAATCTACTATAGTCCATCTTTCTGATGTCTTCAATTGTCCTCAAATTGACCCAAATATCTTTGATCATCGGATCATGAAACTGGGTCTTCCTCTGGATTATATCTTTCACACCTCTATAGTCAAAATTTGGCCTCCTTTTGAAATGCTTCATGGTTACAAGTTGCATTTCAGTCTCCATTGCTTTAGCTTTTCCAGTGGTCAATACCGAGAACCTACCAATTTCAATTGGGAACTTGAAATCATGTTTCTTGAGTTCCCTCTACTTATTGTGCACAACAATAATTTGCCTACATATCTCCATTAAGACCAATTTATCTGAGGGAAATTTTGGAAGCATATAGGCATAACCTTGGAAAAATCCAACATGTAGATAACAAAAAGAAGGAAACTATAAGAATATACACCTGAAGTCATTTACAACTATCTAGGCTTCATTTGATACTCTTTTCTATTCTAATTGGGGATCAAAAAGACACAAAAATACCATGAAGAAAGCATCATTTACCCTTCTAAAATGATGGATGGAACCCTTCAATGTCAAGTGAGGATAATATTGATACACCGAGGTTGTTTTCCTATCTCCTTCCTATGTTAAACCTAGGAAGGTTCTCATTGACACCGCAATATACACCAAGTAGGATGTCATATAGAATTTGGAGGTAGTGGATACCTTCATAAATTTATCATGCATAGCATTGCTAATTTGTTCTCCCTAAAAAATGACTTGTTTTCCCTAGAGAAATATTTTAATGAAGGGGTACATCTAGTCATGAAACTGAGAGGAAGAAGGTAAACCTCTTACCCTATTGAGGAGCATGATTAGGTTGCCAACTTCTTCAATGAAATCACTCCATGGTCATCTCAACAAGTTCACCCTTGGAGTCTTGAGCCATCTATTATTGATCACTTTCGTTGCTCTTTTAGGGTCTTTGTCATATTCCCTTTGAGCTTCAATGAAGTCAAGCTTCAATACTTCAGTCGCAAGAGAACACATGAATACTTTGTTGATGAACTCAGGGTCTAGTCTAATCACCATGTTACCACTGGCATCTAATACACCCCTAGTATCCTTATTGTATAACTAAACTCACTGGAGAATGAAATCTATGTTGTGGGCCACTAAAAGAAAAGAAGATACCAGATAGATATTACTCTCAATTATCTTCATCATTTATTGGCTATGGTTGCTTGATTTGGTTCTTTTTATGAACTCAACCATATCTGCATGCCCGATCTCTATATCATAAATGTCATCGACATTAAAAGTAACTGAGGTGATCATAAAAACACCTTGATACTTATACTTCATCATCTTCGATTTATTTAGAGAAACCTCAATCATCTAGATGAGCCTTTGTCAAAAGTATGCTGATGAAGAAGGATCTTGGAGAGAAACTGCAACAAGAATCATGATCGTGTAATTAGGGGAAATATTGGCAATATGGGAAAATCACATGTTGATTATCATGACCATGGGAATTTGCTTGAAAGGGCTAAGGCATGAGCATGTTGAAACTTTTAAAGGGAAGCGGAATTGGAAGAATGAGAAAAATGAAATTTCCTAGAGTTAGGAAAAATCTAAGGAAAGGTATGCAGGGGTGGCAAAAATTTCCACCCTTAAATATTGATGATAGTTTTGCATAGATAAAAAAATTGCCACCATTATATGTAAAGGTCATGTATGGGCAGTGATTTTTTCCATCTATGTAAATGGAGGGAAACATCATGTAAAGGTGTCAATTTTTGTTGCCTATGCATGAAGGGAGAATGGGTGTGAGGGCAGCAATTTTTGCCACCCTTACACGGGAAACATCGTGTAAAGGTGGAAATTTTTCCACATTCACACCATTAGAAATGGCCAATGGATTTTTGGGGGGTAGTTTTAGGTTTCTTCCTAGGTCGCCCCCTCAAGGAAGAAAGGGAGGAGGGGGAAAATAACATAAGATAAAAACCTAAACAAGAAGAGGAACAAGAAACCAAAACCTAAAAAAGATAAAAACAAAGAAATGAAATGAAAACCTAGAAAACAAAGATAAGAATGCAAAAACCTACCTATAAAATCACAATCCCATGCTCGAATCCAAAAAAAAATTCACAATCTCACTCGTTCACACGATTGACTAGATGCAGGGAAGAGGAGAAGACAACTTGAAATGAATAAAATGAGGTAAAAATAGGTTTAAAAGGTTGAAAATAAATTTCAACCATGTAGCATGCATGGTCATAAATGCCATGCATGAAAATTGAGATCATGTAGGGGTGGCACAAATTTCTACCTCTGCATGTGAGGTTGGAGAAGGATGCAAGGGCGGTAAAAATTGCTACCTCTAGATGGGATGAAAAAAAAATACAAGGGTGGTGATTTTTTCCACTCCTACATGAAAGGATGCAAGGGTGGTGAAAATTACCACCCTTACATGGGGAATGAAAACCACATGTAATGGTGGCAAAAAATGTTGCCCTTGCATGTAAACTAAAAAACACACTAACTCCTTGAAATCTATCAAAAATTTGATGTTCTGACCACATCAAAATCATAACGATTTTCACATTTTTTTTGAAATTGTAATGAGGGAAGGTCACAAAATTTTCAAGGATGTTAGTTTTACCAAACTCTAGATCAAGAAAAACTTGTCTCAAAAGATGAATTTAGAGTGAAAAATACAAAACAGACAAGTTTCAAAAGGGTTGTTCTAAAAACAAGCGTACTAACTTTGGGAAAAACATAATTTCAACACAAATTTCTCTTTTGATCACCTAAATGACTTGAAATCCACCATATATTTCCTCTCTAGTATCTGATCTACAAGACAAATTCCCTCTTCACACTTTCTAAGTCATAATCTAAAAGAAATTCTAGGTTTTTTACTCACTTTTAGTGTATGCATTGTTTTCCTTGAACACTTTTCTTTTGATTTATCTTTGTTTGAGGTGTGAGTTTTGTCATACTATTCCCTATTTTCTCAAAATGGTCTTTACTAGATAGTAGCTGAGAAACCAAACTGATAAACCACCACCTTTTTCCTCTTCCTCCATAGAGTACAATTTTAATGATGAAGGTTCACCTCATTTTTCTTCTCCTCCTACTAGAATCATGGTTGTTTCTGAGGGTGATGTGGACTTCATTTCCTTCCTTGATAATAATTTGGTTTCCCTTCAACATTATCTTAACAACTTACCTCACTATACCTCTATTACTTCCATTCCTCCTATGGATCCTCTTTATGGAAACCCAACCCTTGCTGACCCAAGCTTCTTCTTCCTCCAACATCCCATGTACTAGCACTACCTAAACCCAATCTAATATTCCAACTTCTAACCAAACACCTCTTACCACACCTAACACTTCCCATATAGGTTCAACTTTACCTTTATTACCTATACTCCACCTACCATGGGATTATCTTCTACCCCTATTTCTACCCTTCCCCTTATCTCAACCAATCCACCAACCTCTACCCAATTTTAGAACTTGGTACTCTCTATCCCTCAAATACTTCCACCCATTAGCACTAGAATCACCACTCAACCTTAACCTACCCAACCTCAACCCACTACCTCAACCATACCTTTAATCCAACCCACATCCATCCATCAACAAGTAACCATGATAACCTATCAATATGTCCCTAATCTACAGGGATATATAACACCTTCTACTCAATAATTTGTGCCAATCAATCCTTATGTAGCACCATCTAAACCTCTTGTGACCACCTACCAATATGTGGCTTCTTTAGCATGTCCCAACACCTATCTATACATACCTACCACCTAACCTCAACAGAATATGGCTCTTAATTATATAGCTTCCCAACCCCAACCAAATTTGAACAAGATGTTAATGGACAAAATGATCCACTTGGAGTCATCCATCTTTGGGTTACATAACCTTTTATTCTATGATAAAATTTGTAATGAACTCTTTTATCCATATGTTCCCATCCATTCTTATCCTCCTCAATGGGAATTTCTCATATTTTCCAAATTTCAAGGCAAGGAATACCCCAAATAACATTTGAGAGCATTCCATCATTCTTGTTACTTAATCACATAAGATGATGCTCTCCTTATTTGGACCTTACCCATGTCCTTGTCTAGACCTACCCTTGATTGGTATAATGCTCTTCCCACACACTCCATATTTTCCATCTCACAATTGGCCCAAATATTTTTAGATCATTTCTCAGTAAATATATCTAAAAAGGTTTCTATTACTAACCTTTATTTCATTAAGCAATTTGATGATGATTCAATTATTGATTTCATTGCTAGATGGAGAGGCCTCATCAACCAACTTACCTTTTCCTTACCACAACCTGAACTAATTTAAATCTTCTCTTAGGGTTGTGCCAAACTTATTTCCCCCACTCTTCAAGTTCAAACTTTTATAAATATTGATGAGGCATTCACCATGGCACACAAATTGGAAAACTGGGCCATCGATGAAAGGAAATTAAAACTATAGAATAAGAATTCTAGCTTTAAGTCCAATGACCCTTCCTCTACGAAAACCACTAACCAGTCCAATACCAAAGTAAAATCATCCACAAACTCAGTTTTTCTAAAAATTTATTCACCTCTACCTATCAACCAACCACCTTGAATCAATTCTTCCAACCCTCCATATCAACAAAGACAAAACCAAAATTGAGATCCTAAAAAATAATATACTCCCATTAGAGAATTTTTATAATCAACTTTAGATAAATTGATCAAATCTAACCTCATCTTAATCCCACCAATTAAATTACCCCAATAATTTGATGCTTCTCGACCTATACCTAGGTGATATAATGACAATGACCATTTTTCCTTTCACTGTGTTGTAGGACATGATATTAATAGATGTAATACCTTGAGAAGTCTTGTCCAAAATTTGATTGAAAGTGTAAAAATTACATTTAATAATCCTAACTCACCTCTCAATCAATCCCTTAACATTTTCCACAAGCCTTTTCCTAATCACTCTCCTTCTACCGAACACCATCATAACCAACCCAAATAATCTCACTCTCATGAGGCACACATAATCAATATTATTAATAATGATCCAATTGTTGAAGAGACCATTACCTCAATCACCTAAATGGAAACAAAGAACTCACCCCCTCTTTCTTTGGATACCCAAATGAAAGAATTAACCACCCCTTTCTCTTCACTTTATGGGACTTTACCTTTATCTACCTCTCCTTTGATGGAAACACCAAAGGAGACAACCTCCTCTATAACTATTTCTTCTCCTTCCACACCCTCCATTCAAATGGTAGAACTACCCTCCATTTTTTTGAACACCAAAACAATGGAATCAACTCTATCTGTTCCTTCATTAGAAGACACCATACCTGACTCCCTTATCATTCAACCATCCATTATCCCTTTGGAAAGTATCCCAAAGCAAGAGGATATCACCTCATCTACCAAACCACCAATTTATGGAACCATCCATAAAAATTAAATAAACCATTCCCTCTTCTCCACTTAAGGGATTAAGCTTTAAAATCAATGACCAAGGAACTAAGCCCATTTACAAGCTTTTTTCTAGGCTCATCCAAAGTTTAGAGTTCACTTCCCAACCTAACATTGATAAAGCCACCTTTTGGCATTGTCTTAGGATACCTTACCAAAACAAATCTAAATCATCAACCTCCCTTGAATCCACCCTTAAACCAATTATTACCTCTTCACCAAATACCTCTTTCAAAATTATAAGTGAACCATCCCAACCACTTCCATCCAAAATTGCCAAATCACCTTATGCCTCTCTCACCAAACCAATCAAGAACTTAGGAATTCTTCCCACACCAATTCATGATCATCCCCTTTTGATTTTGGACTTAACCCCATCTAGCCCACCAATGAAAAATCAAACTAAACCAATTAAGAAGGTAGAGTTACCCAAACCTCCACCCTAAACTAGATCCATATCACTTCCTTCTCACTTACCTTCTATTCTAGGACCCCATCCTTCTACCATCCCAATTACCTATTCTTCATCTAAGAAACCATCCCCATTTTATCCACCTACACCTATCAAATAATCTAGTTCTCCATCATTTTAACCAATCTATCTACTTCTAATTTACCACCTATAGTTAAATCTTCCTCATCCAAGTCTTCCATATCCAAACATCCAATCCTTAAACCTACCATAACCAAGCAAACCCAACCAAAATCACCAACTAAAATCATTCCTCCAACCGTAAATCCCATAATAAAACCTATGACCAAGAAGGTTCCCACTCCTAAAACCAAAAATCCATCACCTCTAACACCTTTGTTGGGATCCTATTCAACTATTTTATAGAGGTTGTTACAAATTTCCTCCATTAGCCTACCACTTATCAAACCATTCTACCCTTCCAATACCAAACCCTCTTGGTTTAATGATAACTTGATCTATGCATACCATAGGGCATTGGGACATGACAAAAAAAATTGTCAGATGACCTATTATTAGATGAACCCTTCCTACACCCTTTATCAATCTTGCCATCAACCTAACCTACCCATTATTTGTCTACTCTCCCACTCCTACCTAAGGATGAGAGGGAGGAACTGAAGCAACAACCAAACCCATAAAACCCCCTTATCCACAATATTCATGTGGTTACATGATGCCAAGCCCAATAAAAAGTTAAAGGAAAATCCAAGGCATCTATTCCATGGGCTTACCCTTCCACCCCTTAACCTTCCAACCAAAACCAAACACCTACACCTTCACCTATACCATTGCCAAAGCCCAAAGTATCAATTTTGGGACCCTTTACCTCCAACCCATCTGAGTCCATCCAATGTATCATGTTGAAATAAACTCACCAAACACCGATGAAAATGAGCATCTATGAACTAGTCAACACCTCACCCCACTATCACTAGGCACTGATCAAGGCTCTACAATCTATAAAAGTTCAACTAGAAGATCCTCAACCTCTTGTACCCTTTTTTGGTGACCTCTAAATTTTATCCCTCATCACCTTTCAAGATTTTAAAATACATCTTACTAATCTTAAAGACTTTGATCTTCCCTTTTTTATCACAACATACATCAATCAAACCCACATCAAGAGGGTTATGATTGATAGAAAAGATTGCATCAATATTATCTCTTCCCTTACATATGACCAAATTTAGCTACCCAAAAACATCATGTTAGAAGAACAATGTTCCTTTTCTCCTTTAATGATACCATGGCCACCACTTTAGGGACCGTTGTCTTCCACATCTGCTTAGGACCTATCACCATTCTCAAACTATTTTATGTTATACAAGGTGAGTTATAATATAATGTGTTACTCAGATTCCCTTAAATCTATTGTATGAGTTGTGTCCCTTCCACCTTACACTGATGTATCAAATTAGAGCATGAGGGACAAGTTGTTACCATCAAATCTGACCCTAATCCTTTTGCCTCTTATAATATGACATATCAACCTAATGATGTCCATCTACCTCTTTCATCTACCTCACAACCAAATTCTAACAAAACAACCCCACCAACCAAAACCATCAACACTTCTACTCACAATGATGATGAAGCATCAACTAGCTCAACCATCTTTTTGTCCCAAATTCCAGTTGAGGATTCCTTGCAATCCACATTTCAACAACTTTATTTTGGGAAATATTGACTTTTTGACTTAGATGCTTTCCCTACTCCATAAGAGTATGGGAACCTTAAATATGACCCTTACTATGATCCCAACATCAGAACCATCATCCCTTTTTGGTTCCCCAATAATCAAACAAATTTCATCTATGGGGGACTTATTCAACCACTTCTCATTCCCACCACTATCTTGTTCATCTGACCATTCATCACCAATTTTTCTCACTTGGACAAACTAACATTTTCCAAAGCTTACCTTTATAGGTTTACTTGGAAGGGGTTTGGTTTGGGCCTTTATGAATAAGGACCTCATGAGTTACCCATAATCAAAACTTAAAATCCTCATGAGTTATTTGGCCTTGGGTTTATACCACTAGAGGAACCCACATCACCAAAACCCATTGCCACCATCGATTAATAACTTCTATTTTCACCAACCCCATATCCTTCCAAATCTAAGGAATCTGATATCATACCTTCTAATGTTTTTTTATCAATACCATTAGTTTGGGCCCCTAGACCTATCAAAAGGATGACCAATCTAAAACACTTCCTCTCATCTATCTTGAAATGATTAAATGTGATTCTCCTACCATCAACACCATCCAACATCAAGATGATGATTCTAGTCTCACCTACCTTGGTGCAAGGGATTCTTCAATTCATAAATCTCTCCCTCCTAAGAACCAAACTATGTTGAATGAATCCACCATTGATGTCAATTTGGGAACTCAAGATAACCCCTATATGGTCAAAATCAACCAATTTTTAAATTTCACTAAGTGACGAGATTACCCTTCTTTCCTTCAAGACTATGGCATAGCATTTGCTTGGTCCTACCAAGATATGACTAGCATTAACCCTTCTATTTTCATCCACAATAATGTTACTCATCTTGAGGCTAAGCTAGTTCAAAAAAAGATTTATAGGATGCATCCTCACATAGTCCTCCTTGTCAAATAAGAGCTTCAATGTCTCTTATATGTTGATTTCATTCAGCCCAACGATTATACACAATGAGTTTCTAACATTGTTCCCATCACAAAACCCATATGGGGACTTTTTCTCTACATCAAATTTCATGACCTCTACTTCACTTTCCCAAAGGATGAATTTCCTCTATAAAACATTGACCAACTTGTTGATCTTAGAACCAACCATGAAATGTTATCTCTATGGATGGTTTCTCAAGATATAATCAGATCTTGTTTGCCCCCAAAGATTAGCATAAAAATTCCTTTATCACCCCATGGGGAGCATTCTGATATAAGGTCATGCCCTTGGGACTAAAGAATTCTAGAGAAACCTATCAGTGGGCCATGACTTATATCTTTCATGATCTCATCCATAAAATCATAGAGGATTATGTGGGTGATCTCCTTGAGAAATGTAACACTACAAGGATCACCTAGCTATTCTCACCATCATCTTTAATTGATTAATCCATTATCATGTCAAACTCAACCCCAAGAAGTGTATTTTTGGAGTCTTATTAGGTAAACTTCTGGGTTTGATTGTATCTCTCTATAGAATCTAAATAGACACCACCAAAGTTAGATTAATCTTGGAGATGCATCCTCTTACCAACCCTACACAACTTTGTAGCCTGTAGGGAAAACTTCAATCCATCTATCACTTCATCTCCTAGCTATTAGATAAATGTCAACCTTTCCAATACCTCTTAAAGAAGGATATCTCTTTCAAGTGGACCAAATAATGTCAGCAAAACTTTGATGTAATCAAGGAGTATCTTCTCTCTCCACCTATTTTCACCCCTCCTAAAGAAGACCAGCCCTTATACCTATACATATCTACCATATATCATTCCTTAGGGGTAATTCT
Source organism: Torreya grandis (assembly GCA_037957365.1). NCBI lineage: Eukaryota > Viridiplantae > Streptophyta > Pinopsida > Cupressales > Taxaceae > Torreya > Torreya grandis. Next base: position 463,342 of record JARHVA010002334.1, read on the forward strand.
CACTCATTGTGATGAATAAAATAAAGATCAATCCATCTATTACATTATTTTTACCCTCATTAAATATGAAACTTGGTATACCCATCTCGAAAAACTCTACCTCACATTTGTTTTCATGGCCTCCTAACTATGTCACTATCTTCTTAATCATAAAACCTATGTCATAAATAACACTGGCCCCCTCAAGTACATGCACTCCAAGCCATACCAAAATTAGTATAGGGCTAAGTGGATCATGTTCCTAATTTATTTTGATCTTGAGTTCCTTCTAAAAAATTCCATTAAAGGATAGTTTATCATTGACCAATTGGTTGAAGCTCCTCTACTAGACAATAAACCTATTCCTCTTACCTTTATATATGAGTCCATTATAACTCTATCTCAGGAAAAATCGAACTACCAAATGACCATGTTTTTTGATATCTATAAATGCCAAAATGGTGGGGGTGTTAGGGTTATTCTCATTTCCCTTAATGGTGAACCTCTTCCCCTTTATTTTAAACTTGACTTCAAAAACACTAACAACATAGCCAACTATGAAGCCTTAGTTATAGGTCTCTAAACCACTCTAGCCTTGAGAGTAAAAAAAATAGTGTCTGTAATGACTCTTAATTAGTCATCAACTAGGTCATGGGATCTTATCAATGTAAAAATGATGTCCTACTAAAGTACAAACAACTCATGGATGTACTCTTGGTATCATTTGATCATTAGACTATCCAGTCAATCCCTCGATCTACTAACAAGTTCATGGATATGATGTCATCCTTTACCTCCCAAATCTCATCTCAACCTACTAAATCTAAATTATTTTTCACCATCCATCATTTTATCATAACTTCATTTATCAATTTTTATCTCCCTGCCATTTGTAATGTGGAAACATCTTTGTTCAACATATGGTATGACCAAACTTTTAACTAGCTTAACCTTAGAATTATCCCTCCCAACCTTTTGAATAATGCCTAAATGGATTTCCTTTAGAGTACCTATCATTATACCATACTAGGGGGAATTCTATACAAATATGGCTTTGATAGTATCCTTCTCCTCTATCTCTGTAGTCATGAGGCCTCACACACCATCAAGGAAACACATCATGGGGTTTGTGTGGGACAGCTTAGTGGCTTAGTTGTTGTTACATGTATCCTTCACCTTGGATACTTTTGGCCCACCCTTAATCAAGACTGTTGTGACTATGTAAATAAGTGTGTCAAATGTTAATAACATGCTAACTTACATCATGCACCTCCTCATGGTCTTCAAGTATCCAAATATTATTAGCCCTTCTTATAATGGGGTCTTGACCTTATTGGGGAAATCAATGACTATTCCTCCCAATGACATCAATATATCATTATCACCACTAAATATTTCACCAAGTGGGTGGAGGTCATCCCTCTTATTTCAACCAAAGTATAAAAAATTATTGACTTCATCAATCACCATATCATCTACCACTTCAGTGCTTCCCATAATATTATCACCAATAATGGAAAATATTTTAAAAACTGAAAGGTCCAAGGTCTCTTTGATGCTTTTGGCATCAAGTTAATATTTTCCTCGCCTTACCATCCATAAGCCAATGGACAGGTAAAAGCCTCTAATAAAACTCTCATCAAAATACTCACCAAAGTAGTCAGTGCTTCAAGTAAGGATTGGCATTTGCATATCCATTTCACTTTATAGGCCTATCATATTATAATTCAAACCTCCATGGGTGCTAACCCTTTCTCTCTCATCTTTGGAGTTGTCGTAGTCTTGCCTTTTAAAGTCTAAATTCCATCCCTTCACATATCTTTACATGAAATCCTTTTCAAGAGTGACTATCATCAAGAATGTCTCAAAATTTTTGATGAGCATCACCTCACAACCCTTAATCATCTTTATGTATATTAGGAATGAATCAAATACACATACAACAAACACCTAAAAGAGTGAGATTTCAGCATCAGAGACCTTGTCCTTAAGGAAAACTAATATGTAACTAATATGGAGAAGAGTAAAAAAGGAAAGTTTGTTTTTAATTGGCTCAGACCCTACATCATAACCCATAAGTATGGATTAGGAGATTATCATTTGTCCTCTCTTGAAGGTAAACCATAACCTAATCTTCTCAATAATTTACATTTACATCCTTTATATTGTTGAAACAAGGGTCAAACTCACTCAAGCTCATCCTTTGGTCATTGTGATTTTCACTTCCTTTCACCTATATATCCATACACCTTTTAGGAATAATTGATTACAATATAGAATCATGTGATTATATGTCATAATTAGAGCCTAATCCTAAGCTTGAGCACTATAGATCTACCCATGGCATGGTTCTCATGCATACTTTTCATCTCTTAATCAAATGGAATCCCATGATCAATTGTATTTCAAACCACTTTCCCCACCTATCATTAACCTTTTGTGCCAAATTATTTCCTCCATAATGGTAAACCTTTAAGCCTTAATATACTTTTCCATGTCTAACATGTATTTAAAATATCACTTGCATCCATATCTCTAGCTTTACAAACTACTCCCTTGAAAGACAGCTACCCAATAATTAAAATTTGTTTAAAAATAGACTACTCGCTTGAAGGATAACTATAAAAATTCAATTCTAGACCACTCCCTTGAAGGATGGTTAATAAATAATCATTTCAAGCTTCCCACATCGAATATCTTCACCAACTTATCAAAATAACAAAATCAACAAATGACCCAATGTCAAAATCAAAGTAAGTAAGCCACAATCATCTATTAAAAGTACCATTTGTAGAATTCCCACATTAATTAGTCTACAAATGATACCCTTATTCCATAATCAACTCTTATATATGGTATTGGTAGACTTCTCACATTAATCAGTCTACATATTGTATTAAGGTATAGACTTGTCTATTATAGTTCTTTAGTCACCTATATAAGGAGAAAGCTAAACCACATTAGGTTACATTTTTACCTATTTAACATTTAACCATCTACCTATCACCTCTCTTCCCTTCAATCCTCCTCTAAAATCAAGGGACTCTGAGTTTACTTGGTACAAAGTGATCAAGACACTGTCTTTCTCAATCAAAGCATACTCTTACAAAGCATTCAACTATTTTATGTTCACTACTTCTATCTAATCATGGTTTTTGGTTGTTAGGTCCTTGTCAACTAAAAAACATCAGGCCTTTTTCTTCCCCTCTATTCATTAGTTCATATGTCTCATGATTCTCTCTCTTTCTCACATTTATTTTGTTATCTACACCTAATTTATGTGTTTTAATTATATTCCTATCATCTTATGAACCATGAGCAAGAAAAATATACACCATATCATTATAACATTATACAATCATCATAAGGCATCATCAACATCATCCCTACAATAAAATATCAACTTATTTATGAACACCATTTTGACATTATTTCATAAACAACATTATATCCTCATCTTATCTAACCACATTGTTATAAACTTATCATAAACAAAACATATCTATCAAATATTCATGATCATATGTAACCATGACAATTAAAAACAAATATATTAATCAAAAACACGTTTTAAACAACATCCATCATATCCATCATCAACTCCCTAACTAAAGAACTAACAATAACCATAAACATACAAAACCATATATGTCATCCATGATCCATAAACGTCATTACATCCTAATCATAATACATCAATACATTATTAAAAAATAATCATGAAGATAAAAAAATAATCATTATATGTCAACATAATCATCAATACAATCAAATGACAATGATATAATTAGCATAATCAAAACATAGTCATCATATACATCAATAAAAAGATACATGAAATAATGTATCCTTGTATCTCTCAATCATATACATCTCACATCATCAACACATAGGACGATATAAAAATCAAAATCATATACATATACTAACTATTAGGCCCTTGGTATACCACTACCACTAGCCCCATCTGCACCTACACCTACACTACCATCTGGTGGTGGCTTCCCTACCTATCCTACTATTAATTACCATGGTCCTCAAGTCACTATAGATGGACCCACTACAAAGCTAGCCCTATAATCCACATATCTCATCTCTATTGGTGGATACACTAACACTATCACCTCATAATACCTTACCTTCTCAATGGTGACTAGGTACCATGTCCTTGAAACTATGTCAGGAGGTCTTCCCATAAATGTTGCAACCAAAACCACACCTACCCTTTGTCTCAATGAATCCCTCTCTCATGTAACTAAATATAGGGAGGTCCTCATCATATCATGCTCACCAGTCAAAGTGGCAACTTGCTCTTATAAGGTGATAATCAATGCCTGTAACATGTCTACCCATCTCTATAACCCAATAATTTTGGCCTATGTTACAACCAATGCCACTATTTTCTAACCATTTTTTGTTGGTGCCCCTATAGGGTCCACATCCATAGGTTGTTTCCCCCCATCACCCCATCTAAAGTCAGCCACTGCATATCAAGCTTAGAAACAAGCAACATACCCATCTATAATCCCTACATCATCAATGGACACTCTATTTGGTAACTCCTTAAATTATATTATAACATCTTATGGATATGGCTCTAACATTAAAAACATAACCTCCTCCCTCTTGTATTAAGGAAAGTTTAGAGGGATCCACTGTATTAGTCAAAACTATCTCTACACTTGATTGAATGGGATCAACTCAATCTCCTTATCTCTCCTCCCATAAATCTAGTGCAAGCTCTATAAAGATAATGTTTGGTGACTATGCCAGGGCCAACTAGGCCAATCTACATATGGACTCCATACAACATTGCCTACCACCAAACCTTCCAAAGCATCCCTGAACCAGTCGATATCTCTAGCTCCTCCACTAGCACCTATCAAAGCATGAATGTACCTCCATCACATGAAATTGACTAGAAAAGATACTTGAGTGAATCCTTGCCATGGTACACCCAATGGTCTTAAAACCCAAATTTTCTCAAATGCCCAAAAGTGAAGCATGAAACCAACATTGATCCTATATTGTTTATGTGTTAGAAAGGCCTAGAGCTCCCTATAAATTTGGAATAGTAACAATGGGGCCCATCCAAACATCATCATCCCTAGCATCATCTCCACCAATACCCTCGGTAATAGGTATGTAAATTGAACATGGATCAAATTTATCAATGTAATATAAGTCATTTCCATCATCATCAACAACAACAAACATCAATCTTCTAGGGCCCTTTGGTATAATGACCTAATTCTAAACCCCTATGCATTGCACCTAACATAAATGCAATCTAATTGATAAATTAGGTCCATATAATAATACATATCCTCACTTTCTACATGATAGATTGGCTCCCCCTGAATGGGTATCCATGTGATCCTAGTCACATCCTCCAATAAGATGGTCATTTCTCTATTCAGTAACATCAAAGTATTCATCATTGGGTCTCATATCTCGATGACTACAATGATCATGGTATCATCCCATGGTAGGTGTTGATAATGAATCATGTCCCTTAGGCCAACCATCTCCATGTGATTCCACTCCTTTGTAGTAATACCATATCAAACATTGGTGAAGATCCTCAGGACTCGATCCCTCATTTAGATCTAATCATGGGCCTGTATAATAAACACATTAGTATAAACACTTAATTTTCTAAATTACACTCAATATCAACCTAAACCTACCAGTTTCAACCTATTCCACTCTAACCCTACCATTTCCCATCCTACTATAACACTCAACACAACCCTCTACCTTTATCAACTTAAATATTTCATACTTCAGTCCTTCTATTGAAATCCACTTCCACCCTAACACATTATTTTTCCTATTCCTAACAAGTTTTTCACCTCACTCTACCCACCATCCCTTTTAAACATCTCATCTTATCAAACCTAGTTTGACCTTTTTACCTCACTTGACAAATCTCTTCCAAAACTTTAAAACTTCTTAACATCATCAAACACCTTTTAAAATTTTTCACTTACCCTTTTACAAATCTTTAAAACTACATTAAAACATTTTCATATTTAACATTCAAACTTTCAAACCTTTCCAAAAACTATCACTACATTCATTTTTAACAAAACCTACCCCTAAAAACTTCAACCACTTATGATTCTTTGAACTTTTGATGGTCCCCTAGGGATCATTTTCCCCTGAGTTCAACTATCACCAGTCAGGTTGAACCACTGATGGTCACCATGTGTAACCATTGATGGAAAAAGACTACCACCTTATTCCCCTTAAATACCATGCCACTCATTAAAATAAAAATTAACCAACCTAACACTATTATATAGTCCATCACAATAATAACACACTCAAATTTACCCCACCCAATTTGGCTAATTTTATCCACACCCAAAAACTAGGGCATCCTAGCCCAGGGACATTTTCATAAACCCTACCTTACTACTATAACCTACTCAATACATCTCTACATTCATAAATTAACCTATAATATCAATTTTATAACCCTACCTCATTTTATGATCATTGGTAGGGTCGATGTCCTTGTGTCATCACTTGGTTGTGCCCTCATCCATCCTCCATCTAGTCAACACTCAATCATGCCTCAAACATGATATCACCCAATCATAATTCTCCACCTTAGCGCACTCAATGCACAATGACCAAACACTAACACACTAAAGCACAAAAAACCATGATAAAAATACAAAATGTTAAAAATGACTTCATACTTTACTTTTATCTTTTCAATTTTTAAGATTTTTTACTTGATCATCTACAGTCAGGGTGACCATCAACAGTAGACCTTGGGAAGACTCCTAACCATTGCTAGTTGGGGTCCCCAATTATTTTACCCACTTTATCAATAATACACCCCACTTAAAATCTAACCTTTTTGAAGAACTACAATTGGCCTAAAGTTCCTTTTGGGGTTTCGTGTCCCTAGAACTATATAAGCAACATTTACTTTCCTAGTGCATATAGAGTCAACTCGACCATCCCCTACTAACCCATACCTAAATTACCACTTATTAAACCAAGTCCCACCTTGACATTAGTTATTTTTGACCCAAACCATTTGCATATTTTGTAATGACTTTTCATGGTCACTTTGATTGCATTGACTGATCTTGACATGTTGAAATTTTGAACTTTATATCACCTTGTACATGACCTGACCAATTATCTTATTTTGTGGGAACACTTCCTACCCTAGATACCTACGACCAATATTGACCCTATCTAGATGGATTAATAGGCTTGACCCAATCAATAATGACCAATATTATGGACTGATCAACCCTATCACATGTCCCTCTTGAATTGACCTTATTTCTACCAACATTAGCAATTTTAGTCTTTGTATGATCATGACTATCACCCTTAGTCACATTTTATGCACATATTTATGTCTCAAATTCCCAACCTTTTTTTATTACCTCATGACTACTAATTTACCATTTATCAAACCATGACCTGATTTCACTTTTACCTCATCAACTTCTAGTTTGAGGGGGAACACCTCCTCCCCTACTCGAGGCAATCAGACCTTGACTAGCCATCTATTTTTGTTTAACATCTTGTAAATCAAAGTTTCACAACAAAAAGGGTCAAAATGTAGACACTCAAAAACTATGCATGACAAATTTTGATGGCAAACTACCTTTTTGACCCTTGTTCGACCTTGCATCTAGTCGACCACTTAGTTAATTAGAATCTTTTATTAACATGACCCTTAACTTCACACATTTAACTAAACCATTTAATTCAACTTTCTTCAACTCATTTTATTCTAGCCCCTTGCCCATCGATGGTTAGCGTGACTATCAATGGTTGGCCTGATCATTGATGGCTAAGTCTCCAAACCTATTTTAAAGTATTAAAGCAATCACATCTTTGTGCAAGATAAGCATCTCGCTAAACAATAACTTATTTTTAAAACTTGCTTTAAAATGTCATGAATTAGAAACTTTATTCCCCTATCAAATTAGTAAATTCCTCCATCCTAATTAGTAACTTCATCCTATAAAAAGAGAAGAGGAAGAATTAAAATAGGGAATCCATAAAAAAATTATTTCAAAGTTGCCATACCTTCTTTTGCAGGTATTCAACATTCCTTTAGCAAGAAAGTAGGAATCATTGGAGACTCGAACCTCTATTTGCATCACCTTAGAGGCTAAAGTACCATCACTTTGGCCAAATTTCCTTATCCCTACACTATCAATTTATAGGTATCTTGTGTTTGTTTTCATTATTTCATCTTATTTATACCTCCCTACCCTAACCAAACCTCTTAACATCTTATTCTCCATCCCATAGACCTATATCAAAACCCATACCTACCTATTCATAATTCTACAACTCTACTTCAATATCCTCCTAGAACACACAAGCAACCGTCAATGGTTAGCCCAACCACTGATAGTTACCTCAACCATCACTAATTATCCAATTGTCATTTGTTATCCCAACCACATTCAGTTCACCTGACCATCATCAGTTGACTGTGGCATAAAAAAAATAGTAAGTCATTTTTATCCCCTCACCCCTAACCAAATCCTATTTTCTACATTATGGCCTATGCACCAAATCTATTCTATTTTTTTGACCTGATACCAATTTACCTTACATAATTATTGACCTAATTTTTTTATATTTAATCATTTTTTAAGACAAGCATTTTGTTTCCTTCTTGCATAACATTTACTTTCTTGTTATTAGATGCAAGTATCTTTTCTTTCCTTTATCAAATTTAATTTTTATTAGGGAGTGGATTGATAACCATTATACTAAGGTTTTGATAGTTATATCTATCATACACTAGGTATTCCAACCTTCATCTTTTTCTAACAAACAAGTTTTGTTTAGTGCTTTCTTATCTACAGGTTATTCTTTCCTAGCCAAAGAGGAATTCTCACTATCATCTAGATTCACGCACACACCTTAATAGGTATTATTATACACACCCTATTACCATTTTCATTATTTTACCTTAAAAACTAATAAATTATTGAAATTAACTAAAACACATAGTACCCTTCTACTTAAGCACAAATTGCTTAAACAATATATTGTGTACACAGTCACCATCAATGAATACATAGTTGACTTGTAAACCTTTTCTCATATTACATACAATTAGGTAAACCTTAAAAATTCATATATATCATCCTTATGGAGTCTAAAACATGATACAATATATATTTCATCATTAAACATTGCAACAACATCAACACAAGTTTGAACATCCTTCTCCAGTCACTTGCAAAACATAGTCAAACACCTAATCAAATTTAGACTTTCATAAATTTAACTATACTAATAATTATAACTTAAATTTAATATTTATAGATGAAAATATAAGTCCTATACCACTTTTATTTTTACACTATGAGTAAATTCATCTTGGATCAAACTACATAGCCAAAATACAAATCATTAGTTTTTTCCTTGGCAAATTCAAATGTTCAAAGCCAAATGGTCACAGTTAAAAATTGAAGACTAAGCTCACATCTTGTGTCCTCTCAAATTTATATCAATATCAAAACATAAATATTATATAAAATTTAACATATAGGCACCAATTCTCAAATGTTAAATCATGAACATGTTAACCATATCTTGTGCAATATGGAAACTTTGACTCAATGCACTTTGTTGATCTCCTGTATGTAGATTATTTTTTAACAATGATAAATATATATAATTTTGACCTATTTAATTTAATACACACCATTTATCTCTATTTTTATTTTCACCTAATCACCATTTATCCTTGAAGGAATTGTGATATTTATCTTTGCTGAGCACTAAACATCATACACCTATCCTCATCTTATTGCTTCCTGACTTTTTGTATTATTGGAAAATTTTGTGAGGAATGTTGGGTCCTATCCATGGTCTTAAATTATAACACACAAATATAACATCACTAGGGTGGAAAATTTGGATAATCAGGTACTAAAGGTGTGGGTAATATGAAGAAAAAATGTGTTAATTTGTGAGAATGGTTGGGTCTTATCCATGGTCTTACAATGCAACTCATAAATGAAATCCCAAGGTGAGTGATTAGTACAAGATAATATTTCTCAAGATAAAATATAAGGAATATAGAGAATGCAAAAGGGAGTGTAAAGATCAATATTTACGCATCTTATGAGAAGACCTTATGATTCAAGAGGCATACTAAGGACATAAGACACTAGGTGACTAGTGACCATCAATGTACAAAGGAAAGTTGTTCTCTATAGACACAAAGCTTTGTAGGTAGATAAGCATGATACTAAGATCAACTCATGAAGGTAGATTGGTAAAAAAAGATTAAAATGAACCTACACTCCCATGATGTATTCATTATTTCTTAGGACCCCTTCTAGAGCCATTGTTCTACTATAAAGATTAGGTACTTGTATGAGAAAGTAGGTAGCACTAAAGATTTTTTTATTCTCCTCTTCTAATCTAATGGCCTACCACACCCAAATGGACCTTGGATCTACCATGAGGCCAACTATGGAGTTTGAATTTTCACTAGAAGAAAAATATGTACTTTGAATCACATATTTTAATGTGATTTGAATTTTAAGAATATTTTTGCCTTTTATATCATTGTCTTTTGTTTAAATAAGTTCACTTTTAAATTTTTATGGATTTTGAATATTCCTCCTCCATATGAATTTGAAATGACCAATAATGAGATATGTAGTGATACACATGAATGAGTTTTAGGTTAAGTCTAAAATAAGCTAAGTAACAAAAAGATAAAGACTGACTAAGACACTTAGGCTTGACAATGAACTAGCATGTGATATCAAGTCTCAACTGTGTATATGCTTAATTTTAAAAAAGAAGGAACAAGGGAAAAAGGAGATACAAAGGTGGATCAATGAAAGGAAACTATAATGAGATGTATTATTTACTAACTAATCACATGGTAATTAAAAAAAAAAAATCAAAGTGAACATGGTTAATATAACTAAGTCACAATGATAATTATCTATGAAAAATAGAGTTAACAAAGCAAACAATCATGAAAACAAAAGAAGAGAGTTTTGAGAAAAAATTAAGAAAGAAAGAGGAATAAATGATAAAGTAATAAAATTATATGTGAATGATAAATGAAAATATAAGCAAGATATAGTGCCAAATAGTAAAGAATCACCATATAATAAAAATTTGACATAGTGTAAAATGATATAGTAGATAGATATGAATGAAATTGGAGCATGTGTCTAATAAAAATGAAAATATAAAGGCACCATGTATATACTCATAGACAATGATAAATATATCCACACATATTATCTAAGACATCAGATAAGTCTCTATGAAGCTAGATATGAATTATTACTTATGTCCCATCAATATTTGTTGAAAATTGGGAAAAGACTTCTCATCTAATCTCCTCAACTAAAAAATTAGGAATGATCAAAGTATTTTTTTAAGGAAATAATTTATGAAAGGGATGTTTGGGATAATGCATGGGAGTGGGATCTATGGGATATACAGGAATAATCAGTGGAGAAGGATACACAGGTGAGGAAATCATGGGTAGAGAAGGGTCCATAAGTGAGGGAAGGTCCATAGGTGAGTGAATCATGGGTGAAGGTATATAAGATTATTAAGGGACCACAGGAGGAGATGGAACCACTAGAGGTGGAGGCTTGGGAGAAGGAGGAGCCTTATTATGGGAATGACTTATTGGAGGAATGGAAGAAGATCTAGGAATAGTTACAAGGTGATATTTAAGATGTTAAAGGATGCAACAATGATCGATGTGATGGGTGCCACATTGGTGCCATAGATAAAACACCTCACCACACTAAGGCATATATTTAGGAAGTATCTTTGGGGGAGGTATGGCTTTGTATAAGGAAAGAGAGGAAGGATGAAAAGTATCAATATATTATTGTAACTTGAAATAATGGGTAGAAGAATGGTTATGTATCTCATAGAAGCAATAGATATGCTTGTGAGTGGTTTTAGGATAATCACTCATATGAGGAGTTATAATAGGAGTGACAGAAGCTAGAGAAGACTCATTAGCCCATTTTGTGGGAAATGGATCCATCTTAGGCAAGGGAAGAAAACCATCACTAAAGGAAGGTGGTGGTAGAGGAGGAACATAACTAAGATAAATGGAAGGAGAAATGGGATGAGAAGTAAGGGTAGGCTCAGTAATAGTAGGAGAGGGAATAAGATCAACTATAGTAGGAGTGGGAAGAGGCTCCACTATATCAAGAGTAGGAATAGGATCTAATAAGGGCTCTACTGAGGGAGGGGAAAGATGAAAAAAATGTCTAAGAAGGGTTGCACTAATCTTAGGAATAAACCAACTATGGTGATCATAGAATCTATCAAAATGGTAAAGCCCAATCATAACATGATCCATGAGCACACTCTTATGAGGCTCCTTAAAAACTAGAGGTGTTGATTCCTTCTCTGCCTTGTGATAAAGAAAAAAAATACTAAAATTAGGAACTATAAATGAAGGAAGATGAGAAGATATACAAAAATATTTAAGTAAAGAATAATGATAACAAATAATCTCAGCATCACAAGCCTAAACAAGACTACCTAAGAGTGGATCATCTAAGGAATAACCATCATCATAATCTAGGGTATGAAGATCAATGACACAAGTAGGGATGACCTTGTCATCAAAGGAAGTGTGGTGAATAGAATGTTGATTCTTGGTTAAGACAATGGGAATATCATCGTAAAGAGGCTTGCAAGAATGAGGCTATAAGGAAGCAGGAAGATACGAGATGAGATGAGGAAAGAGATTAAATTTTTTGATCTTTAGGTTAATCTCATCAGGCTCATCATCATCAAAATCTAAGAGGTTAAGAGGAATGTTCCCAATGAGTTTGGGATGCCCATTATAACCTCAAGTTGAATTAATAAGAAAATTAAGATGCTAAGACTCATAGAATGGAATTCTAGAGAAAGGTTCAAGAATAAGAATCATAAAAACAACCCGATCTTAGAATTATTTAAAATTCTAAGGGTTAGTGTCACCTTGAATCTTATAAATGGATCCATTATCAAGAAATTTAATGCATTAGCAGGCACAAGATGTAATAGATCTCATACATTGAATCCATGGCCTACCAAGAAAGATGTTATAAGAAAGGGGAAAGTTAAAGATCATCACCTTCACATGAATGGTGATAGGTGGGACTATAATGGGAAGCCACACCCAACATAAAGGAGGCATTTTCATTCTAGCATATCATTGGTAGGTGATGCATGTAGACTTGAGATTGCATTTTGAATATCCAAGGGTGTTAATGAAGTAAAGAGATGTAACGTAAGTGCCAAAACCCTCATCAATCAATTCATGCTTAACTTGGATATAACCTATTTGAACATTAATAATTAAGGGGGGATCATCCACACGAAGTAAAATCTTATCGAGAATCATAGAAGCTAAATGAAAATTTAAGGAAAGAGAAGTGTCCATTGTTTCATCAATGTTGATAGACATTTCTTCAAATTATTATAATATAGTATCCTTAGATCCAGATAAGGCTATCTCCCATCTTTCTAGGGGAAGATGAGGGATATTCATATGAAATAATAGCTACATAAGATGGTTTTTACAATGGGGATAAGTACTCATAAGTTCAATAAACAAAATTTGGGATGGGAGATTAGTGAGCTCTATGATGGGATCCCACTCATCATAACCCATAATAAGGTTGTTAGATATATTTGCATAATGATTAAGGAGTTCCTCAGAAGGAGGAGATGAATTACATTGGAATTTTTGTTGATAGGAAGAAGAAGATTTAGAACAAGGTTGTGAATCATTTTGAGATGATGAGTTAGTTGGTTTAATTTGATTTTAAGAGTTGGTAAAGTGTTATTATAAATTTGATTGTCATTAGTGTTAGAAGATGATATAAGAGTGGTAAAAATAGAAAAGGAAGTTTTATCCAAGTGAGAGTCATAAATTGAATCATCAAAATTAATAAGGTCATATTACCCTAACTCATTTAAATGAGTTTGAGAAGAATCCTAGATAACACAATATGTTTTACATGAAATAAGAGTGTATATTGTTTGAGAATCAATAAAAGAAACCACCCTTCACATATTAGTCATGTTAGCCACATTCTCTTCAGAAGTGGGTTCAAAAAGACTTTATACATTATTAGTGGAAGGGGTGGATTTGTCTTGATTGTCTTGAATAGGTTGATGATTAGGAAGAGGGTCTTTGTAGATAGCTATATGAGCATTTTCTTGATTTAAGGCTTGAGTTTTATCATGTGATTTATAATCTTTGAAAGCAATTTCATAAGCTTGTTAACACTTTCTCATGATAGAATCATGATAAAAACAAGGACCAAGAAGAAATTCCATAGCTAAATTATGAATTTTTCTATAGTTCTCATGAGAATGACCCCAAATAGCATGAAACCCACAAAACTTATTAAGATCATACTAGGATTTCATAGGTCGAGTAGGGTCAAGATCTCCTAGAAAAGGCCTAGGTAAATGATTAATAAATTTAGTTGAGGAAAGAGGTTTATGAAAATTAATGGTGTTTGGTAAATATAAATGAGGATTGGTATATTTGTAAGAAAGGGGAGTTGGTTTTGATGAAGGGGTAGGAATGATAGCTTGAACATTGTGAATGGTGTCATAAGAATCGGTAACACCATCATTAGTAACATTGCAATTTTTTCCTTAAGTAAGAGATGAGGAACCATAGAATGTTGGGGTGGCTTGAATTGATGCATAAGGAAATCTTGTAATTAATCTTTGTCAATAGCCTCATCCAAGGTACGTGGAGAGAGAGTACGGACCTAATATTGAAGTTTAGGAAAAAGGGCATTGGTAAAGAGATGGAAAAGATTATCATCATCTATATTATGTTCACATTTGTTTGACAAGGTTTTCCACATTTAAAAAAATGCTTGAGCAGTTTAATTTTTAATTTGTTTACAATTTATGAAGTGGGCCAAAGTGTTTTCAATAAGATCACTAGTTTAGAATTATTAAACTAAAACATTCACTAAATCCTCCAAACTAGTAATGGAATGAGTTTTAAGTTGGTTGTACTAATCCAAGGCATCACCTATGAGAGTTTTGGCTAAGATTTTGGTAGTGGAAAAGGTGTTTAATTTAACCCAACCGTTATAGATATTTCCAAATGTTTTAAGATGAAGGGTGGGATCGATTGATCCATTATGAGAAATTCTAGGTGTGATACCTTCAATATCAATGTTAGCAATTTGAGTAGTGAGAGGTTCATTTTAGAGATGCTTAATGGTTTTGTTAATCAAAGGAGGTTGAGGAATGAGATTACCTTGATAATATCAAAGAGGAGGAAGGGGATCATTCTTGTTATGTGTGCCCCAAGCCATTGGTTGAGGATGAGATTGAAGATGAAGAAGGTGGTTTTGCATTCTCATCATTTGATTTGTGTTTTGAGATTGAAAGGTATTCATTTGATTAAGTGTTTTTAATAATAGTTGATGTATTTTATTAGCATTGTTATAATCATTAGAGTTAGTATTAGTGGCCTAGGTATCATTATTGGTTTTGATAGGAACTTGAGAGGAATTATGAGAATATTAGGCACTAGAGAATTTATTTGTGTATCAAAAGATGGAATAGTAAGTGGTTGAGAAGAAGAAGAACTAATAACATGATTACCTTGGGTATCAAATGATGTACTAATGAAAGGATTAAGGATAGTGGATCTTATGAGAGGCCCACTAGATGTAGAACCTGCCATGTTAGTAGATATACTAGGCATGGAGGTGGAAGAAGTTAGAGAGGAAGAGGTCATGGTATGAGAAAGCTTCATAATCAAAGGAAGAGGCTAAGAATAAAAGAAAGTGGTACCCCTAAATCCAGTTGATAATGTATGATTAGGTGAATAAGTTTCTTAAACTTGAACACTAATCATAATACTTTAAATGGTAGAAGGATTCTTTCCTTGATGTTGAGGAAATTCAGAGATAAAGAAGAGCATTATGGGCATATACTCTAATATGGGCTGGTCTTCTAATGAGATGAGATGATTAAACTATGAAGAGGTATTAGGAGGGGTCTTATAATTCATTATGCGAGTGGAAATATGAACATTATTAGCATCCAAGAGAGGATCCCTACTCTATCTATGTGAGACCTTATGAGGGTTGATAAAATTCATCATGTCTATTGATTGCAACTTAGAATTATCATGAAAATAAAGTCCATGATGAAAGGCACGAAAGAGAGATGAGAAATCAAGAAAATATTGAATGACAGAAACTTCATAGGGTTGATTAGGTTAACCTACCATAAAAATAGGGTTTATAAATTATAGAGGGTCAACTAGATCGATCTAGTATACTAAATAGGGACTAGAAAAAGATGAAACATGGTATACAAACTATACAAGGTTTATTGTGTCAATCTATTACAATGAATAGGGGTTTGAAAAAGGTACAGGGTCAATTAGGTTGACCCAGTATAGTAATGAGGTAAATTTATAAATTGATGTTATATATGTGAATTGAAATAAGATAAATTTTGCAAGTAGTTTGAAAATAAATAGTTGAAAGGAAACACATAATCAATTAGATTAATGTTGGACAATCCAATTGAAGCATACAACATAAAAACTTTCACCAACTCTAGTTAATGCATGCTTTTACAATACAAAATACAATTGAGCAAACAACAAGAAATCAACTTGGAAAGTAAATAGATAAATAATTGGTTAACCTAGATGTTAATTAGATTATTAAGATAATATTTTAATTGTGATGGGAAGTTGGATATAATTAAGGAAATATAATGTCAATCTAAAGATGGTTTTAGGTAGTTTTGGATGAAAGGGACTGTAGTGGCAATGATATAGGCTTGGTATTAGGGACTACCCACTCACTTCACACACCAAAACAATAAAGGTATTAAGTGTTTATCCATAATATACCATTAACCACATTTTATACTTGATTAGAGTATCAAGTTAGCTCCCCCCTTGGTGATGAAATTCAAGTAGGTTAGCCTTAGGTAGATAAATGTGAAAATGCTAATTTTAGATTATGTGATTTAGTTGTGTGTGCGTAAAATAGAAAATAGTGAACTAAATGATTAATTGAAAATCCACCTAATTAAACTATGTGATTTATTCTAAGCATGTAAGAAACAAGAAAAGAAAGTGTGAATTAATTAATTGTATATAAGGTTAATTATAACTTTAAAACAAGGTACACTATTGATATGGTCAATAATGTATGCAAAAAATATAAAATAGGGTCGATAGGGTTAAACCTATATCATAGAATCAAGGTTTGAAAATGAACAAGGTTGATGGAGTTGATCTATTTATCCAAAAAATACTTGGAACATAAAATTGAGTTGGTAGTGTCGATCCAGTTGACTATTGAAAGATAGTCTTAAAGATTGCAAACTATAAAAGGAAAGATTGTAAATAAAGAGACAAAGAGATAAAAAAGAACCTTGATGGATTAGAGATGTAGAGAATGAATATTTTTATTTAATAACCTTGATATATGCTTGAAAATTTTGCTAATCAAGTTGGCTAGGTCAATAAAGCTTTACAAAAACTTGCTATTGAGTGCTTGAAATGTATAGGGTCGATTGGGTCTACCTAGTACACTAGACTAGATGTCTGAAAATGTACAAGGTTTATTAGGTCAACCTAGTAGTCTAGACTAGATGTATGGAAATTTAAAAAAACTATACTAGGTTGACAAGATCAATCCAGTAGCCTATACCTAAAAACCTGCACACAAAAGTTAGATACTAGGTTGATAGATTCGATCTAATACAGAAAATATATGATAAAATTAATGAAAGAAATGAAATAACATGAATAAATATTTCAAGGGTTAGTTCACATTGATTTACCAAAATGTAATATGAAGGTGAAGCCAAAGTGAAGCTAATGCTAATAATAAAATGGAAACGTGAATACAATCCAACTAGTGGTGGGCTAGATTCATGTTGGGTTCACCAGAATGTATGTAATCAGAAATGCATCATGTCCATAAATTGATCTTGGCTCAAAGAAGATAGGGCATACCTACACTTCTAACTGTGGATACATTTGTTAAGCATGGGTATGACTAATATGGGGATCTACTAGACCTGATTAGGGGATCACTTGTCATAATACACCATGCTAGGAAGAGTTCCAAATCCTACACTCTAACATATTCATGAAACAACCCTAAAAGAGTCTTAGGTTTAATGTTTAATATATTCTAATAACAAGAAAGTATATCTAATCTAGTGCACACCAAAGATTGTGGCACAAAGTGGGGGTTAAAAATAAAACAAACTTAACTAAGCAGACATAGAAGACATATATACTCACATAAATATATACAGAATTCTAATACATTCAAGACATAAGCACAACTACATTATCTATCTACTCTTACAAAGGAGAAATAAAGTTAGGAATACTTACTGTTGACACAGAAGATTACACCTGGGGCAAGGAGGCTGAGCTCCTACCTTCCACACACAATAATGGAAACTCCCCTCTCACCTGTGGGACTGGCACAGCTAGAGGGGAGAGTCTCTAGATAAGGGCTAGCTCCCTTTCATGCATCATGTTCATTCCAATAAGTGCAAACATATATATATATATATATATATATATATATATATATATATATATATATATATATATATATATATATATATATATATATATATATAGTGGGGGGGATGAAAAGGGAGAAATATTTCAGGAAAAAAATCTACCTTTAAGAGGTGATGCACCAAAATAAATTCAACCTTCTCACATTCACACTTAAATCAAACAAACACATACATGCACTTCAGACTTGGCAGAAGGACCAGGCTACAAGAAACACGACAGGGAGGCTCTAATGGAAAATACAAAAAATAGAGATCACCAAAGGTGCTGTGAAATGCACACTAATGTAGTAATTTATTCTATTTTTGCACTTCTAAATATAGCTCTCCTTGTCAACTGCAGAAATGGCACCTTGTAGACAACAGGTATGTTGTTGTCGAACCTATGAAAGCATCAAGAAACAATGACTATACACAAACTAACACTGGAGACATACTCAAAAATATCTATCTAATATAGAGGTAAAAAATGTGTTTATTGATTCAAGTGAAAATTTGCCAGGGCTACACCTTACAAATGTGGAAGATGATTACAAAAATGACAAGTCTCTAATATATAGAAGAAGAAAGGAAGATTTTGGTGCTCATTTTTCTGTCAGTGGCCCATGTGCCTTACGAGCATTAGGAAGAGCAAGCCGCCTAAAAATAAATGTTGTATCGACCTTGGCTTTGACTTCAAGCATTTTTTGACATGGCCACACTGCTTTCTCATTAGTTGAGGCCGCTTCTTGAAGGCACCTACCCAACTTGTCTGCTCATAAATATGAAATGAATAAAAAGGGGTCACACAGTTGGCCGTTCATGTTCTCTAATTGCAATTTTTAGCCACTATTTCACTTTTTGGAGTAATTTCTTGTATTGACACTCCCCTTCGCCACTTGGACAACCTATTTGCTCCATGCTTGGCACTTTGTCTTTTCCCTATTTTGTCTCTTTCTGGCTCTTTTGGCCCTCTGGGGCGATCTTTTGGTGGGTCGCTACATTTCTGGGCTTCCTTTCATGGTTGGCATCCTTTAATTTGACAACAAATGGATATTTCACTATATGAATTTTGACATTCATGTAGTCATCATCACTTTGAAAAATAATGGCTAATTTGCTTCCTTAAAGTTGACGGCTTCTAGGACATCACCGCTTTGACAATTTGTCATCGGGTCCCTCATTGGCTTCTCTACGGGCTTTGTCTTGCTTAGCCTTCTCTATGGGTCTTCTTGCTTGAAGTCCCTTTTTAGCACCTTCCTGAAGGAAAGGTGCCCCTTCGGCCTTTGAAAGTACCCCCTTTATTTTGGGCCGAGAGTCCCCCGCAAGGGCACCTATCCTTCGGGGTCCTTTGGCGGGTCGTTGTGCTCGCTGGATTAATTCTTGGGTCACCATGAACTTTTGTCTATGGAAAATTTTCCTACACCCCTGGCCTTTGCTTTAAACTTCAGCTTGAGTTCCTTCAAACTTTTTGTCTAAAGGAATTCCTTCAGACAAAAAGTCTAAAAGAATTCGGGACTTTTCCTTAGCCAAAATTCCAAAAGTTAAAATGCCCCTTTGAAATGTTCCATTGAAGTGTTCCATGCCCTTCACAAGGGCCTTTGGACTTGAGCTACCCCTTGAAAATTTGGGCATACCCTTGAACCAAAACATCAAACCAAAGAATGGTTCAACAGTTCAAGCGGTTCAACCATTGTGCACCAAGCTAATTGAACTAAGGCAGTTGAACCATCTAGTCAAACCAAACTCGTTGAACCAAGCCATTAAACCAAAATTGGTTCAATGGTTCAATGATGCACATGATGAACTTGTTAATGAGCTAACTGGTCAAACTAGGCCAATTGAACCAAGCTTGTTGAACCAAGCCACTGAACTGAAATTGGTTCAATGGTTCAATAGTTTAATGCTGTTGAATCGAGATGTCGGAACTGAGCGATGAAATTCTATTAAACTAAAGGTCACTTGAACTATATATGTGTAAACCAAGTGCCAATTGAACTAGCGATGTAACTAGCAATTGAGCCAGGAGTGATGGTCTTGAAGATTGAAATGAGGCCTGAACCAGGGCCAAATTAGTCAGACAAGAGCCTAAAAAGTCTTGAAAACCTTAACATTCTATAAACTGATCCTCCTTGCACCAAAAGACTAACTAGCTGAGTCTATAAAAACATGAAGTTTGTAGGGGACTACTAAATCCTTATAAAATATTCTTGCAGAGTCCCTATATTTTATAGGACCTATGCAAAATTAGAAGAAATGGCCTAGAATAGCAAGAAGCAGAAGGGGACCAAAAATTTTGCTTGTTGGGCAAAAATTGGTCAACAAATTGGTGACTCCAAGGGGAATCATGCATGATATGCTTAAAGATTAGTTGCCTTGTAGTCCATTGGGCATGGAGTCAGATGGTAACTTTAAAACAGCAACAGCTCTGATAAGTTCTAGAATCAATCACGTAGATTCACCTCAAAAGGAAAAGAAAAACACATGCAAGGCTAAGAAAACTACTTGTGCAAACAACACTTAAGGAAAATAGGAAAGGAAAACTAAAATCAACCTACTATATATAGTTAACCAGGTATTTTTTATTCCCTCCTAGATCAAAGGGAAAACTTGTTAAGTCCCCTTCTTGGAAAGAAGACTTAAGGTGCCAAGCAAGTAGCTGAATGAAAAGGAGATTTGGTGACCTACTCCTCTTGCCTGTCACCTAATTTGGCTTATACCTAAGTGGAGATTTAAACATGCTTCCAACGTATACGTACTCTGTTTGTTCTTGGAAGCTTGCCTCCTATTGGTTCTTTAGGCTGGTGTATCTCATCAAGAAATCAATTATTGCTAGTTCATCACCTTAAGCCCCTTTATATGCATCATTGACTGGCTTGTTCTCTTCTGCCTCATGCTCGAGTTCCATGGTATGACCATCTTTCTTGATGATTTCAAAGAAGATATCTTCAGATTTAGTAGCCTCTTGAAGGGGTAAATCTAAAAAACTATAGCCTCTTTGCATGCTTGTTTGACCCCCAATGCTACCTTCTCCACTCTTATCTAACTCATAGCCTCCTTGAAGTACAGTGCATCCCGCCCCAATGACCTCAAAAGAATCATTCAAAACATGAAAAAGAGATTGTCCATGCTCCTCCATGTCACTTAAGGTGATCTCCTCCTCATTCACACTCATGAAGTCTCCTTGATCAGTCATGAACTGAGCATACTCCTCTTCACATGCTTCCTTCAAGACAGGTTCCTCCTCAAGAAGGGGTGAAGTGGAAGGTTGATGGATGAACTCATGTGGAAGAGGAGGTAGTCCTTAAACTAGAATCGAATGATTCTCCTCTTTCCATTTGGTCAGCACTTCACCTATATTAGGCATGGCATGATAGCTCTCTTGGGGATGTGTAGGTGGGGTGTGTTCAGACATGGAATGTGTTGTTGGGTCTGAACCATCAATCACATGCTGGCTAAGGAATCTCTCTTTGGATTCCAAATCTATTATCTGCCTATCTATATCCTCTTGGAAGAGCCTTTCTCAAAAGTCACAATCATCATCAGGAGCAAGGGTAGCCTCCTCTTCTTCAAGGTTTTGAGCAAAACCTTTCTCTTCTTCTTCCTTTCTGCCCCAAGACTCCACTATTTGCTTCCAAGTCATGATCTTGGGATTGGAATCTTGCTCTTGTGAATAGGCAGCACCTTTATCCTCTTCAAGGTCCTGAGCTGGTTCATGATGTTCCTTCTTCCAGCTCAAAATTTGGAGATCATGTTGAAAGACTTGAGGAGGTTGGGGAAGATTTGGGAGGATCTGCTCATGTACAAGAAGAGCTATCTGAAAAGAGGCATGTTGAAAAGCTAGGTGTGTGGGATTGAGGGTAGGATCGATTGATGCATCAGATGAGTTAGAATGAGCAAGTGCCATCTGATAGAAAGGATTTGGCACACAAGAGGGGGATTTCATCAGAATAGGAGGGGGTAGACCTTGGGCCAAAATTTCTTGATTTTTTTCCCTCCACTTTACCAATATTTCATCAATATTAAAATCAGCTCGTGGATTGGTGGAAGGGGTGTTTTTTTCCATCAGCTCCTCTGTAGGGTCTAAAATCTTCATCTCTCTTTCTCTAAGCAGTCTCATCCTAGCTTCTAATTCCTCAACTTGCTTAGCTAGATTATCCTCACCTTGTACTTCTTGGAGCTCATGGGAAACACCATAGAGATGGGGAGTGCATGAAGATTGCCATGAAATGCAAGGAGCTTCCTGAGGAAGGGTGGGGGGAACTTGAAAGGGACTAACCTCATCTTGTACCTCACACTCTTAGACAATGTCTTTTGCCTCGTTGCTATTCCATGACTCAATCACTTGATTTCAACTCAAGAAATTTGGACTGGGCATCTCCTTTGGGGTTGATGGGGCCACAATATGAGAGGGTAATGAAGATTTAAATTCCACTTCCCTCGCTACCAAGATGGACTGCTACATCTAAAGATTCACCAATTCGATCTATCTATCAATATTAGCCTTAAACACAAGGTTTGTTGTTTCAAAACTCTCCTCAACATAATTAGGGAAAGGACTTTGACAGGCTTGACTTGGCTCATAAGCAGGGGCTGTATATGACTAATATGATGCTTGGGGCAGTGAGTATGCAGGCTGATAGACTTGGTAAGGCTACCTCTCATAAATACTTAGCTTCTCCTCTAAATATGCAATCAAACCACCCACATCTAGCATCTCATTTGTAAGCCTGTGCCAATTGGCTCTTTGAATAGGATTCCATTCCTTCTTAACTTGATTTAGCACATTTCTCACTTGATGGATGACATGATTAAGAATTTCTTGGCCACATCCCCTTCTGGTGTCAAGATCTATTACATATTTTTCATATCCCAACAGTGGTCACTTGAAGGCAGAAATGGGTTGATTGGCAAACAGACTGGGTTGAGTGGGAGTAGTGACATAATGAGAAGACTGGGCATAAGGCTGATATAGCTTATGGCAGGGTTGAGACTAGCCATATTGAACCTGATAAGGATCAACATAAGGCTGGTGATGATCATAGTTGTGCTAGCCAATGAAAATAGGGTCCATGGCTCAGAATGATGGGATTATACATACCAAAATGTTGTTTCTTGATGGTATTGTACCAGAACTACTTAACTAGTGAATTTAACTCAGAGTCACCATTGGTGTTTGATACGAAAGCCTCCAAAGGCTGATTGGTCGAAGAACACACCAAAATTCTTCAACTTTGTGGACACAACTTGTACTAGTTGGTCCCACTGGGCGTGCCAAAAACTATTGATGCAGAGATTATACCTGGGGCAAGGAGGCCAAGCTCCTTCCTTCCACACGCAAAAATGGAAACTCCCCTCTTGCCTGTGGGACTGGTGAAGCTAGAGGGGAGAGTCTCTAGATAAGGGCTAGCTCCCTTTGATGCATCATGTTCACTCCAGTAAGTGCAAACATATATATATATATATATATATATATATATATATATATATATATATATATAATGGGGGGATGAAAAGGGAGAAAGATTGCAGGAAAACAAATCTACTCTAAAGAGGTGATGCACCAAAATAAATTTGACCTTCTCACATTCAAACTTAAAATAGACAAACACATACATACACTTCAGACTTGGTAGAAGGACTAGGCTGCAAGAAACTCGGTAGGGAGGCTCAAATGGAAAATATAAAAAATAGAGATCACCAAAGGTGTTGTGAAACACACACTTATGTAGTAATTTCTTATGTTTCTACACTTCTAAATATAGCTCTCCTTGTTAGCTATAGAAATGGCACCTTGTAGACAACAGGTATGTTGGTGTCAAACCTGTGAAAGCATCAAGAAATAATGACTAAACACAAACTAACACTCGAGACATACTCAAAAATATCTATCCAAGATAGAGGTAAAAAATGTGTTTATTAATTCAGGTGAAATTTTTCCAGGGCTACGCCTTACAAATATGGAAGATGATTACAAAAATGACAAGTCTCCGATATATAGAAGAAGAAAGGAAGATTTTGGCGCTCATTTTTCTGTCAGTGGCCCATGTGCCGTATGAGCATTGGGAAGAGCAAGCCACCTAAAAATAAATGTTGTATCGACCTTGGCTTTGACTTCAAGAATTTTTTGACATGGCCACGTTGATTTCTCATTAGCTAAGGCTACTTCTTGAAGGCACCTACATAGCTTGTCTACTATGAAATGAAGAAAAAAGGGTCGCATGATTGGCCGTTCACATCCTCTAATTGCAATTTACAGCCACTGTTTCACCTGTTGGAGTAATTTCTTGTATCAATGCTCCCATACACCACTTGGACAACCTATTTTCTCCATTCTTGGAATTTTGTCTTTTCCCTATTTTGTCTCTTTTTGGCTCTTTTGGCCCTCCGGGGTGATCTTCTAGCAGGTTGCTGCATTTCTAGGCTTCCTTTCATGGTTGGCATCCTTTTGTTTGAAACCAAATGGCTATTTCACTATATGAATTTTGACATTCATGTGGCCATCATCACTTTGAAAAACAATGGCTAATTTTCTTCCTTAAAGTTGACAGCTTTTAGGATGTCACCGCTTTGACAATTTGTCATCGGGTCCCTCGTTGGCTTCTCTACGGGCTTGGTCTTGCTCGGCCTTCTTTGTGGGTCTTCTTATTTGAAGTCCCTTTTTAGCACCTTCCTGAAGGGAAGGTGCCCCTTCAGCCTTTGAAATTACCCCCTTTATTTTGGGCTGAGAGTCCCCTGTAAGGGCACATTCCCTTCGGGGTCCTTTGGCGGGTCACTGTGCTCGCTGGATTAATTCCCAGGTCCCCACAGACTTTTGTCCATAGACAATTTTCCCATGCCCCTATCCTTCACTTTGAACTATGGCCTGAGTTCCTTCAGACTTATTGTTTAAAGGATTTCCTTTGGACAAAAAGTCAGAATTCGGGACTTTTCCTTAGCTAAAATTCCAAAAGTTAAAACGCCTCTTTGAAATGTTCCATTGAAGTGTTCCATGCCCTTCGCAAGGGCCTCTAGACTTGAGCTGCCCCTTGACCTTTTGGGCATCCCTTGAACCAAAATGTTGAACCAAAAAATGGTTCAATGGTTCAAGCGGTTCAACTATTGCATGCCAAGCTAATTGAACCAAGGCAGTTGAACGATCTAGTCGAACCAAGCTTGTTAAACCAAGCCATTGAACCAAAATTGGTTCAACGGTTTAAAGTTTTACATGATGAACTTGTCAATGAGCTGACTAATCGAACTAGGCCTTTTGAACCAAGGCCAATGAGCCAATCTCATTGAACCAAGCCATTGAATATAAATTGGTTCAATGGTTCAATGGTTCAATGCTGTTGAATCGAGATGTCTAAATTTAGCGATGAACTTCTATTAAACTAAAGGTTGCTTGAACTGTAGATGGGTGAACCAAGTTCCAATTGAACTAGTGATGGAACCAATGATTAAACCATGAGTGATGGTCTTGAAGATTGAAATGAGGCTTGAACCAGGGCCGAATTCGTTGGATAAGAGCCCAAAAAGTCCTAAAAACCTCAGCATTCTCTGAACTGATCCTCCTTGCACCAAAAGATGAACCAGTTGAGTCTGTAAAAACATGAAGTTTGTAGGGGACTACTGAGTCCTTAGAAAATATTCTTGTAGAGTCCATAGATTTTATAATACCTATGCAAAATCAAAATAAATGGCCTAGAATAGCAAGAGGCAAAAGGGGACCAAAAATTTTGCCTGTTGGGCAAAAATTGGTCAACACTTACCTTGAAAATGAACCCATCGAGCCTCAATCTCTCCCTTGACCAAGGTGATTCACAAAAGATTGTTTTGGTATGTAAGGATAATAAAGACAAATAAGCTCTAGGCTATACAACCTATCTATGCATCCAAAAGACTTCTCCACAAGACAAGATTCATATCTCCAAATAAAGTATGGAACCCTAAGATTTATTCCTCAAAAAGAATGGTCAATAATTATATGTTCATTCACACTTATTATTCTTCACTTCTCAATTGTTAGAAATGAACTTCTATATATAGGCATATCTTGCCCTAAATCCTCTTAGAAACATTAGCTCTATAGGGTCGACCTAGTCGACCCTGTATAATTTTAGGGATAATTCACTAGGTCTAAGCTAGGTTAGACAAAAGGCTAACAAACCTAAAAAGTGAAAAATACCCCTAGACTATATAGGGTTGACCCAGTTGACCTAGTATAACTAACTATCCAAAAGGGAATTAAGGTAGGAAAAGGAGGATGGAAAGAGGAAAATGACTAGAATGGTTAAGCCTGAGAAGAATAATCTTAAGGTTAATGTTTTAGGAGATGAGTGTGTAGATGGGAAGTGTAAAAAGGGAAAAAAATATTATGAATCACCAATGGTCTACCCACCCCTTTCCTAATGTACCCATTAAGGTATGAACTTAGAGAGATTGAGACTCGATGGGTTCTTGTAAGATACAAAGTGTTAGTAATCAATAAAAGTTAAAAATATTATGTGTATACACATTGCACACTTTGTCATTGTTACTTAAGCTATCAAATCACATCATCCACTCACTAGGACACCTCCATGACATTACCATGACATCATTGATAACTCTCTATCATCAATTACTAGGCATGGCACTCAAATTAGATATTTTAAGAAATTTTCAAAGAGCTTAACAATTCATAAAGACAATGATGGCGGTCTTGGATATTTTGAATTTTGGAATTTCCTTTTTTAGATATTATTTAATTTCAAATGGATAATTAAATTGAGCATATAATCTTATTTAGCTTGTTAATTGATTTTAATTAGAATTTTATCTCTTTCAAGATTTGATTCAGTGTGTAAATGCCCAACTTAATAGGTCTATAAGCCTAATTGATAGTTGTGGTGCCTCAAGGTGATTATGGATGAGTTCATGAGAGGTTATTATTACATACGATGGAATACCCCAATTAGGGATGCTTTAACATGATTTTGATTTTTGATGAATGATGCACAAGAAAATTTGGGACATCTAGTGATTCTTAGGTTTAATGTATAATGGTTGGTATGAATCAATCTAAAGTATAATCAGAAGCCATTTGTGGCCAATTTTAGGTGTCTATATCTAGAAATGGATAAAAAATAATTGATGAAAAGAGCCATTATATTCATAATCAATAATGGATTTATGTATAAAATGGGCAAAGGTGATGTACTATGTAGAGTATATTTAATTCATGAGCGAACATAAATTCTTCAAGAGACACATCATGGAATCATAAGTTGACATTTATTAGGAGAATCCACCATGAAGAAGAGACTAAAAAGTTGCCTATGATTGCCTAATATGTTTTAGGATGCACATTGAGTATCAAAACACTACAACATATATCAATGGATGAGAAGGACTAATCAAAAAGACTAAATGCCATTAAACCCCATGTTATCTAAGAATCCATTTTAGAAATAGGGAAATAACTTTTTAGGATCAATAAATTGAAAAAAAAAATTCATGAAAGATTCATATTATTGTGATACATTACTTCACTAAATTGGTAGAAGTTACTGCAACACCTAAATGTAGTGCTAAGGATTAAAAAAATTGTATGATAATATTATAACTAAATTTTGATCTCTTGTGAAGTTGGTTAGTGACGTAGGAACACACTTTATTATAAATAACATTGAACTCTGATAGAAGAAGTTATGATATCACACCAAAAAATTATAACATATAATCCACGAGCCAATGAGAAAGTAAAAGCATCAAACAAATTCCTTGGAAATATGCTCACTAAGATATGAAAGGTGTAAAGATATGATTGGGAGGATTAAATTTATGTGATCATATAGGAATATTTAACAAAATATGAGTGCATGACATGTTTCAACCTATTTTAAGGGGTTTATGGATCAGAATTAGTCATGCTAATGAAATACATAGTTCTTAGTCTGTGAATTACAATGATCATGTGACTAGGAGATTAATATTCTCTTATGGAAAGATATATGAATTTAACTCAGATTGAAGAATCTAGGGAAAGATCAAAATGGACATGTGGAGCATTTTGACCATAACATAAAATGAGTCAACCCAATAAAGTCAAAAACCTTATATAAGGGCATAATACAATTTTTTAGGGTGTGTTATAATTTATTTCATGTCATTTAATGTCTTATTAGCCTTGGTCATGTTCTAATTAAATCATTATGTCATTTTATGTCATTTAGGGGTCATTTTAGAGAATTAAATGCAAATGGTATGGTTTTAAAATCAATACAAGTGTTATAAACTCCTTCTTAATGTCCAATATGTTAGTCCCTATCAGACATGCTAGTTTATAACTGAAAAATTGTAGGTGATAATTGAAAATCAAGAAAGTAAGTTGAAAGGAAGGAGTTTCAAAGGTTGTACAGACTATGAGAGAGAATGGCACATGGGATAAGGTTTTGGGATAGATCTTAAAACTACTTAGACTCATTTATATTCTTTATATAATTTTAAAGTGCCAAAATTAAGCTAAAACCATTCTATCTCTCCATCTTTCCACTATGCACATGAAACTAGTCAACATGTTTCTGATTGGTACAACAAGTAGGAGGACTCCCAAGTCAAAATATATTGGTGGTAGATATTAGACTTGTTCATCTTAAATTTAATGCTTTTATTTTAAGGAATGGTGGCTTATACTTCATGAACAATATTTAATAAGTTGACTATTCATTTTTGCTTGTTATTTCCCACACCTTACAAGTTTTGCTCTTATTTGAGTTAGTCCATACCACTCAATTAGTGATTTTTATTCTAGAGGATTTTATATTCCTCTTATAATTTTTACCATGCTTTAATTCATGTTTTAATATGATTTAATGAGCTAATTAGTTTAGATTGCAAGAAGATGTCACAATGGAGGTTGTAGTCAGGTTCTACTACTTGAAGAAGGTTTGGTACTCTAAAAGGGTCTCTTATGAATGTGATATGTTGTTATTCATTTCTTAATGTTATAAACATACCCTTATTTTCATGATTAGTCTTACAAGTTCATGCTTTGATCAAACACACAATCACATGTGTCACACAGTTAATTTTCTACTTGTCCCCAACTATAGTCATGGTATCTTGAGGTTTGAAAATGTTTATGGGAGGTATATGAAAAGATTAAAAATTTTGAATGTCTTTTTTAAGCATGAAAAACCAATCAGAGGTCCTTTAAACATCATATTATGGATTATGATAGTCAAGTTAATATGTATACATAGTCATACTCCATTAATATACATCTACAGATGCCATGGACAAAATGTCACGATGAATAGGTAAAATTAATTTTGTTTCAAGTCTTTTAATTTTATGGAATCCATTTTAATATATTGAGAGAATATAAGACTTATTTAATGCTTATACAACATGTGCATTTCTCATGTTTCCATTCACTACCCTGTCTGCAACATCAAAGCACACCTATAGTTGCCTATAGAACATTATGTTGAGAGTGTTGTAAATTGTTTCAAATGTTTCAAGATGGGAAGGATGAATTGAGAAACTTTGATAAGGGTGAAACTTCATTAAATGCCTATATTTCATGCATATAGTCTACATTCAACTTTCACTACCTTACATGATACTGTAAGTGCATCTACAGGCTTATATAGAGATGTGAGTGTTGGCATGGAGGAGTTTGATACGTTTACACACCTTCACAAAGTTTATATAGTGGGAAATACTATAGTAGTCATGTTTTAATAAATATGTAAGTAGGTAGGTCTTTAAAATCCATTTTCTAGTTAGTGATTGTGTTTAGGGATAAAATCCCTAAAAAAATCAAAATGTAACCCCTTTAAAGATATCATATAACAATGTTGCATGATTCATAGATGATTCTTGATGCACCCATGATGTATCCTCCACATAGGAGTATAAAATTAAAAATAAAGAGGGTGTGTGACTAGTGGAGAGTATTATTTGGAGACCTCAAAATTATGAATTTGTTCACTGTAGCTAGGTAGTGATGTCTACAGGTTTTGGATTTTAAGTGACCTCTACACTCAAATATGATAAGGTGTGAAGATATTACCATGAAAAATGGTTCTAATAATATTAAATACACATTATGATTCAAAGGTAAACAAGAATGTTTGAATTGTGGGGTTTTTGACCCTATCAACACCTACAAGTGTTCTTTGCCTGAGGTAACTAATCTACAGTTGACTGTGGGGTCCTTCAAGTCCATGGTATTAACTCAACTATAGAAACATATAAACATTAAAATTTTCAAAGTCACAAATTATTCCTAAGGGCTTAGGTGAATATCAATGGTATGTGATTCATGTTTCAATAATGACGCATACCTATAGGACCCTATATTACTCCAAGAGAGTCAATTATAGTTGATTGTAGATGATAGTGATATATAACATGGTGTAATGAGTGTTGGCATAACATGAATATAGATTGAATGAATTACAATGGTTTAAAAATGAATTATAGACCTGAAAGTCGTAGTGAAGTAATAACATAAGGCCTAAATCATGAAAGATCACCTACAGGTGTCCCTTTCAAGCAAGAAACCCAACATGTAGTCTTGACCAATCAAGGTGTATGAATAATTATATGGAAGGTTAGAGTGGTAAATAGATATGTATAATCTTCATCATGGTGATAATAGTCTCAATAATATCTCAAATAGTGAAAATAATACATAGAGAGATTCTCAAAGATAACACATAGTCATACTTGATACCTTGCATACACTCATCTTATTAGTCAAGCCTCGTGGAATAAGGACATGGTTTGAAGGTGTAAACAAAGATGATATAAAGTGTGTGAGCATGGGAAAAACCTCCAAAATGATTTTAGACACCTAAAAATACTCTTATAACATGGAAACAAAGTTTGGAGGGGTTACCATACAAGCAACCTATAGTCTATGGTAAAGCTTACACAAAGTTATCTTCTCAAAAGTTTGTCTTGGGTTTTTTATCATTTAGAGGTATTAGAGATATGATAAAACAATGAAATTTTATAAAGTACATCTTCATAACTTAGGTAAACCCCTCATATATTAAATTTTGTTGAGGCTATAGGGGAGATGCCCTCTATTTTTTATAAGATAGAGGCCACTCCCCAAGGGTGAAAACTTATAATTTTTGATATAAAATGATGAAAATACAAGCTTGAAGTTGATGTAACATTATAAGGGGCATAGACACCAAAAATATGCACACCTACACTTTTGAATGTTGACAACCCCCCAAACCTACCTAGGACCATCTTGGGACCAATTTATACCAATTTGGCCTAACCAAATCCACCCATAGTTAGATTCACAAGTTGACTAAAATTGGCCTTTATGACCTCTTTCCTTTGGAACCTAACCATTGATGGTCAAGGTGACCATTGACAGTCACAATGGGAAACCCTGACCATCGACGGTCATGGTCCACCTCCTTAACAAAGTACATGCAAACCACCCACATTGATTTTCTAAATATAGTTTTTCTAAATCTTGTTATGAGCCTTTGCATGGATAATTTATATTTAGATGGCCTAGTTACACCTTCACTTCCACCTCTTACTTATGCCTATAAGAGAGAGAGGCCTGGGAGGTTAAATCCATTTGCAATAATTATCAAGAGCTTAGGGATTAAGGAATTTTATTTTATAGGTCAATCAATGTCATTAGCATTATCAATCATCATCAACAATCTCATTGAGAGACAACTTACCATTGCATCTTAATCAAGTTCTCAAGTACCATTACTCTACCAAAATCAAGCCAGATTCCACCAATAGGCTAACTACTTCAACCACTCGCCTAATTGACTTCTAGTAAGATAATTACTTGTTTGTCAATATTCACATACTTTATTTTTATTTGATAATCAATCCAACCCTTTCCCATCTTCTAGAATCCATCTTTTAGACCCTATGATTTAGAAATTAACAACCCAAATATTCACATAGTAACTGTCGATGGTTGGCTCAACCATTCATGGTCTACACAACTAACGATAATCATCTTAACCACCAACAGTCACCTTAACCATTGATAGTCACCCTAACTACTAATGGTCACTATGGTACTGAAAACCAATAATATATTTTTGCCCACTTACCCTCAACCAAGAATGATTTTCTATTTTTTTGATCACTCACAGACCTCTTTCAGATTTTCTAAAGCATACTCCAACCCCTTAGCACTAGTATTAATTAGTTTATCACTAATTTGATCATTTCTAGTCTATTTTCTTGAGCAAGCATTCTTGTGTTCAATTTTAGTACGTTTTATTATTGATGCAAGTATCTTCTTTGTAATTTTGTGAACTTAATTATTTAAAATGTGTGGATTGATATCCCCTAAGGAAACCCTTGATTTTGGGATCTAGTTATTGCTAGGAAATACATCCAACTATCTGTCTAACAAATAAATTTACTTTAGTGTTTTCTTATCTACAAGTCTTCCTCCCAAGCCAAAGAGGATATCTTCACAATATTATAATTCAACATGTGCACAAACAAATAGTTTTTTAAACACACCCGTATTGATTTTATTTTCTCTCTTCCTTAGAACTTAAAGTGAAAATTTACATGAAACATTATGACACACCCAATGGGACCTAGAGTCTTTACTCACATTTTTATTTGCATTTGTATGGTTTTCTCTCTATTTATGTTCACAATTGAAACTAAAATTTATTTTGGGTTTAAAATCAGCTACAACCATTACTTGATTTTAACATTAGTTCACTTTGAATTAAAGCACAGTAATCTTATCATAGCACCAATTTTGTTTCACACACTAGCCAAACCACTTTCATTAATTAAACATCAAAACAATTTGAGACAAGGCCCGACTGGGATTTCATCACCTAATAGTCACCCTTTCTTGTCAATCCTACTTGAAGGCCATTATAAAGGGGAGAATCAACTTAGCTCTCTAGTTGAATATAAACTCTGGATATCAATATATATTGTCTAAGCACCCAAAACCTTTATTTTTATGGTGTGTGAAGTGAGGGGGTAGGACCTAATACCAAGCCACGTATTGATTCTAATATAGATTCTTTTGAGCATCTATAAAACCCTAAACCAACCATAGACTTCTTCTATAGTACCTAGTCTACAAGCTAACTTCTATCACACATTCTCATAAACTAAGGCATAAACCAAAAACAAGATTAAAAATAACCTCTATGCTTAATGTAATTTATAGTGTGTGTCTTGATTGCCTTGATAAATTTTTTGTCTTCTTCCTATTTGAGTGGTGAGTTTATTCTTGTTTTCTCTCCCCTTTCTTGTATGGTTCTCACTCACCAGCAGTGAAGAGACCTAGTAGAGTAGAACCCATCACTCAAATCAACCTCTTTTACATCTTCATCTATGGAGTACATCTCCGAGGTAGAAGACTCACCTCATCCATTGGGAAGCCCTACTTTCCCTCTAGTATTTTTTGAAGGAGACATGGACTTTACCATTTTTTTAGATAATAATCTAGTTTCTCTCCAACATTACCTTAACACCTCCCCTCATCATGCCCTAATTCCAACTCCACCTCAAGATCCTCCTTATGGCATGTCATCTTACCTTATGAGGGGTATCCCAATTTCCATGGTTACCACCTACCCTTCAACTACCTAGGCATCTTTATCTACTAACGCCTTTAATTCCATAGCTAAAAACCATCCTATCCAACCAACCACTACCCTTACACCTTCCAGCCCTACCAATGAATCCTCCACCTTAGGAACAACCCTACCATTAACCCACCATACTCCACTTGTTGCTAGAGAACCTACCATTAGCACTGCCAACCTTCCCTCTATCAATCCCAACCCATTGGTCAATACCACTTTACCAAGCTTAGGGGTATTCATCCCTTTTATTTCACTACCTATTATCAGAAAGGTCACTACCTCTCCTTTTGTTACTAACCCAACTACCATTCATGCCTAATCCATAGGAATCCCTCAGTAGGTACCCATCACACCTAATATAAGATACATAATTAACCCACAAGGGTATGTACCCATTACTCTGCCACCTTCATCCACCTATCCTTACATACCACCTACCCAATCTTTAGTATCCACATTCCAAAATGTGATAGTCTCTCAACTACCAAATAATTACTAATGTGTTACCTAATCTCAACCACAATATCCACCTTACAACCCTTTTAGTCCCCCACCTCAAACTAACCTAATGAATATGCTCATGGACAAGATGAAAAACCTCAAGTCATCTATTTTAGGGGCTTATAACATCCTATCCTATGAGAATATTTGTAACAAACCTATTCATCCCTCTGTCACTATCAAACCTTACCCTCCTCAATGAGATCTTTCAAAATTTACCAAATTTTAGAGCAAGAAGGACCCCCAATAATACCTTAGGGATTTTAGACATGCATGTTACATGATTGATTATGATGATGCCCTTATCCTAAAAACATTCCCCATGTCTTTATCTATCCCAACACTTGATTGGTATAATACCCTTACTAGGCATTCAATCTTTTATTTCACCCAACTAGCTCAGGTCTTCTTAGATCACTTTTCCATTAACATTTCCAAGAAGGTCTCTATCACTAATCTATATTCTATCACATAATTTGATGATGAGTCCATTTCCAATTTTTTGTCTCACTGAATAATATTTATTAATTAACTTTGATTTTCCTTGCCTTAGCCTGAACTTATAGAGCTTTTTGCTTGAGCCTACACCAAACATATATCTTCTACACTGCATGTCCAAAGCTTTAGAATTTTTTATGAAGCTTTTACCATGGCATGTAAGCTATAAAAATGGGCCATAGATGAGGCAAAATGATGTTACAAAACAAAAATTCTAACTTAAAGACAAACAAAAGCTCTTTTTCCAAACCAAGTAACCAAGCCAACACTAGAACCAAGAGCAAGGGAACTATGAATGTAGTTATCCTTAAAACTACCCTTCTACCCAAGGTTAATCAATAAAATTCTCCCATTACCTTCAACCAAAGCATCAAAGAAACAAAACCAAAGAAACCAAAAATAGTTCACTCCACTTAGATAATATTATGCCTAGATTCTAGAGAAACTACTAAAAGCTAACATCATACAACTTCCCCCCATCAAACCTCCTTAGTAATTTGATTCTTCTCATTCAACACCTACTTGGTACAATGAGAATGACCTCTATGATTTTCATCAGGTTATTAGACATGGTGTCAATCAATGTAATACTTTAAATAATGTTGTTTAGAGCATTATCAACAAGTGGGAAATCATGCTGGATAATCCCAATGCCCCTCAAAATCAAGATCTTGATATCTATAGGAAGCCTTTTCCTAACCATGCCCCTACTAGAACCAAGGACACATAAGATAAATGTTCTCATGAGGCCCACAAGGTCAATATTGTCCTTAATATTCTTATTAATGGGGAACCTACCATCCAACCTACCTGATTCTCCCCCAATTCACCAACCCAAGTAGTGGAGTCACTTTCCCTTCCTTTAGAGGCCCAAACTGAGGAGGTTGCATTTTCCTTAGATTCACTCATAGAGGTTGTGAAATCATTAAAAACCCATTTTAATAACCTATCCAAACAAAAAACCATTCATAATCCACCATCTCCCCTAGCTGTAGGACAAACTAAAACTATGTATGTCATGCCTAAGGGAGCAATGTTTTCATAAACACCCCTCATGGAGCAACCACCTAGTCTAAACTTACATATCTTACTTGAGGAAACAAACAAGGCTAAAAATCCTCCTCCTTAGCCCATATGTGTATCCTTAACACCCACTACTTAGGAGGCTAGACTAGTATACAAAACTTTTTCCAAACTCATTCAAAAGTTAGGTATGGTCACAAAACCAGACATGGATCAAACCAATTTCAAACAATAGTTAGGGATTCCTTACACCCACAAACCTAAACCTTCCATCATGATTTTAACCAACCAATCCATCATTTTTCCACCACCTCTTAAACTGATCAAAACTTCTACCAACCCCTCACCTTCTCTATCAACTAGAATAACCACCTTTCCAATGACCACACCACCAACCAAACCTTCCAAAACTCTTGGTGCCTTCCCTACATGAAGCATGGTTCACCCATCCTTCAAATTGAAATTAATCTCATCCAATCCTATACCCAAACCAACTAAGGGGACAAAACCATTGAAGAGCCACATGGCTAGGATTCTACCTCCCTTTACCTTGACTTCTATCTTAGGGCCTCATCCCTCAACTTTACCTAAAAAGCAATCTCCTTTTAACATATGTCATCCACCACTATTGGTTACCCCAGCCCACTTACTATCTAATGTGTCAATCCTTCCTAGATTACTAATAGCTATACTATCAAACTCAAACACCCCAACCACTAGCATAACCAAACCTAAACCATTAACTAGAAAAACCACCTTACCTAAACCCTCTCTCACCAAACCCATTACTACCAACATGCCCATCTTACCAAACAAAACCATAACCTCTAGACCTTTCCCACCTCTATTTTAATCCTATATAACCATTTTTCAAAGCTTACTATAAGACTCTTACCTCACTTTACCCCCTATTAGGCCCTTTAATCCTCTTGGTTTGAAACTAGCTTGGTATAATGACCGTCAAATATGTTCATATCATAAGACACCTAAGCATGACATGGAGAGTTAAAAATCTCTCAAATCCATTATCCATCAACTATATGATGAGGATGATCTTTTAGTAGATGAACTTCCCTCAACTCCTCTACTAATGTACCCAACAACCATTTTCTAATGCATCACTAATCCTCCACTCTCACTTTAGAGTGATGGAGAATCTACCCAAACTCCTATCACACCTTTCCACTTTATCCATACCACTAATGTAGTCAAATAATCAAAAAAAAAGGATAAAGGGAAGACCAAAGTGTCCATCCCATGGACATACCCACCTTCTCATCATAAATGACACTAGATCCAAATCTCTTCATCTTCAACTAAGCCCAAATTTACCATCTTAGGCACCTTTGAGGCTAGTCCCTTTGAATCCATCGGGAGGGTCATTCTTAAGCAAATCTAATAGAATATAGCTAAGATGAGCCTCTACAATCTCATTTTTACCTCACCTCACCATCAACAGGCTATGTTTGAATCTATGTAAGCTATTGATGTCTGACTGGGCAACTCCCCACCTATAAAGGCCTTCATAAGTACTCTTCAACTCTCCACCCTTATTAATTTCAAGGACTCAAAGATACCCTCTATCCACCCTTAGGATCTAGATCCTCCTCTCTTTATTACCTCCCAGATCAACCAAACCCACATCAAATGGGTTATGATTGATGGGGGATCCAGCATCAACATTATCTCTTCTCATGCCTATGACCAACTCAAATTAATAGATAATGTCATGTCCCAAACTTTATCTATCCTTAGATCCTTTAATGATAGTATGACCACTACCCTGGGAGCTATTGTCTTAAACATTCAACTTAGATCACACATGTTCCCCAAACTCTTCTATGTGTTCAAAGGTTAATTCTAATATAATGTTATACTAGGGAGACCTTAGATCCATGCTATGGGTTGTGTACCTTCTATCCTTCACCATTGTTTCAAATTTGAGTATGAGGATCAGGTTATTACCATACAAGATGAACCAAGCCCTTTTTTAGCATGCAATATGACCTACCAAGCCAATGCCATCCTCTTCCCTTTAACAAAAGCACCCCAAGCCGTCACTAAGCCCTTAACCACAAATAATGAAGCCATTGCTTCTTCTTTCGTAGAGGTATCTACCAGTTCATCTATTCTCATGGACCAAATACCCACCATTGATCCATTGTAATCTACCTTCCAATGCCTTACCCTTGGATAATACCATCTCCTTACCCTCAATGCTTTTCCTACTTCCTAAGAGTGTAAGAAACTCAACCACCAATTAGGTTATGACCCCAACATTGGAGATATTACTCCCCTAGGGACTTTGAGCTACCAAACCTACATTATTTATATGGGAATTGAGAAGCCACTTCATGCCACTGCCACTCCCTCTTCACCATAACCATTCACCTCTACATTCTCTTACTTGGTCAACCCAAAATTTGCCAAAGGATACCTCCATAGGTGTGCTTGGAAAGGGTTTAGCTTAGGATGATATTAGCATGGCCCACACACATTGATCTTTATTATGACCCAAAAGCCTCACAAGAAGCATAGCCCTGGCTTCATTCTACATAATAATAAGAAATCCAAATAACCTACCACTACCACTATTGTATAAGAGATCGCTTCCTCACCAACACCCCCTCCAACTAAGTGTGAGGATGAGGACATCATCCCACCTAACTTTGTTTTTCCTTTAACATGATTACCCTCAACCCCTTGACTTATTAAAAAGAAGGAATGCTAGTATCCATCTCTTTGATCCATCTTGAACTGGTGGGAGAAGACTCTCCTACCATTAACACTGTCTAGTGTTAGGATGATGATTCTATTTTCACATACCTTGGTGCACTTGATTCCTTCATCCACAAATCCTTGCCTCTATAATCCTTAACCATGTTTAATGAATCCAATATAGATATTGACATAGGCACTTTGAGTAACCCTTATCTTATAAAACTAGGCCAATCTCTAACTTTTGAGGAACTTTAGGACTTCTCTACCTTCTTCCAAGACTACAAAATTTCATTCACCTAGTCATATGTTGATATTCCTAATAATGACCCAAACATTGATATCTTTAGGAATCCTTTTCCTAACCATGCCCCTACAAAAACCAATGACACATAAGATAAATGTTCTCGTGAGGCCCACAAGGTCAATATGGTCCTTACTATGCTTATTAATGGGGAACCTACCATCCAACCTACCTAATTCTCCCCCACTTCACCCACCCAAGTGGTGGAGTCACTTTCCCTTCCTTTAGAGGCCCAAATTGAGGAGGTTGCATTTTCCCTAGATTCACTCATAGAAACTATGGAATCATTAAAAACCCCTTTGAATAACCTATCCAAACAAAAAACCATTCATAATCCACCATCTCCCCTAACTGTAAGACAAACTAAAACTATGTATGTCATGCTTAGGGGAGCAATGTTTTCATAAACACCCCTCATGGAGCAGCCACCTAGTCTATACTTACATCCCTTACTTGAGGAAACATACAAGGCTAAAACTCCTTCTCCATAGCCCATATGTGTATCCTTAACACCAACTACTTGGGAGGCTAAACTAGTATTTAAAACTTTTTCCAAACTCATTCAAAAGTTAGGTATGGTAAAAAAACCGGACATGGTTCAAACCAATTTCAGACAATAGTTAGGGATTCCTTACATCCACAAACCTAAAGCTTCCATCATGATTTTAACTAACCAATCCATCATTTTTCCACCACCTCTTAAACTAATCAAAACTTCTACCAACCCCTCACCTTCTCTACCAACTAGAATAACCACCTTTCCAATGACCACACCACCAACCAAAACTTCCAAAACTCTTGGTGCCTTCCCTACATGAAGCATGGTTCACCCATCCTTCAAAGTGGAATTAATCACATCCAAGCCTATACCCAAACCTCAACCCAAACCAACCAAGGGGACAAAACCATTGAAGAGCCACATGGCTAGGATTTTACCTCCCTTTACCTTACCTTCTATCTTAGACTTTACCTAAAAAGCAATCTCCTTTTAACATATGTCATCCACCACTATTGATTACACCAGCCCACTTACTATCTAATGTGTTAGTCCTTCCTAGATTACCAATAGCCATACTATCAAACTCAAACACCCCAACAACTAGCATACCCAAACTTAAACCATTAACTAGAAAAACCACCTTACCTAAACCCTCTCTCACCAAACCCATTACTACCAACATGCGCATCTTAACAAATAAAACCATAACCTCTAGACCTTTCCCACCTCTATTTGAATCATATATAACCATTTTTTAAAGGTTACTATAAGCGTCTTACCTCACTTTACCCCCTATTAGGCCCTTTAATCCTCTTGGTTCGAAACTAGCTTGGTATAATGACCGCCAAATATGTTCATATCATAAGACACCTAGGCATGACATGCAGAGTTACAAATCTCTCCAATCCATTATCCATCAACTATATGATGAGGATGATCTTTTAGTAGATGAACTTCCCTCAACTCCTCTACTAATGTACCCAACAACCATTTTCTAATGCATCACTAATCCTCCACTCTCACTTTAGAGTGATGGAGAATCTACCCAAACTCCTATCACACCTTTCCACTCTATCCATACCATTAATGTGGTCACACAATCACAAAAAAAGGATAAATGGAATACCAAAGTGTCCATCCCATGGACATAACCACCTCTCATCTTAAACGACACTAGATCCCAATCTCTTCATCTTCAACTAAGCCCAAATTTACCATCTTAGGCACCTTTGAGGCTAATCCCTTTGAATCCATCAGGAGGGTCATTCTTAAGCAACTCCACTAGAATCTAGCTAAGATGAGCCTCTACAATCTCATTTTTACCTCACCTCACCATCAATAGGCTATGATTGAATCTATGCAAGCTATAGATGTCAGACTAGGAAACTCCCCACCTATAAAGGCCTTCATAGGTACTCTTCAACTCTCCACCCTTATTATTTTCAAGGACTCAAAGATAACCTCTATCCACCCTTAGGAGCTAGATCCTCCTCTCTTTATTACCTCACAAATCAACCAAACCCACATCAAATGGGTTATGATTGATGGGGGAGCTAGCATCAACATCATCTCTTCTCATGCCTATGACCAACTCAAATTACTAGATAATGTCATGTCCCAAACTTTATCTATCCTTAGATCCTTTAATGATATCATGACCACTACATTGGGAACTATTGTCTTACACATTCAGCTTAGATCACACATGTTCCCCAAACTCTTCTATGTGGTCAAAGGTTAATTCTAATATAATGTTATACTAGGGAGGCCTTAGATCCATGTTATGGGTTGCATACCTTCTATCCTTCACCATTGTGTCAAATTTGAGGATGAGGGTCAGGTTATTACCATACAAGATGAACCAAGCCCTTTTATAGCATGCAATATGACATACCAACCCAATGCCATCCTCTTCCCTTTGATAAAAGCACCCCAAGCATCTGTCACCAAGTCCTTCACCACA
Organism: Torreya grandis; assembly: GCA_037957365.1. Taxonomy (NCBI): domain Eukaryota; kingdom Viridiplantae; phylum Streptophyta; class Pinopsida; order Cupressales; family Taxaceae; genus Torreya; species Torreya grandis. The sequence goes on from JARHVA010002334.1 coordinate 505,017, forward strand.
AATAATGAAGCCATTGGTTCTTCTTTCATAGAGGTATCTACCAGTTCATCTATTCTCATGGACCAAATACCCACCATTGATCCATTGTAATCTACCTTTCAATGCCTTACCCTTGGAGAATACCATCTCCTTACCCTCAATGCTTTCCCTACTCCCTAAGACTATAAGAAACTCAACCACCAACTAGGTTATGACCCCAACATTGGAGCTATTACTCCCCTAGGGACTTTGAGCTACCAAACCTACATTATTTATATGGGAATTGACAAGCCACTTCATGCCACTGCCACTCCCTCTTCACCATAACCATTCACCTCTACATTCTCTTACTTGGCCAACCCAAAATTTGCCAAAGTATACCTCCATAGGTGTGCTTGGAAAGGGTTTAGCTTAGGATGATATTAGCATGGCCCACACACATTGATCTTTATTATGACCTAAAAGCCTCACAAGAAGAATAGCCCTAGCTTCATTATACCCAATAATAAGAAATCCAAATAACCTACCAATACCACTATTGCATAAGAGACCCCTTCCTCACCAACACCCCCTCTAACTAGTGTGAGAATAAGGACATCATCCCACCTAACATTGTTTTTCCTTTAACATGATTACCCTCAACCCCTTGACTTATTAAAAAGAAGGAATGTTAGTATCCATCTCTTTGATCCATCTTGAACTAGTGGGAGAAGACTCTCCTACCATTAACACTATCTATTGTTAGGATGATGATTCTTGTTTCTACGCTAAATCGTTTTCTACATTCAAAGAAGAAATTAAGAAACTAAAAGATGGTCAAGGCTAGAAGATACCTGGATATGGTCGTGCGCACTAAAATTAGACATAGGAAGGTACTCCTCTTTGGCTGTGGAGGAATGACACCTGCGAAGAAAAAGAGACTAAACACGAAAAATGTTAGTCAAGGATATGGTGGGCTGTCAGGCAAACGCCTGATCCCAGAAGTACGGAGACTTCCTAGAAGGATATCAACCCACTAGTTTAAAACAAAATATTTGACTGAAGTAGAAATAATGAAAGATAGAATGACAAAAAATAAGAGATGAGAAGCAAAATACATACCTGAGTAGCAAACTGCTCCTACACAGTCGCCGGTGTCGGTCTCTGTGCCGGCGTCGGTCAGGGGAAGGTGCTGACGTCGGTTAAAGTGACAGCATCAGTCAGGGTACTGACCGACATTGGTTAGGGCAACAGCTCTAGATAGAGTCTGGATGGGTCTGGTTGAGTCGAGACAGGGTCTGGTCGAGTCTGGACAGGGTCTGGGGGTTTGCAGAAGGTTTGTTGTTTTGTTTGGGGTTTGTGCAGAAAGTTTGAACAGAGTTACAGACTATGTAGTCAGGGGATAGTAGATAGAGGTGTAAAGGGAAGGAGTAAGGTCTTGTGTCTGAGAGTCTAAGTCTAAATAGAGGTGATGCCAGTAAATAAAAAATAATAACCAGAGAGAAACAAAACATAGAGCAAGATACTTACCTATTATACGCTTGAAGATGAAGTCAGAGACGTGATTGACGTTGTTGCTGTGCTGCCAAATGACTAAAGTAGAGTTCTGTTCTAGAGAGAGAGACACGCAGAAGATCGATTGCAGGTTGGTTGGATGCAAGAGATGGTTGATCACCAGAGTTGATTGATCGCAAGAGTTTTTGTTGAATGAATGAATTAGTTTGTTGAATAATGAATCTAGTTGATCAAATGAAGAGGTTGCAGATGAAGGTGAGGGACGGTTTGATAATCGATTGGGAAACCGATTGGGAACTGAATGGATAATAGGTAACAGAATAATGGTTCCTGTGTTCGGATCGAGAATGCAGTGCTAAGGAGAACTGACGTTGGCAGGACCACCGATGTTGGCCGATAAGTGACCGATGTCAGCAACATCGGTCGGGTGGTGACCATGGTCAGCAGATGCAGAATGGGGGCAGAGACTAACTTTAGCCTTTTGCTCATTTTGACATGCTGCCAGGGTCAAGGCTAGTGGGAAAATGGTTGATAGGGGTTAAATAGGTGAGGGAAAATAAAATAGGGGATGACCAGGGGAGTAGACACGATTTTAGTGTCTACATTTTCCCTTTTTTATCTTGTTGGTTGTTCTGGACAAACTGCAAGACAAAAATAGGAGTGATTGCCCCAGGTGAGGGATAAGGTTGATTTCATCTTGTTGGTTGTTCGAATGAACTGCAAGACAAAAATAGGAAGTGGATTGCCCCGATTATGGATGAGGTATTCCCCCTCAAAGTAGGAGTTGAGGGAAGGGAACCGGGAATTGGGTGCTGATTTGACAAAGAGTAGATGAAAAAGGGGTGAGGGTGAATGCTACAAAAGTTGTGATTGCGTGCATACCACTTCACAAGATGGTCAAGTCAAAGTGTCGCAGGTCAAGGGTCAGGGAGTGCCAAAATTGAAATAACCAGGCCCTAGCATTTAGTCGTCTGCTGATTGGGTTATTCAATCGAAGTTGAAGCTCCAATGGGTCATCGCGTTTCAGGTATCTCGGGCTCAGGAATTGCTCTTAGAAACACAAAAAAGTCACAAATTGTGTGGATCAATTGGCTTGTGATCCTATACTTGTGAGAGTCCAAAAAAAATAGTCTACGCACAATTTTGCTAACCAGTCATGAGGTAGCATACATGCAAAAACAACCAAGGCAACATTGTCTTGGAAGTGGTCGAGGTCGGAGGAGATAGGCATGATCTCCAATGGTTGTTGGTCAAGGGGAGGAATGGACAAAAGGATGTGGCCGAGCTAACCTCAGATGACCCCATGTCAACTGAGTGCTACCTACATAGCCCCGGTCATAGGGCCTCAGGCCAATGTAGTTCTCCCTAGAAGGGAGGAAGGGTCAAAGGGATGGCATCGGTCATGGTCGAGGGCAAGGTTATGGTTAAAAGGAGGAAAGAAGGTTTTTCTATCAGGGAGATGAACAAATGAGGGTGGTTGAGCTAACCCCAAAAGACAGTCGTGTCATCTGAGTGTGGCCTACATAGCCCCGGTCATAGGGCCTCAGACCAATGTAGTTCAGACAAAGGGTCCAAGTGGTAGACAGGTGGTCAAAATGGTTGATAGATTGGTCTTGGTCATGATGGAATGATGATGGGAAGAAGATGTTGTAGCCTTTTCCATATTATATGATGGTGTATTCTAAAACATTGGTCAAGGGGTCTTTCATCCCTAGCAATTTTCCATAGTCATGATGGATGTATGCTAAAGATGAATTGAAGTTTATTTACGCTTCAACAAGTATTGGTTTATGCTTAACATAAATTGCGGCTGGTCGATAATTTCCATGTGTATTGGTGTCCATAGAAACTAGGGTGAATAGGCTATGGGAGTGGTCTAAAAAGAGAGTTGAGTTGAGTTGATTGACAAGTGATGAAGGTGAATGTGACCAAAGTGTAGAAGAAGTGAAAAGCATAGTGCTCTTTCATTGACAAGGATGAAAAAGATAGCATAGATAGGGGTTATTAGAACTAAGAGCCCCATTCATGTGTTACATCATTGACCATAGTTATGTTAGAACGGTAATCGAATCACTTTGACATTAAAGTGAGCTCGAAGTCCCTTGAGCAGGTGATAGGAGGAGGAAAAAAAGGGTAACCCATTTTAAGAGCAGAGATAACTTTGCCCCTTTTTATAGGAGACCCTGAGACAACTATAAGTCAAGTCCATGACTCATTTTTTTTTTTTTTTTTGCACAGACTGATCAATGCGGGAAGTCTGCATAGAGATGTCATTTGCTTGGTGGTCAGTTGTGAAGCTGATCGATGTGGGAAGCTTCGAAGATAGTGTTGTTTATTGCCAGATTAGTCATAGCCATCCTTCGAGGGAGTGGTCTAGATTTTTGTTTAATATAAGGGCTTTTGAATAGCTGTCCTTCGAGGGAGCAATCTATTAATTATAGCAATGATAGTATATCTATCCTTCGAGGGAGCAGTCTACCTTTTGATTTGATATTGATATAGTGACCATGGATATTTTGACATCTTGATTTGTTTTTACAGAAATGTGAGTCATGGACAAGATTATAGAAGGTCAAGGGTTCCCTTTCATTAGGACAAAGCATCCATACATCATAAAAGGGTTATAGGAATTGTTAAGAGGAATAGGGATGAAAGGAATTAGGACTTAAGAGGATGGGGATTGCTCAAGGGATGAGCTCAAGTTAAGTGTCAAGTGGACGAGTACTCGACTAGCAGTAGAACGGTCACAGATGAAAGGCATAAAAAGGTTCAGGTTCTGATAAGTCCCTAGTCCATGCTTGTGCATGATAATAAAAGGTCCAAGCCAATTAGGAGCAAACTTGCCCTATTTGGCTCTTTCCAGATTGGTCAGGTGTTGATGGTGGATGTGAAGTTGGTTGATATGGTCGCTGATTGGTCGAGACTGGTTGAATGTTTTGATAGAAAGGTTGGTTGAATGTTTGGGTTGAATGTTTGGTTGATTTGATATTTGATTGTTGATTGGTTGAGACTGGTTGAATGTTTGATCAAAGGTAGGGTCGATGGACACTTGGTCGAGGTTTAGGATTAAAGGAGTGATTGATATTTGATTGAGACTAGGTTAAAAAATTGGTCGAGGTTTGGATGAAGGTTGAATTCCCCCAGCGGCTAGGGAGAATGTTTAACAAATTGGTTAAGATCGGTTGAGGTTTAGTGGTCAGATGGACTGTGTTGATGTCGAATAAGGGGGTTAAAGGTGGCAAAGGGACCATAGTCTGGCATGGAGATCCCAATTTTGGTGATGAGGTTGGAGAAGCATGAGTTGGTGTTGATGATTTGTCAAGGGGGTGGTCAAGAGGATCCTTGATGAGAAGGGAATCCTTTCTCCATTGTTGATGAATGACAGCTTTAAGAGCACAACAACCCTCAGTGTCATGTCTAGGAGTGTGATGATAATGATAGAATTTAGAGTTGTCGAACCAAGATGGCCTTGATCTGAGAGTTGATGAGAGGGGCAGTGTTGAAGATTTATTAATGATGTGGTCGAGAAGAAGGGTGTCATTCCCCAAACATTGGCGAATGACAACCTTGAGGGCACAATAATGCTCAGTGTCATGCCCAGGTGTGCGATGATACGCACAAATGTGAGTGTCATCGAACCAGGGTGGTTTTGGTCCGAGAGATTGATATGGTTTAAGAGGCAGGAGATAGATACGAGAGGACTGCAACAATTGCCGTAACAGCAAGGCATAAGAACCTGCTAATGGGTCTGGATGTTTTGTTGTAATGAGGGCTGATGACTTTGGTTTAGGAGGTGTAAGAGGTGTTGGTCGATGGTTTGGAGGAGATATAAGTCTGATGGGTTGAGAGAGTATTGGAGGTGACTTGCCTCTGTGAAGTATGGGAGTGGGAAGCACTCCTATTAAATTGGATGGATGTGGGCCTAGGATTGAAGGTAATGATGAAGGTGGGGGAGGAGTCCTCCGATGTGGTCTAGTGGTCTTCATTGGTCTGGGGTGAGGGCCACTATTATGTGAGGCGAGGTTAGATATGGGTTTGGATTCGGATGTGGACGGAGGTGAGTGAGCTGTAGCAATCTCAGGCAAAAGGCAAGAGGAAACCGTGATTGGGTCTTCCTCGATCGAAATGGGTGAAGAGATTGGGTCTTCTCTTGATGGAGAAGAAATAGAAGAGTGCAGCTCCTCAAGTGGGCAGAGGGCATGGACGATCGTGCCTCCTACTTATGCTTGAGGAGTAGGTGAGGTAGGGTCTTCGGATGAAGGCGGGCTTGATGGCGTCAGTGTGGTCAAGGCATCCTCCAGTATAAGAGAGGTAGATGGAGGAATAATAGGATAAGAAGGTTCTTCATCCTTTGATAGAGAAATAGGAGAAGAAGGGTCTTCTGCCTGTGAAGGAGGTTGGTCGGGGACAAGAGGCAAGATAATGTTGATTGTGTGAATATTATGGTCTTGAGGGTCATTGGTCATAGTCTGGACATGGTTTTGATTAAGAGGGTGGTTTGGAAAAGGGTTTTTGAAGATGTCGATATGTTGGTTGGGTGGGGCATTCGGGTTATCTAAAATAAAATCTCCCTTGTCGATCATGTCTTGGATGATGTTTTTGAAAGTTTGATAGTGATCCGTGTTATGGCCTTTGACACGGTGATAGTTGCAAAAGTGGTTCTCCATGTACCATGCAGGGATAGGTATTGAGGGGTTGAATTGATGTGGTCGGATTGAAGAGAGATTGAGGACCCCCTGCTTGACGAGTTTATCCAAGACAGAGGCATGACTCCCCAATTGGAGTGAATTGACGCTGTATGGATTGACGTTGAAAATGTTTATTGATATAGTCTAATGTTGAAGATGATGGTCGGTTGGTTATTGTTGAAGATGATGGTCTAAAGATGATAGTGTTTGCCAACCCCTTGGATTGAGAGTGGGTAGAAGAAGGTCTGGAAGAAGAATGGTCATTGGTTCTTGTGTTAGTGTTACGCAATTTGACCTTATCTTCTTCAATGGCATAGAGTTCAAGCTTTCGGGCCATGGTGAAGGCCTCATCGAAAGTGTGGAATGTTTGAACCTGCAAGGTGGATGAGATGTGATTGGCACATGCTCAGGAAAAGAGCTCAATGAGCTCGGGTTGAGGTAAGGAGAAGGAGAGCTGGTTAATCAAGCCTCTCCAACGGGTGACAAAATTGACTATTGATTTGTCGTCAAATTGCCTAATGGAGTAAAGGTCTATGATCGAGACTTGTTTAGTGATATTTATTGAGAAATGGTCAACAAATAATTGGGCGAGTTGAATGAATGAAAAGATAGAATGTCTAGCAAGAGAGCTATACCAGTCAAGGGCAGGGCCAGAAAGAGACATAGGAAATGTGCGTAGAAGTAACGCATCATCGTGGATGATAAGGTAATAGGCATGTCTGAATGCCCATAGATGTTGTTGCGGGTCCTCCTTACTCTGGAAGTGAGTGAATTTAGGAAGCTCCCAATGGTTAGGGTATGGTCGGATAGGGACAGAAGGATGGATGGGCTCGTTGCAAATCTGGTCATATGAAGAGACATTACTTGAACCAGAGATAAAAGCTTCAAGACTAGACATTTTATCCATCAGCATCTTGATGACGTCTGCTGATGGATTGGTGGACGAGGCACCCCCTTGGTTGTAAGGTGCTTGAAAGAGGCTAGAGGAGGCATACGACGTAGTCGGTTGTACCGGTAAGGGTGCAACGTACGGATGACTAGTTGCAGGCACAGAAGTAGAGGCTAAGGGTGGTTGGGTTATGAAGGTAGAAGGCATAGGCTGACTGGATACTGCCAAAGGAGGTTGTGTGGTGGCATGGGAAAAAGAGGAGGTAGGCACTCCTGCATATATGGGCGCAAGAGTGTGTGGGGTCGAGACAATAAAGTTCTGGTATGATGTAGAACTTGTTTGAATTGCGTGTAGTTGAGGGGGTAATGAAACCCCGATGGAGGTCAGTCTAAAAATAGACGAGGAGGCCAAACTTTGCGTATTGGCCATGGTCAGGTTAACGGTTGAGGTGAAAGGCTGGGTAGCGGATGATGTTGATGTCATCGCCACTTCACCCGAAAGGTCTCGCGTTGGGTTTCTTGCGAGATAGTTTTGGAGGGCTGTGACATTGAGGTTCAAGAATCTTTTGAAATCTTGGTCCCCTTCAGGGATGATGGGCATCTGGGTTGGGGATGATCTAATAGGAATTATTTCAGTCTCTGAGTGGAACTCCATTATAGGATTGGTTATAGACGGGGTAGGCAAAAGCGGTTGACATCTAGCGTGGTCAAGAAGAGCCTTGGTTTGACTACGAGGCAGAACCATTCAATGCAAGAAGGAATGTCCTCACAAGCTCAAACAAGCAGATAAGAACTAAAAAGATGAAGAACACAAGCAGATCCTAAAACCCTAGAAGTAGATTATTAGGATTATAATGGCTTATGCCTTAGAATGTGTGTAGAGGAAGATTGGCTTTTGAGTCAGGTCCTAGAAGAAGCAGTCTATGGGTGGTTTCAGGTTATTTATGGTGCTCAAGAAGTCTATGTTAGGTTTCGTACAAGGCCTGGTGTTAAGGAGCAAGCTCCCCTCACTTCACGAGTCCAGTGATAAACTGGGCCTGCTAGCCAAAATATACTTCCCCTAGAGATTAGGCTCCGCCAGAGAATGGAGTGGGCTTTTTCCTTGGTGATGAAATCCAAGTAAGATCACTGGGATGGGTAAGGTATCCGTTGGGGGATGAAATCCCAGTCAGGCCTTGTCTCAGGTAAGTTAAAATGTTTGTTTTGTGCAAGTGGTTTGGTCATGTAACATCAAGTGATCTAGATTAATTCAATATGTGTTTGTTAATTACTAAGTGTGGTCTAAGAGATGCAGGCAAACATAAATGAATGCAAAGTGTTTTAATACCCAAGTCAAAATGTTTGTTCGTATGAAGACGAATGGAGAAAGAGTCGAAGAATATGAGTTTTGACTAGTCTAGAAGTGCAAGAAAGAAAATAAAAGTTCTTTTTAGTCCTGCTTATGATGCGATTAAGAAGAGATGAAAGAGGTGAAAAAGGAAGGAACCTAATGCACCTATATGAACGAAAGAAAGAAAGAACCCAAGGAAGGCCTTAGGGTCCCACCGGGCGTGCCAGAATGTTTCTATGCTAAATTGCTTTCTACATTCAAAGAAGAAATTAAGAAACTAAAAGATGGTCAAGGCTAGAAGATACCTAGATATGGTCATGCGCACCAAAATTAGACATTGGAAGGTACTCCTCTTTGGCTATGGAGGAATGACACCTGTGAAGAAAAAGAGACTAAACACGAAAAATGTTAGTCAAGGATATGGTGGGCTGTCAGGCAAATGCCTAATCTTAGAAGTATGAAGACTTCGTAGAAGGATATCAACCCACTAGTTTAAAATAGAATATTTTATTGAAGTAGAAATAATGAAAGATAGAATGACAAAAAATAAGATATGAGAAGCAAAATACATACCTGAGTAGCAAACTGCTCCTGCACAGTCGCCGGTGTTGGTCTCTGTGCCAGCGTCGGTCGGGGTACTGACTGGCGTCAGTCGGGGCAACAGCTCTAGAGAGAGTTTGGATGGGTCTGGTTGAGTCAGGACAAGGTCTGGTCGAGTCTGGACAGGGTCTCGGGGTTTGCAGAAGGTTTGTTGTTTTGTTTGGGGTTTGTGTAGGAAGTCTGAATAGAGTTATAGACTATGTAGTCAGGGGATAGTAGACAGAGGTGTAAAGGGAAGGAGTAAGGTCTCGTGTCTGAGAGTCTAAGTCTAAATAGGGGTGATGGCAGTAAATAAAAAACAATAACCAGAGAGAAACAAAACACAGAGCAAGATACTTACCTGTTATATGCTTGAAGATGAAGTCGGAGACATGATTGACGTTGTCGTTGTGCTGCCAAATGATCAAAGCAGAGTTCCTATTCCAGAGAGAGAGACACGCAGAAGATCGATTACAGGTTGGTTGGATGCAAGAGATGGTTGACCACCAGAGTTGATTGATCGCAAGAGTTTTTGTTGAATGAATGAACTGGTTGGTTGAATAATGAATCTAGTTGATCGAATGAAGAGTTTGTGGATGAAGGCGAGGGACGGTTCGATAACTGATTGGGAAACTGATTGGGAACTAAATGGATAATGGGTAACAGAATAATGGTTCCTATGTTTAGATTGAGAACACAGTGCTAAGGAAAACTGACGTCGGCAGGACCGCCGACGTCGGCCGATAAGTGACCAATGTCGGCGATGTCGATCGGGTGGTGGCCATGGTCAGCAGATGCAGAATGGGGGCAGAGACTAACTTTAGCCTTTTGCTCATTTTGACATGCTACCAGGGTCAAGGCTAGTGGGAAAATGGTTGACAGGGGTTAAATAGGCGAGGGAGAATAAAATGGGAGATGACCAGGGGAGTAGACACGATTTCGGTGTCTACAATTCTATTCTCACATACCTTGGTGCACTTGATTCCTTCATCAACAAATCCTTGCCTCTCGAATCCTTAACCATGTTAAATGAATCCAATATAGATATTGACATAGGCACTTTGAGTAAACCTTATATTATAAAACTAGGCAAATCTCTAAATTTTGAGGAACTTTAGGACTTCTCTACCTTCCTCCAAGACTGTAACATTGCATTCACTTGGTCATATTTTGATATGCCTAATAATGACCCAAACATTGATATCTTTAGGAAGCCTTTTCCTAACCATGCCCCTACCAAAACCAAGGACACATAAGATAAATGTTCTCATGTGGTCCATAGGGTCAATATGGTCCTTAATATGCTTATTAATGGGGAACCTACCATCCAACCTACCTAATTCTCCCCCACTTCACCCACCCAAGTGGTGAAGTCACTTTCCCTTCCTTTAGAGACCCAAGCTAAGGAGGTTGCATTTTCCTTAGATTCACTCATAGAGGCTGTGGAATCATTAAAAACCCCTTTGAATAACCTATCCAAACAAAAAACCATTCATAATCCACCATCTCCCCTAACTGTAGGACAAACTAAAACTATGTATGTCATGCCTAAGGGAGCAATGTTTTCATAAACACCCCTCATGGTGTAGCCACCTAGTCTAAACTTACTTCCCTTACTTGAGGAAACAAACAAGGCTACAAATCCTCCTCCTTAGCCCATATGTATATCCTTAACATCCACTACTTGGGAGGCTAGACTAGTATACAAAACTTTTTCCAAACTCATTCAAAAGTTAGGTATGGTCACGGAACTAGACATGGATCAAACCAATTTCAGACAATAGTTAGGGATTCCTTACATCCACAAACCTAAACCTTCCATCATGATTTTAACCAACCAATCCATCATTTTTCCACCACATCTTAAACTGATCAAAACTTGTACCAACCCCTCACCTTCTCTATCAACCATAATAACCACCTTTCTAATGACCACACCACCAACCAAACATTCCAAAACTCTTGGTGCCTTCCCTACACGAAGCATGGTTCACCCATCCTTCAAAGTGGAATTAATCTCATCTAAGCCTATACCCAAACCTCAAACCAAACCAACCAAGGGGCCAAAACCATTGAAGAGCCAGATGGCTAGGATTCTACCTCCCTTTACCTTGCCTTCTATCTTAGGGCCTCATCCCTCAACTTTACCTAAAAAGAAATCTCCTTTTAACATATGTCATCCACCACTATTGGTTACACCAGCCCACTTACTATCTAATGTGCCAGTCATTCCTAGATTACCAATAGCCATACTATCAAACTCAAACAACCCAACCACTAGCATACCCATACCTAAACCATTAACTAGAAAAACCACCTTACCTAAACCCTCTCTCACCAAACCCATTACTACCAACATGCCCATCTTACCAAACAAAACCATAACCTCTAGACCTTTCCCACCTCTATTTAAATCCTATATAACCATTTTTCAAATGTTATTATAAGCCCCTTACCTCACGTTACCCCTTATTAGGCCCTTTAATCCTCTTGGTTCCAAATTAGCTTGGTATAATGACCGTCAAATATGTTCATATCATAAGACACTTAGGCATGACATGGAGAGTTACAAATCTCTCCAATCCATAATCCATCAACTATATGATAAGGATGATCTTTTAGTAGATGAACTTACCTCAACTCCTCTACTAATATACCCAACAACCATTTTCTAATGCATCACTAATCCTCCACTCTCACTTTAGAGTGATGGAGAATCTACCCAAACTCCTATCACACCTTTCCAATCTATCCATACCATTAATGTGGTCACACAATCACAAAAAAATGATAAAGGGAAGTCCAAAGTGCCTATCCCATGGACATACCCACCTTCTCATCCTAAATGACACTAGATCCCAATCTCTTCATCTTCAACTAAGCCCAAATTTACAATCTTAGACACCTTTGAGGCTAATCCCTTTGAATCCATTAGGAGGGTCATTCTTAAGCAACTCCACTAGAATCTAGCTAAGATGAGCCTCTACAATCTCATTTTTACCTCACCTCACCATAAATAGGCTATGATTGAATCTATGCAAGCTATTTATGTCAGACTGGGCAACTCCCCAACTATAAAGGCCTTCATAGGTACTCTTCAACTCTCCACCCTTATTACTTTCAAGGACTCAAAGATACCCTCTATCCACCCTTAGGATCTAGATCCTCCTCACTTTATTACCTCCCAAATCAACCAAGCCCACATCAAATGGGTTATGATTGATGGGGGAGCCAGCATCAACATCATCTCTTCTCATGCCTATGACCAACTCAAATTACTAGATAATGTCATGTCCCAAACTTTATCTATCCTTAGATCCTTTAATGATAGCATGACCACTACCTTGGGAACTATTGTCTTACACATTTAAATTATATCACACATGTTCCATAAACTCTTCTATGCGGTCAAAGGTTAATTCTAATATAATTTTATATTAGGGAGACATTAGATCCATGATATGGGTTGTTTACCTTCTATCCTTCACCATTGTGTCAAATTTGAGCATGAGGGTCAGGTTATTACCATACAAGATGAACCAAGCCCTTTTGTAGCATGCAATATGACCTACCAACCCAATGTCATCATCTTCCCTTTGACAAAAGCACCCCAAGCATCCATCACCAAGCCCTTAACCACAAATAATGAAGCCATTGGTTCTTCTTTCATAGAGGTATCTACCAGTTCATCTATTCTCATGGACCAAATACCCACAATTGATCAATTGTAATCTACCTTCCAATGCCTTACCCTTGGAGAATACCATCTCCTTTCCCTCAATGCTTTCCCTACTCCCTAAGAGTATAAGAAACTCAACCACCAACTAGGTTATGACCCCAACATTGGAGCTATTACTGCCCTAGGGACTTTGAGCTACCACACCTACATTATTTCTATGGGAATTGACAAACCACTTCATGCCATTGCCACTCACTCTTCACCATAACCATTCACCTCTACATTCTCTTACTTGGCCAACCCAAAATTTTCCAAAGTATACCTCCATAGGTGTGCTTGGAAAGGGTTTAGCTTAGGATGATATTAACATGGTCCATACACATTGATCTTTATTATGACCCAAAAGCCTCATAAGAAGCATATCCTTGACTTCATTCTACCCAATAATAATAAATCCAAATAACCTACCACTACCACTATTGTATAAAAGACCCCTTCCTCACCAACACCCCCTCTAACTAAGTGTGAGGATGAGGAAATCATCCCACCTAAATTTGTTTTTCCTTTAACATGATTACCATCAACCCCTTGACTTATTAGAAAGAAGGAATGCTAGTATCCATCTCTTTGATCCATCTTGAACTGGTGGGAGAAGACTCTCCTACCATTAACACTGTCTAGTGTTAGGATGATGATTCTATTCTCACATACCTTGGTTCACTTGATTCTTTCATCCACAAACCCTTGCCTCTCAAATCCTTAACCATGTTGAATGAATCCAATATAGATATTGACATAGGCACTTTGAGTAAACCTCATATTATAAAACTAGGCCAATCTCTAACTATTGAGGAACTTTAGGACTTCTCTACCTTCCTCCAAGATTGCAACATTGCATTCACCTGGTCATATGTTTATATTCCTGATAATGACCCAAATATTGCCACCTATAACATTATAACCAATTATCATTTCCCTTTAAGGAATAAAGGCTGATCTGACCAAGATGAAAGTCATCCTTAAGATGCTACCTCCAACCAATCTTAATCAACTCGATAGTTTATGAAGAAAGATCCAATCCATTCTTTGCTTCATTTTTCAACTCTCAAATCGATGTCAACCCTTCCATCACCTCTTGAAAAAGGACATATCTTTCAATTGAAATGTTGATTGTCAAAAGGCCTTTGATGTACTCAAAGAGTACCTTCTATCTTTACCTATCCTCACACCTCCTAAGGACGACCAACCTTTCCACCTTTATATCTATACCACTAACCATTCCCTAAGGGCAATGCTTGCCTATCAAGATGAACAACACAAAGATAAAACTATATATTACATAAGCCACACCCTTGTAAATAATGAAACTTGGTATACTCACACCAAAAAACTTTGCTTGACCCTAGTCTTTATGGCCACCAAACATCACCACTACCTTCTTAACCATAATTTTTTTTCATAACCAATACTGACCCACTCAAGTACATGTACTCCAAGTCAAAACAAAACTAGTGTATGGCCAAGTGACTCATATTTTTAGCTAAGTTTGACCTTGAGTTCCTACAATAGAAGTCAATTAAGGGGAAAGTAATTATTGACTAGTTGGCTGATGCACCCCTACCAAGCAACCAACCTCCTCTCAAATTTTTAGATGAGTCCATCACAAACCTATCCCATGTAGACTTCACCAATCACATAACCATGTTATTTGATGGTTATAAATGTTAGCATAGTTAGGGAGATAATATCATCCTTATCCTCTTTGTCAGTGAACCACTTCCTTTATATTTTAAACTCAACTTTGAATGTACCAACAATGTGGTCAAATATGAAGACTTGGTAATAGGTTTCCAAACTATGCTATCCTTGGGAGTCAGAATAATCAACATCATTAGTGGCTCCCAACTTATGGTTAATCAAGTAAATGACATAGACTAGTGCAATAATGATATTTTACAATTATATGGATAGTTAGTCATAGAAATCTTGGCATCATTTGAACACTACCATATTCAAACCACCCCACAATCTACTAACAAATTTGTTGGCACCATGGCTTCTCTTGCTTCCCATATCCCATCAATACCATCACTCTAAGCTATTATTCATTGTCCATCACCTCACCAAATTTTCTTACACCAAGTCAGACACTTCAACCATCTTTAATGTGGAGGATATCTTGCCTAACCTTTGGTATCAACAAACCTTTGACTACCTCAACCTTGGCATAGTTCCTTTTGGCCTTTCTAGGAATGCTCATTGAGCATTTATTAAAATCACCTCCCATTACACTATTATGGGAGGGATCTTATATAAACATAGTTTTGATGGCCTCCTTTTTCATTGCCTTCATGGTCTAGAATCCTCTCATTTTATTAAGGAGATACATAATGGTATATGTTAGGGTCACTTTAACAAACTCACTATGGCTAAATGCATCCTTTGCCTAGGATGTTATTGGCCTACCCTTAACCAAGACTATTATTATTATTATGTGGAAAAGTGTGTCAAGTGTCAACAACATGCTAATTTGCATCAATCACCTAGCCATGGGCTTCAAGTTTCCACTAATTTCTAGCCTTTTTCACATTAGGGTCTAGACCTTATTGGTGAAATTAACCCCCACTCTTCACAACAACATCAATATATCATCAATGTGACTGAATATTTCACCAAATAGGTGGAGGCTATTCCTCTTGTCTCAATAAAAGAAAAAAATATTTTTAAATTTATCACCCATCATATCATCTACTGCTTTGATGTCCCCTACAAGATCATCATTAAAAATGACAAATCCTTCAAAAATAATCAATTTCAAGGTCTTTTGTGACATATTTGGAAATATACTGAGATTTTCATCACCTTATCACCCACAAGAAAATGGATAAGTAGAGGCATCTAATAAAAACCTTAATAACATGCTTACCAAAATGGTCAATCCTTTAGGTTAAGATTGGCACTTGCACATTCATTTCACCTTATGGTCATATTTCACTAGCATCTAAAACCCTACAGGTGATACACCTTTTCCTCTCATTTTTGAAGCTAAGGTTGTATTGTCTCTCAAGGTCCAAATACCTTCTCTTTTCATATATTTAGATTATCTCATTTTAGAAGATGATTATCATCAAGAACGTTTAGCCCAAATTGAGCTACTTGATAAGCATCATTTCACCACTCTTTCCCATCTTTGTGTCTATCAAGAACTAATAAAGTGTGCATATAACAAACACTTAAAAGTGTAAGAATTCAATATGGGAGATCTCATCCTCAAATAAAATCAACACATCACTAATATGGCAAAAAATAAAAGAGACAAATTTGCTTTCAATTGGCTTGGACCTTACATCATGATTCATAAGTATGGATTAGGAACTTATCATTTATCCTCTCTTAAAGGTAAACTAGAACTTGAACCTCTCAATGCTTTGCATTTGCATCTTTTCTACTATTAAAGAAGGATCAGAATGACCATTGGTCTAACTTAATCTCATCCTTTGCAACCACATTCATTTCCCTCTTTTTAGGGGAAATAAACTATAGTTGAATCTTGTGATTATCCATCATAGTAATAGCCTAATCTTGAAATATGGGTACCATAGCTATACTTATGGCATGATTCTTATGTTACTTCCCATCTCCTTGAGATTGGTTACCATGGTCATTGTCACTTACACCTTTTTCAACCTACCTTATTATAACTCTAGTTTTGCCTTCATAAAGGTAACCCCTTGAGCATGTATAAACAAGTCTGTATCAAGTAAAATCAAATAAAAGTAAAAGCAATATCAAAGTCACAACTAAATCATGGGTCATTATTAGCATTCACAGACTACTCCCTTGAAGGAAATATATTGAAAACTTATTTAAAATTATAAAATGTAAGGCGGACTGCTCTCTTGAAGGATAGCTATCAAAAGTATTTGAACTAGGCATGTAAACTTAGACCACTACCTTGAAGGATAGATAAGTAACACACTTGTCAAAATCTAGAAATTTCTAGGAAGCTTCCCACATTGATCAACTTCCCCAACCCTAAGAAAAATAAAAATAAGTAAAAACCCACAACCAAAAGTAAAATCAATGAGAAATATCGTAATTGGATCTCATAAAAGTAATAATCTTAGAAAGCCACAATCAGATCTCCTTAGTAGACATCATGCATCAATCAGTCTAAAATAGACTTGCTTATATTATCCTCTTGAAAGCCTCTAGATGAGGCATGATGGTCTCATAAAAGGCTATAGTCTCACTCATCCCCCCTCCATATATCATATCCACAGGACTATGAGCTTACTTGATGTAATGTGATCAAGATACCTATTTATCAACCTAAGCATTCTAATACGAAGCATTTGAAAGGATTGTTTTAATTAAGCAAATCTAACTTTAGGTTTCATTTTTGTCCTTATAAATGAGGAGGCTTTATGTTTCTTTTCTTATCTTTTATTGGTTCATGTAGATGTACCTCTCATGATTCCTGTCACCATCCTAAACATTTAGTTTGTTATATACATAATTTATGTATTCTCATCACATATTAAACCAATCCACATTTTATCTCCATGATCATAAATAACAAATATCAAATAAAAATAATAACATTATGAGTTATATCCATGAATCACGTCATCTGCCTATCTATGATTAAAACACCATGAAAGCACATCATATCATGTCATTCCATAAACATAATCCTATCCATTTACCATAAAAATATCATGTCAACATATATTATATCGTGATGTTATTCATCCTTCTTCCATATGGGGGGCTGTTCAGGGGACCAAGAAAACTCTAGAAAAAGGATGTTCCTAGAAAATTGGTAATGGGCTTAAGGTGAAATTTTGGGATGATGTATGGTTAAAGGATCATCCATTGATTGGAGATTTTCATGATAAGGATTTATTTGATCGATGAAAGTAGAGATATGGCATATTAGTCAGTCATTATTGGCAAAATGATTCCTGGGTGAATTTAATTGATGTTGATCAAGGCTTCAGTAACATACAATTATCTCTCAATGCTATCTCTCTTTATCATTATCTTGAGGATAAGATTATTTGGTATGCTGACCCTAATGGCCAATTTAAAGTCTCTACTATCTTTGCTTCAAAGGAAAAGGGTAATCAACCTTTTTGGTCTCATGCTTGGATTAAGGGGCTCATTCCCAAAATTAAAATCTTCTTTTGGATTTTGCTTCAAAATAAAATCCTGACCCTTGACAATTTGCAAAAAAAGAGGTATAAATGTGGTAAATAGGTGTATTTTATGAAAAAATGGATTTGAAGATAGAGACCATATGTTTTTGAATTGCTCTTATACCCAGCTAGTGTGGACTGAGATTCTTAATTTTGGGGGTATAAAATGGGTTCATCAAAATAATGTGGAACTCTCTTTTAAAAGCTGGTGTTGCCCCTCTAAGGATCCTGATGCTCTTTTTCTTTGGAAACTAAGTCTCCCTCATCTCTGGTGGGGAATCTAGAAAGAAAGAAATAATAGAATATTCAGATGTAAAGAACTTCCAGGATGGGTGCTTGGTCAGAATATCATTAGAGCCATTAAGGAGAACTTTAAATCCTAGAGGGATTCTGATCAAACCTTTAAATTTGATAACCCTTTATGATCTGAAGGGTCAAATTTGAAAAATGATAACCCAAGATCGATCATAAAATGGTATGTTCCTCTTAATGGATGGATTAAAGGGAATTTTTTTGGAGCAACTAAGGGAAATCTGGGAAGAATGGGATGTGGATGGGTCTTGAGAGATCATGTGGGAAATGTAATTGATGATATTTCTATCCCAATTGGTAATTTGAATAGCCATATTGCTAAAGCTACTGTAGCCCTCTACACTATTAAATTAGCTGTTGAGTTGGGATATTCCAAATTATGGTTGGAAGGTGATTCTTTGAATATTATTAATACCCTAAATAATAAAAATTCAATCTCATGGTTTATTGAGGCTATGGTTATGGAAATCAAAGCCTTAATTCAAAAATTTGAAAAAATGGCCATATCCCATACATGTCGAGAAGCAAATGGGGTCGCCGACTGGATAGCCAATCATGCTATTAAAATGGGGCATAAGGTGAGGTGGCTTGATGAATTACATAAGCACATGGATCTCAAGGCACTTATTAATTATGATGCCATCCATTCCAAAGTGGGAAAGATTTGCTTGGATTAGCAATTCAATGATTTGGCGGAGTGGCCTTATGGTTGTAAGATTACCTTCCCCGAGGAGGTACATTCATGAGAATGTAATGTGGGTGCTGCATGTATAATCAAAAAGGCGTATTCCATTTCAAGTAACAAATAATTGGTTCCTTTTTGACTTATGTGTTCGGGTGCTTCTGGTTTTTCATTTGCTTTTCAATATGAGGGGTGAACCACGGAAGCAAGATCCCAAAAAATGTGAAGACTGGAAGGCTAAATAGGACATATGGAAGATTCTATAGAAAGGGAAGGTGGTCAATTATATGGAGCATTTGCATGGCTTTAAACCCCATGTCACTACTACCTTTTTTTAAAAATTAGGTTGATGACAGAGTTACTCTCCATGGAGTCACAATGAAGCTTACTAAGGATTTCATTGCTGAGGTCACAAGGCTTCCTATGGGTGGTATTAAGTTCTCAAAATAGACAAGTGTCTCCAATGCAGCCTACAAAAAATTTCTAAAGATGGATGCAGAGGATAAGCAACTAGAAAAGAATGGAGACTTCTTTGATGTGGAAAAGATAAAAGGAATTTGGTGAGATGTGTTATGTTATATCCATGAGTACTTTATCCTTGATGGTAGGAATAAAAGAGTTCTCAAATTTCATTTTGTTTTTATCAACCACTTTAGGCACAAGGATAGAATTTCTTTCCCTTTCTATCTGCATTTTTCATTGCTTTAAAGCTTGTATGCCCATAGGAAGGAGTCTCATCCCATTTTACATGAAGGTCTGATACTTCTCATAGAGGGTTTTTGTAAAAATAAATCCATAGCTTTGATTCCTTTTTATAACAAACATAAGGGTTCTAAAAAGTGTAAGAAGAATGAGAATGTGAAAGGGAAAGAAAAGGCAAAACCAAAACCCTCTAGTTCTCAAAAACAAATTATAGAAGAGGATTTTGAGTTGGAGAGAATTGAAAGCTCTGAGCAGGATGTCCTAAAGGAAGAGGAAGGGACAAATGTTGGGGAGTTTAGTTCTAACTTGGAAGGATATCCAAAAACTAAAGGAAAATTTGAGAAAGGGAATGAAGAGGATACTATTGAGGGAAACTCAGAATAGAGGAATTCTAAAAATAAGGGTATTCAGACTGTGTTCGGGGAAGGTGATAAAGACAAAGATATCTTAACTAATGGTCTAGTTTTTATGAGAGAGGAAGATCATATGGTTTTGGTTTCAAATCTTGCTATGGAGACTGGGGAAAAGAAGAAGAGGAACCTGTTAAGCATAAAGACCCTGTTGAGACTAGAGAGGAGAAACTGATGGATAGGGAGGAACAAATTGAAAAGGTTGATTCCCCTCCACATGAGACTACAAAAGATATTTGTGACTCTCCATAGAGGGAAACTAAGCTTTCCTTCCTACATTCTGCCAAGTTCAAATCCGACTCTATTCTCCAAGTTGATCCTTGGATCTATAATGAAATAATGGGGCTGAAGAAGAAAGTGGAAACAATGCAACACAATCAGGATGTTCATCGGACCAAAATCAACCACTTGGAGATGAAAATGAGAGATATCCCAGAAAAACTTAAAGATTATGAGCATAATCTTAGAATTCTCATCAAGGAAAGTAGAACAAAGATGGAGCAGTTAACATCAAGCATTTGTGCTACTACATCTAACCTTGGTAAAAGAGCCAATGAAGAAACAATATCCTTGGAGGGTCCTAGTAAGAGGACAAGGCAGAGTTTGAGGAAGAAAGCCTTGGAAGCTATTGCTACTTTGGCTACTAAATCCATTTAGGAAACTGCTACGATTGGAAACGAGGTTGTTCAGATGATTGTGGAATTGCAATAGAAGACTAGGATCTTCTCTGCTAGTTTTGTTTTTGTTCTGGTCTATATTACTAGTAGATGCAACTAGTTTTTGTGTTTGGTCCTATTTCTTGGTTTTTGGTTTAGAAAATTTATTTGAGGTTTCAGGTCCTTATAAAACTTGGGTAATTTTATTGAATTATGTTTGTGGTTTCAGGTCCCTGTAAAACCTGATTTTGATGCTGCTCATTAGTAGGTTTCAGGAATGCTTTTCCTGGTTGTTGTTAATGTTGATCTTTTGATACTATTATAGGGTTTTAGGGTCCATTAAAAACCTGATTTTACCTTAATCTAAAACATATATTATATCCTAATTAATTCTCATGAGCATAAACAAAATCAATAATCAAAACATCATGAACAATATCATATGTCATCGACCAATCTATCCATAAAATTACCACAATACATCTCATGCAAGCCATATCATCATAACCATAATTGAATCCATTAATGATTAAATTATCATATACCATATATCCATCCATAACACATCCTATCATATCCATGAAAAAAATCAAATCATCATAACTATCTTTCAAACATCACATGCCTAAGCTACTGAGTCAACATCTCATAATGCATGTGCAGGAAACCATAGACCATCAACCATAAGCATAAACACAAATGTGCAAAATAACATGTAAAGCATAAAAAAAAATCATCTATAACATCATATATAACACCATACATCATGTCATCATAAATAATACATGTAATAATGTATAACCTCTCTCTCAAAACATGTACATATCACTACATTAGGATGTAGACTAGTATCAAAATAGTGTACACCTATCACTACCAATATATATCAAAACATGTCTAAAACACAATCATGGGGCACCATTACCACTAGATCCACATTTACCTGCACTCTTATCTAGTGGTGGCCCCCCTAGTGTCCTTGCATGGCCCATTGTATAAGCCCACAATCCTAGAGTAGCTACAAAGGGACCCCCTACTAACTTAGCCTAGTACTCATCATAACTCATCTCAAGAGGAATTTGCGATAAAAATATGGCCTCATAATAATTGAGCTCCTCCACAGTGGCTAGATAATGTACTTATGGCACTTTCTCTAGTGGTACTTCCACCACTATCATGGCTACCCCTACCTTGTTCCTCAATGAGTCTCTCTCTTATGTCACCAACCTAAGAGAGATCCTTACTTGATCTCACTCACTAGTCAAGGTCACCACCTATTCCTAAAATGTCACAACCTATCCTTGTAATGTGGGAACCTATCCTTATAATGTCTATACTTGTGTATGGGTTATAGCTAAATATCTCCCTGCTGGTCCATCATGAACAACTAGATCTACAACCATTAGACTCATGCCTTTATCATCTCCACTAGCATCTATAACTACATATATGGGCTATTACCAAGCTATATATCGATCTATATACCTAACATCATCTATAAAAACCCTAATAGGTAGCTCCTCATACCCCTCATCTAAAACTATGGGAATAGGTTGGGTCACTAGCAATAAAACCTATGAATCCTCCCTCTTATACCTATGAAATGGGCTTGGGATACCCTATACCAAACTAATCTACTAATGCACCTTATCAAATTGGATTAGCTCTACCTCCCCCTCTCACCTAGTGATGATCCATATGTAGCTCTAAAGGGTGAGGGTCTACTTATTGTACCTTGTCCATATTAAAAACTAAATATACAACCTCCATGTGATGTCTCCAACCAATAGTGCACCTAGTACACCCTTGAACCACTCAACATCATGGGTTCCACCTCCTACACTTGATGTAGCCATATCATCCCTCCATTTCATGAAGCTAACAAATAACTCTATCTAATAATAGCTAGCCCATGACAATCTTATTGGTCTCAACACCCAAATATGCTCATAGGCCCAACAATGTAGAACTAAGATAATATTGATGCCAGATCTCTTATGGTACCTAAACCCCCACAATGCCTTATATATCTATATAAGAAAAATAGGGACCCAACCAAATGTTGTCTGGCCTAGTAGAAACTCTACCAAAACCCCTAATAATAAATAAAGAAATATCCCTCTACTCGAATATGGAAGCCTAAAACATTTCACTACAATCATGAGCATGGTCATGAGACTCCTCTCTGTCAGATCTCTTTGATACAATGCCAAGTACCAAAATCCCCTAGCATACCATTGGACTTGATTGTCCTCATCCCCATATAATTACTTGAGAAAATCCTCTTACTCATTGTGATTGATATGATAAATCACATTGCCACATAATGGGATCTTGGTAATCCTATGAACATCCTCAAGGAGAATAATCATCTCCCCAGTTAGGAGCAAAAAAGTGTTCATAGTAAGATCCCATCTCTTGATGAGTGATATGACCATGGATGCATCTCGAGGCATATGCTATTAGTGCTTCATAGCCCTCAACCTTACCTCCTCCATATGGGCCTAGTCCTTTGGAGTCATCCCCACCTATATCTTATAAAAAATGCATGACATGTGGTCATGCATCTAAATCTGCTCCCTAGCCTACATCATATCAAACACTTGGCTTACTCAACATTATTATTTTCGACCCTAACTTTTAACCTACCTAACCTGTTCTAGATATTTACCCACCAAGTATACCATCTAAAGCCCTATAAGATCTGGCTACCTTAAAACCCAACCCATTTTTGCCTCATCTATTTTTTAACACTTATTAAAAACCTTTTCTTTGATGGGTGACTTTTGATAGTCATGGTAACTACTGATGGTTAGGCACTCACTTTTTATATGGTTGTTGACAATTAATGGTCAAGCCTGACCATTAATGGTCATTGTGGGTGTTATATGGCTTAAACACCCAAATCTTACCACACCAAATTCTATTCTAAAAAGCATGTAGTATAAACCCATTTTCTACCCCTAACACTCACACACCTCAAATTCCCTACCCCACCCCACCCTTTGCTATTTGTTCATGAAAATTTTCCCACAAAACCCCTAAAACCCTACCTAGGGCATTCCAACCCACACAAAGCATTCCCAACTCAACCCTGACCCCATAACCTAATTAAATTGCATAATATCATGCCTATCTACCAAATTAAAGACACCACCTACCTCATTTATTGATCTTCATCAAGGTCAAAGCTCATAAATAGCTTCTTGACAATGCCCATGTGCTCCTTACATCTTGTGCCCATGAATATCAAACCCATATACCTCCAACCAATGAATAGTCACCAACACATCAAGTAATCTCTCCACAAGAACTTTACTCATTAGAGCAAAGTTAACCAAGATTCAAAGTTATAAATGATAAAAAGTAACTTTGTTTTCACTTTTTACCCCATGGATTTTTAAGGTTTGCCTTGATCGCCAATGGTCAGGGTGACCATCAATGGTCACCTTTTGGGAGCCTTGACCATTGATGGTCAAGATATGCAAAATTTACACTTGTAACTAGAATAACCCTTCTTAGCAAAACCAAACTAGGATTTAACCACTTTTGGAGATTACCTTCTCCAACCAACCTTACCACCTCATCATCTCACTATTGGTCTATTTTGACCCATCTAACACATAATTTTAGATAATTTTTTCCTAGTCTTTTGATTGTAGTGACAACATTTCCATTTTAACCCCTTTTGATATTTTTCCACCTTATGAATATCAACTTGCTTGTGTCTTTTTATGAGCACTTCCTACCTCAGATGCTCGTGACACTTGGCCAATTTTTTTTCACTAGGAGCACTTCCTACCTTGGATACCCATCGAAAACATGGAAATTGTTTAGGAAGCTTGCATTTACAAGTTTTCCCAACCACCATGCCTATAGGTAGTCACATAATTCACTTGTCCTTCTTAGCACTGACCCTTATTTTTACCAATATTAAAAACCTAGTCTATACATGATCTTGGCTATCACATCTTTTTGTCAAATTTTGTGTGAAAATTTGCATTTTGAGTGCCCAACTTATCATTCACCCATTTCCATTACCACTTATAATTTATTAAACCTCGACCTAATTTTATTTTCACCTTATCAACTCATAGTTTGAGTAGGAACACCTTCTCCTACTCTTAGGGAAACTAGACCTTTGACCCATACTCTATTTTTGTTTTACAGCTCATTCACACAAGCAACACAATAAAAAGGGACAAAATATAGACACCAAAAATCTATACACCTAAACTTCTAAATGTTGATAACCCCCTATGCCTACCTAAGACCCTTTTGGGAAATTAACACCAATTTGGCCTAACTAAGCCCACCCATGGCCAGATTCACAAGCTAACTTAACCTAGCCTTCAGGACCTCTTTCCTTTGGAACTTGACCATTGACGATCAGGGTGACCATTGACAGTCACCATGGGAAACCTTGATCATCAAAAATTAGGGTCCACCTCTTTAGCAAAGCACATATAAACCATCTATGTTACTTATATAAATATAACTTGTCTAAATCTTATTGTGAGCCTTTGCATGGATAATTTATATTTAGATGGCCTAGTTACACCTTCACTTCCGCCTCTTACTTGTGCCTATAAGAGAGAGAGGCCTAAGAGGTCAAATCCATCTACAATAATTATCAAGAGCTTAGGGATTTAATATTTTATTTTTCAAGTCAATTAATGTCATCAGTGTTATCAAGCATCATTAGTAATCTTATTAAGAACTGATTTGTCATTGCCTCTCAACCAAGTTCTTGAATACTATTGTTCTATTAGAATCAAGCCAAATTATACCAATAGGCTAACTACTTCAACCAATCACCCAATAGGATTTTGGTAAGACAAGAACTTGTTTTTTAATATTCACATACTTTATTTTCATTTTTCAATTAGTCCATACCTTTCCCATATCTCAAAATCCATCTTTTAGACCCCGTGATTTAGTAATTAACAACCTAGATCTTCACACTGTAACTATCGATGGTTGAATCAATTATTGATGGTCATATTGACCACCAATGATCACCTTAACCATTGATGATCACCTTAACTACTAATGGTCATTATGGTAGTGAAAACTAGCAAGCTA
Organism: Torreya grandis; assembly: GCA_037957365.1. Lineage (NCBI taxonomy): Eukaryota > Viridiplantae > Streptophyta > Pinopsida > Cupressales > Taxaceae > Torreya > Torreya grandis. Next base: position 530,702 of record JARHVA010002334.1, read on the forward strand.
TTTTCACCCACTTACCCTCAACTAAACCTAGTTTTTTTTATTTTTGATTACTCATAGACCTCTTTGATATTTTATGAAGCATACCCCAACCCCTTAGCAATAATATTAATTATTTTATCACTAATTTGATAATTTATAGTCCATTTTCTCAAGAAATCATTATTGTGTTTAATTTTAGTACCTTTTGATTATTGATGTAAGTACCTTCTTTCCAGTTTTGTGAGCTTAATTGTTTAAAATGTGTGGATTGACAACCCCTAAGGAAGCCCTCACTTCTAGGATCTAGTTATCACTAATAAATCCAACCAAATATATATCTAACAAATAAGTTTGATTTAAGGCTTTCTTATCTATAGGTCTTCCTTCCAAGCCAAATATGAGCTCTTCATAATCTTCTAATTCAATGTGTGAATAAACAAATAGGTTTTCCAACCACACCTGTATCAAATTTATTTTCTCTCTTCCCTAGAACTTAAAGTGAAATTTTAAATTAAATAAGGGGATTTTTAAATATGTTTCACACATGGTAAAACATAAAAAATCATGCACAAAGTTGAGAAACTCAATAGGGTGTCATAAACCATTAAATCTATAGGTAGAACTGTTAGGTCTAGTTTAGGCATAAAGTCCGATTGGGGAGTCAATATCATTTCTATAATTAGATATAAAGTCCAATACCTTATAACATGTTTTTTGCGAGCTATAAGGTGTGTTAAAGTTGTTTTCATACAAAGGAAACCACAAGGAAGCCAATTTTGGGCTTAAAATCATCTCATCTAGTAGAGAATGGAATGAAAAACTTGAGAGCCCATTTTGAGACGATCATACCTAATTGGAGTTTTTCATGGGAGCTTAAGGATTTTAGGGATGTTGAAGGATGTCTTTTCAAAAAAAATTGTGGAATTTTTTAGAGAATTAGACATCAAACCTATATGAAACATCCTTAGAGGGTAAATTTCCTAAAACCCTTCAAAACCCTTGCCAAAGACCCAATTGGGAAGATGAAGAAAAATATGAATATATATGGCATGGAATGAATTGGTAAATGGTTGGAGGCTGCATAAGATTCTTCAGGTCTTCTCCCCATCATACTAAGTTGTACCCTACCTATACATACAGTGTGAGAATTAGCTTTTTTTGACTATTTTTGGTGACTTATAGGTATGTAAGGATTTCAAAGGATAAAATTGTCTTTAGGAGATATATTTGGACTTAATATATCCTATAATATTAATTTATTTTATAATAAAACCTCAAAAGTGTATCTTTTCATCTTAACCAATCAAATAAGGCATAGTGAACAAGTTAGTGGGAGAGTGAAAAATTCAAGTGGGAAGTCATTTTAAGGTATACCTAAGGAATATAATTCCATGAGGTGTCATAAACTCCATTTTAAGCGTTAGAGTGGAAAGCTAAAGACAATTTTGTTACCAAGTGTGAGGGGTGAGTGAAAGAAGAGTTATTTGGACTACAAATAATGATAAATCACATACAAAAGAGTCCTAATTATTAGGGATGAAACCAATGAATGTTAGATCATGTATACAACCTCTCCCCTTAATTTTAATTATAATATCTATCCCTAGTCATTTTGGGATGTTACAAAAGGTCCAAATGATTAATATAGTTTTCTGAGTAAGTAGTGAGGAATCTTATGCCACATTTCATGAGTCATGACTTGGAGGGACATTTGTCCTATAATAAATTTCATGTTATGTTTCCTAATTAATTATATTTCATGTAAAACTCCTCCTCTCAACTTGAAAAGTGTTCTTATGACTCTTGGAATTCTCTCTTCTCACTTTTTTCTCATATTCTATAAGTAGTAGCAATTTTGGCTTTTGAAAACTAATACCACATTCGGTATGGTGAAGCCCTACTAGTTTGATGTTATATTTTACCTTTGAATAATTAAATTAATCTAGTTTTGAGTTTAATAACATCATTTTTGAGTGTGTAAAGTGATGAATGGTTAAGCTCAATGATCTTATCCTTGCTTTTCCTTGTCCTTTCATGTCTTATGCAGGAATCTCTCATTATAATAGGTCATATAGAGTGTAGCTAGTGTTTTAGGATTATTTCAAGTGTGAAAGTGTCTTTTTATTTAGCTATATGATCCATGGTCCACTTACCTTGAGTGGTCTTATGCATGTCACCTTTATATTGATACACTTATGTTAGAATCTACTAGTACTTAGAAGATAGTTTGTATGCTTTGTTTCTTAGTGAAAATAAATATGATGGTCATGTGTAAAACATCTTAGTGTATCACCCCCTTAGATTAGGTTCAATTCATGTGACTTCTAACTCTTTTACCATAATCAACTATTTATTGAGGTGATAATAGTTTTGGCATGTTCAGTGGGATATATTGTATTCAAGATAACTTGTCAAGGTAAATGTTGGGCTTGACAACATCAGCTACAAATTAGTGTGCTATTGAGCATTTAAAAAAATCCATACAAGGTAAAATTTGGTTCAAAGCCATTATTTTTTCATAATTTTTCTCTCATGCTTCATGGTCCTTACTAGGTCATCATCTAGTAGAGTTCTAAATCCTATCAATCCACCTATTTAGCCTAAAATTCATCTTGAATTTCAATACCCTCATCTTAATTTTCTTTTGAATATCAAGAATATTTTGCTAACCATGGGATTGAAGAGATTGAAGAAATTTAAGACCTTGAAGAAAACCTTGCTAGGAAACATACCTTTCCTACCATTAATACTAAAAATCCAATTCACCTTCAGGCCTATGATGACATTCCTCATAATTACATAAAGAGTATGCCTACATTCAATGGTGAGAGTCATGTTACATCTAGTGAACACATCAGGGATACCTTAAATTTGTGTAGTCTCCATAATGTCACTAAAGAGAACATTGCTATTATAATTGTTTCCATGTCCCATAGAGGGAAAGCTATTTATTGGTATGGGACATTTCTTGGTGGATGTATCAAATCATGGTATGACTTTGGAGTGTTTTTGACTTCAATATTTGAAGATGAAAGTAACCATACCTCTCTCATACATTAGCTCAATGTGATCAAAATATCTCCTAAGGAAATAATACATGACTTTAATAATAGGTTTCAAAAGACTTGGTATAGATTGCATCCTCCCATGAGACCACCTATTATCTTTATGTTTCTTACATATTTTAGATCCATGTGTACTAATATTTCTATCATACTACAATCCATGGGTGGTTTCACTGTTCCTAATGCATATAAAATTGCCATTAGAGCTAATAATGGCCTCATTCAATATGGAAAACTACCTCCTAAAGCATCTATTCCCTAGTTTCCTAACATTTCTTTTGTTGATCCAAATATTAATCAATTTCTAGATGCTAATGAAAATCCAAAGACTACTCCTAGGAAGGTAGAAGATGATGTTGATTAGAGAGCAAAATTTCTAGCTTTAGAGGCTCAAACTAGGTAAGCCAATAGGAAACAAGGTCTTTATCAAAACCATTACCCCTTCCAATATAAATATGGTCAGAAATATGGGCAAGGGATAATTTAAGGTCATCTTAATTTTAATAAGAATGCTAATGCATATAATCCCACTCCAACCTCTAATACAAGAGCAATGGTACCTATGCATAGCAACATGGTGCAAAGAAAAGATTGGAAGAAAGGAAAATAAATGGATTTTAATGAGGGTGGAGAGAAACTTAAAATGGCATAAGAGGGATTTACTCCTCTTCTATCAGTTGAAGATGAAGTTATGATGAAAACAAGTGAAGATGGATAGCCTCAAGGAGAGATCTTCATCAACTTCCTAGCTGATGACAATTTGGTTCTCAATCAAGGATCTTATATTAAAAAAAACACTAGGGAAAAAATAAAGTATTTATGATGTGACAATAATGTGTCTACAAGTTCATCCAATCCTCCTACAAAGCAATAAGGCATGGCTGCAAGCATGTTAGTCCTAAACAATCTTACATATCTCCTAAATCAGAATGTTAAGACTATCCAAAGCACTTCAACTCCTCAAGTTCCAAGAAATTCCTTTACTCTGAGGGCCCAATAAAAATTACGTATTTCTATTCTAAATATTTTATACTCATTAAATAATACCAAGACATTCATTTCCCTTTGATATGTCCTTCATATGCCTGGTAAAAAAAAGCTTTTACAAAAACAACTATTTACTATCCCTACTAGTAATTCACCTTCAAGTCAAGGTCATGATAATTTTTATATTAAAAATTCACTTAAAACCATTATGGAACCATATAATAAATTTGAGAAGCCTCCACCATTCTACCTCACTCTCATAGTGTCTAACAAGTTGGTACATAATTGCATAGTTGATAGTTGAGCCTTTACTTTAGTCATACCCAAAGTTATAGTTGATAAGTTGGGCCTAAGATATGATCCTCATAGTAAAATATTTATCAAATTATATGGTACACATAATAAAATAACAGAGTTCATAAAAGGTTTGAATATTTTTTTGCATGATTATCCTAGTTTTCCCATCCTCTAAGACATTATTGTGTTAAACCTTCCTACCCACTTTGTAATTTGCCTTTCAAGAGAATTTACAGCCAAGATAGGTGGCTACCTCTCATCTAATTGGTCCTTATTGGAATTTAGGAAAATATATGGAGCCAAGGTGACCATAATAACTCAAACTCTTGAAAGGTTTCATATTGAGCCCTACATTGAAACAAGTTCTAACTTGAATTGTGTTGTCCATGAGGAAAAGTATTCTATAGTAGATGATGGAACTTATTTCAATCTTGAAGGAATTTATGATTTTTTTCTTGATGAATATGGTACTAAAAATTATGATCATGATCCTTATTATTTCATGGATGAAACTAATTTATGAATGTATTGTATATATGAGGAAGGAATACCAACACCTCTACTTGCCAAGGAAGAAGGTGAGGATGCTGAGATGTGGAAAACATTTTTTGATGATTTAAGAAGTAAAATTGGTGTATTATTTGGTGTTACATTAGTTTCCCCATATAAATAACAGTACTATGATTCATATATTTTCCATTTCATTTGTACTTTTAATGTGGCTGAGTATGAATGTTTAATTCATGGCCTTCAATGGGTAAGGAGAAAAGGAATCAAGAATCTGCAAGTATATGGAGATAGTGAATTGGTTGTGAATCAAGTTAGGAGTGTGTTTTTTTTAAAATAACCCTTTGATAAATTCATATAATCATATGGTATGGTATTTTCTAGAAGATTTCAATGCATTCAATGTATAATCAGTCCCAAGGGAGCAATAAAATCATGATAATATACTAACTACCATAGGAACATAATTTGATACACCTATTGATATAAAAGAAGAGGGAAATAAATATCACATTAAGATAATTATAAGACCTTCCATACTTTATAATTAGGTGTCTTTTTAATTATTCTATAGTGACAAACACATTGCATACTTCTTGCAAAATGAGGCTGATTTTTCCTCAAGAAATTAAAAGAGACTCCAAGAATACTTTGATGATCGGATTGTGCAACGAAGAATAAAAAAGTTACCTAATGGCTTGGTGACCTTATAAATTATATTTAATAAGGTTGATAAAATGAATAAGTAAAAGGTGAGTATGTCTACAAAATAAGGTAACTATGAAAAAGTTTTGATATTCAAAGTTAAACTCCTCAAACTAGGCAAGGTATGTTCTACATTGGAGAAGCAAGCATTCATTGATTTGTGTAGAGAGTTTCATGAAATAGTAACTTTGGAGTATAAGGAAATAAAATTATTTGATATTATCCTATCACACCATACCATTTAATTTGAACCTATAGTTAAACCAATTAGACAAAAATAAAGGCCCATCAACCCCAAGGTTGAACAACTCATAAGGTTAGAGCTTCCCAAACTCTTTGAACCTGAAATAATACTTCATATCAAGCATTCAACATGGTTCGATAACCTTGTGACTATTATAAATAATAATGGTGAGATATTACTTGGTGTGTACTTTATAGATATTAATAGAGTGTCACTCAAATATCACTATCCTTTACCCTCAATAGAGTAGTTTTTATAAATTATTTTAAGTTCTCAACATTTTTATTTACAAGATGAATATTTTAGTTATAATCAGATTATATTAAATGAATATGATCAATTTAAGATAACATTTAATACAAATTATGGTAATTTTTCCTATAGGATTATGCCCTTTGGTTTGTCAAATGCCAGTTTCACCTTTCAATGAGCAATGGATATGGACTTCAAAGGTTTTATCAATGAAATGTTGTTGGATTATCTAGATGATATAATAGTTTTCTATAAATATTATAATGAACTTATAAAACACTTAAGGCATGTGTTTGAAAGATTAATGTAGTATGGAGTATCTCTCAACCCCAAAAAATGCATATTTTCTATCCACAAAGGTAAACACTTAGGACATATTATTCCAAAAGATGGTTTGATTATTGATCCTAAAATGATAGAGGCTATTACAAGCCTATCATTACCCTTACATAAGAAAGTTCTCTAGAGTTTATAAGGTAATATAATTTTTTTAAGGAGGTTCATACTTGGTTTTACATCTTTGGTAAAACCTATCACAGCTATGCTCAAGAAGAACCAAGTATTTTCTTGGAATAAGGAAGGTAAGAATAGTTTGAAGCCATTAAGTAAACAATTACACAATAACCTACACTTTTGCACATTGATTTTGGTAAATACTTCATGTTATATTAATTTTATAACTTTGATACTATCTTAGCCATGCTAATGAAAAAGAATGATGAAGGTGTGGAACAACCAATTGAATTCTTTATTCAAAATTTGGAAGATTATGAAGTCAAGTATACTTTTGTGGGGAAATAAGTCCTAGATATTTTAAGAGGACTAAATAATTTTAGGTATATGTTTTAAAATAATAGGATTCATGTTATGGTCTCTCATCCTAGTACCAAAGAGTTTCTCTTGAGTAAAGATCTTAGTGAAAAAAGGGCAAGGTGGATTACTAAGGTAATGACATATGATGTTGATATCAAAGTGACAAAGTTGGTAAGAGGTAAATTCCTTTGTGAACATATAGATTAAGATATTCATGAGTCAAAATAGGAGGATTTAGTCAATCATGATTGCTCCCAACTAGCTGGTTCCTCGCTTCTAAAAATTTGGAGACAAGATCTTATCATATTTCTTCAAATTCATGAGTATCATAATGGTATGAATAAATCCCAAAGGAGATAATTTATATTGAAAGATATTCCTTTTTACCTTATAGATGGTTTTATTTTTAGTAGAGACACTAATGGTGTTCTATTGAGATGCATTGACAATGGTAAATTTGGAGTGTTTCTTGAGAAGTTCCATGATGGGATAGTAGGAGGTCATTATCCCCAAGAACCATAACTATCAATATCATGAGGGAAAGATATTATTGGCCTATCCTCTTCAAGGACTATTACGATTGGGTAAGAAGTTGTGTAAAATGTGTTTTATTTGTAAGAAAATATAAGCTTGTAACTTTCCCTTCGAAATGTATCCAAGTAGACCAACTTTTTATATAATGGGGCCTTGATTTTATTGGTATGATAAACCCCCCATCAAGTGTTGGTCATATATGGATACTCATAGTAATTAAATACTTCACAAGGTGGGTTAATGTAGTGGCATTGAAATAAGATAATGAAAGTGCTATCTTAGAGCTATATAAAAGTATCATAACAAGGTTTGGTTATCCTTATACTATCATCTTAGATAATGCACTTGATTTCATGGGTGTTATGACAGCTGATTAAGCAAATAATAATTGCATATATTTGAGCACTTTATCCAACTATTACCCTTAAGTTAATGGGTTGTTTGAATCTACTAACAATAATTTGATCCTAATAATCAATAAAATTTTGAAAGATAGTCAAAGGATTGACACACTAAATTGAAGACCACCCTATGGGCTGATAGAGTAACTCCCAAGAGGTTTGGCACACAAGCTAGAGCTACTTGAAAACACTCCAATGGAGGTAAGGTTGGTAGAATTAATGGAGTTACAAGAGACTAACTATAAAACTCATAAATCTATGGAACATCATGAAATACTAATGAAAGTGGTAATTTGACAATAAGGCAACTCTAAAAGCATTCCAATAAGGTGACATAATGTTGAAATGGTATGAAGATAGAGGAAAACTAGGGAGACATATAAAATTTGACACTTTATGGAGTGCACCATATGTCATCATCAAGTGAAAATAAATTAAATCTTTCCAATTATCAAGGATGAATGGAGAGGATCTTCCTATCCCTATGAATGAGATACAAATAAAACCTTGTTATTGATGAAATGAAGGTTTGTCTTGTAAATATTAGGTTAGGTGTGTGTTTTGTTTGAGTTGTGTGTGTTATGTTCCATAAGTGTTCTTGAGAACACATGTTTGTTTCATTTTAGTGTGTCTTTTATTTTTTGTTTGGTTTGGTGTCAAAGGAAAATTATGTGTCAAACCTATGTATGGGTGACTTCATGTTTCGATGGATAAGATTAGGCTATTGGTCCTAGCATAGTAAGTATACCACCTTTGGGAAATCACCAAGAATGTTGACCATTTTAACCACAAGTCAAAATGAGTCAACCCCTTATGATCAAAAAATTGATATAGGAACTTATTATAATGTTTTAGGGTGTTTTATAGTTTATTTCATGTAATTTAATGCCTTATTAGCCTTGTTCATGGTCTAATTAAAACTTTATGTCATTTTCTATCATTTAGCGGTCATTTTAGAGCATCAAATACAATTGGTATTTTTTTCCAAGCAATACAAGTGTTTTAAACTCCTCATAAATGTTTAATATCTTAGTTAGTATCAGACATGTTAGTTTCTAACTAAAAAATTTTAGGTGATAACTTAAAATCAATAAATTGGAAAATAAGGAGTTTCAAAGTTTTTACAACTTATGAGAGAGTGTGGAATGTGGGAGAAGGTTTTGGGATGGACCTTAAACTTCCTTATACTAATTCCCATGGTTGAAATGCTTTGCAAGTGCAAAAATTAAGCTAAAACCATTTTATCTCTCCATCACTCCACTATGCAAATAAAACTCATCAATGAGTTTTTAGTTTGTATGGCCAGTAGGAATGCTTCAAGGTCAAATGATATTAGTGGTGGATATTAAAAATTTTCATATTTAATTTAAATTTTTTAGTTTAAGGAATGGTGTATTATAGTTTATGAAGCATCTTTAACAAGTTTATTATTCATTTCTGATTGTTGTTTCCCATACCCTACAAGTTTTGCTCTTGTTTGAGCTAGTCCATACCACACAATTTTTGAATTTTATTAACTAGGATGTTTTATACCTCCTCTAATGTTTCCCATTCTTGGTTCCATGCTTGAAGATGATTTCATGATCTAACTAGTTCAGATTGTAGGAAGATGTCACAATGGAGGTTACAATTAGGTTTCACTTCTTGCAGAAGGTTTGGTTCTCTAAAGGATCTATTATGAATTTTATATGACATTATTCATGTTTTTATGTCATAAAAATCCCCTTATTTCTATGCTTGGTATTACAAGTTCATGCTTTGATCAAACACACAACCACATTTGTCACACAATCAGTCATCTATTTATCCCCAATTGTAGTCATGGTATCTTGAGGTTTGAAAACATTTATAGAAAGTATATGAAAAGTCTAAGAATTTTTAATATCTTTTTTAATAATAAACAACTAATTAGAGTTATTTTAGACATCATATTATGGATTATGATAGTCAATGCAATATGTATACATAATCATATTGCATTAATATGCACCTATAGGTGCCATGTAGAGAATATCATATTAGAATAGGGAAAATTCATTTTTTTTTCAAGTATTGTAATGTTTTGGGCTTGATTTAAATATTTTGAGAGCATATAAGACTTTTTTAATGCTTATATATCATGTGCATTACTCATTTTTCCATTCACTACCCTGTCTACAATGTCAAAGCACACCTATAATTGCCTACAGAGAATTATGTTAAGAGTGTTTTAAATTATTTAAAATCCTTCAAGATGGGAAGGATGAATTGAGAAACTTTTATAAAGACAAAACTTCATTGAATTCCTATATTTCATGCATACAGAATATAATCAACTTTCACTACCTTACATTTTGCTATAAGTGCATCTATAGGCTTATACAGAGATGTGAGGGTTAACATGGAGTATTTTGATATGTTTATACACATTCATGAAGTTTTGATAGTAGGAAATACTATATTAGTCATGTTTTAATCAATATTCAAGAATTCAAGTCCTTGAAAGCCATCTTCAAGTTTGTGACTGTGTTCAGGGACATAATCCCTAAAAAACATCAAAACATAGCCCTAGGCCCTTTTGAAGATATCATATAACAATGTTTCATGATGAATAGATTATTAATAATGCACCCATGATGTATCATACACATGGGAGTATAAACTTGAAAAATAAAGAGGGTGTGTGACTAGTGGAGAGTAGTGTTTGGAGACCTTAAAATTATGAATTTATTCACTATAGCTAGGCAATAATGTCTACAGGTTTTGGGTTTTAAGTAACCTCTACACTCAAATATGGTAATGTGAGAATATATTACCATGAAAAAAGGTTAAAATTATAATAAAGACACATTATGACTTAAATTTCATTAAGAATGTTTGAATTGCATGGTTTTTGACCCTATCAACACCTACAAGTGTTATTTGCATGAGATAACTAACCTATAATTGATTGTGGGGTCCTACAAGTCCATGGTATGAACTCAAGCATGGGAAATTATAAACATGAAAATTTTAAAAGTCATAAATTATTCATAATACTGAGGTTAATCTCAAGAGTATGTGACGTAGGTTTCAAGGATGACGTATACCTACATGACCCTATATTGCTCCAAGACAATCAACTGTAGTTGAAACTGAGATAGAACATGGTGTAATGAGTGTTGGCATAACATGGATATATATTTAATGAATTAAAATTTCTTTAAAAAGGCATTAGATACCTCAAATTCATAGTGAATTAGTAACATAAGTCATAAATCATGAAAGATCACCTATGGGTGTCCCTTTCAAGCAAGAAACCCAACCTATAATCTTGACCAATCAAAGTGTATGAAGAAGATGTGGAAGGTTGGAGTGGTAAATATATTTGGAGAATATTAATAATGGTAATAATAGTCTCAATAATATATCAAATAATGAAAAAATGACATAGATTCTCAAAGACAACACATAGTCATACTTAATACCTTGCATATATAGTTAGCCTATCAGTCAGGCCTAGTGGAAAAAAGACATGGTTTGAAGGTGTAAAAATAGATGATAAAAAGTGTGTGATAATGTATAAATACTTAATAATTATTTTATAAACATAAAAATACTCTTATAATATGGAAAAATGGTTTGGAGGGGTTCCTATACAAGCAACCTATAGTCCATGGGTAAAGCTTGCACACAATCTTCTCAAAAGTTTGTCTTTGTGTTTTTGATAATTTAGAGGTGTTATAGATATGATCAAGCCATGAAATTTTTTATAGTACATCATAATGAATTAGGTAAATCCCTCATATATTAATTTTTATTAGGATGTAGGGTATATTCCCTTTATTTTATCGCAAATAGAGGGCACTCCCCAAGGGTGTAGACTAGACGTTTTTGAAAGAAAATGATGAGAAGACAATATTGAAGATAATTTAACCTTTTAATTGGATTTATAAAGTTTTTTCACACATGGTAAGACATAAAAAATTATGAAAAATGTGATAAAATCAATAGGGTGTCCTAAACTTATAAATCTGTTGGGAGACATATTGGGTCTAGTTTAGGCCTAAAGTCTAATCGGGGGGTCAATATAATTTATAGCATTATATAGACATGAAAAAAAAGTATAAAATGTTTTTTTGTAGTTATAAGGTTTGTTAAAGATATTATAATGCAAAATAAATCACAAGGAATCCATTTTTGGGCTTAAAACCATATCAGCTTGCACATAATGGAATGAAAAGCTCAAGAGCCCATTTTGAGATGATCATACCTACTTGGAGGTTGTGCATGAAAGCCTAAGGATTTGAGGGATGTTGAAGGAGGTCTTGGGAAATAAATTTGTGTATTTTTTTTAGAATTGGATTTTAGACCTGTATGAAACATTCTTATAGGGAAGAATGTCCTAAACCCCTTCAAAACCCTTGCCAAAGACCCAATTGGGCAGACGAAGCAAGAGATGAATAAAGATGGAATGGAATGAATTAGGAAATGGTTGGAAGTTGTAGAGGACTCTTCAAGGCTCCCCACCATCATACTAAGTTGTACCCTACCTATACAGACATGGTGAGAATTGGCTTTCTTTGACTTTTTTGGTGTCTTACAAGTATGGAAGGGTTTCAAAGGATGAAATAAACTTTAGGAAATATATTGGGACTTAATATGTCCTATAAAATTCATTTATTATAGTATAATAACTAAAAATTTTATTTACAAGTGCCTTCATCTCATCCAATCAAATAAGTCATAGTGAACAAGCTAGTGGGAGAGTGAAAAATTCAAGTGAGAAGTGCTTTTAAGGTTTGATTAAGGAATATAAGTTAATGAGGTGTCATAACATGTTTCATACACTCCCTTTTATGGATTATAGTGGAAAACTGATGACAAGTTTATTTCCAAGTGTAAGGGGTGAGTGAAAAAGGAGTTATTTGGACTACTAATAATGTTAACTCATATACTGAAGAATCCTAATGATTAGGGATAAAACCAATGCATGGTTGAGCATGTATAAAACCCATAATATTTATTTTAATTATCACATATATCTTTAGTTAGTTTTGGGACTTTCCAAAAGGGCCAAATGATGAAGACAAGTTTTTGAGTAAGTAGTGAGGAATCCTATGCCATATTTCATGAATCATGACATGCAAGGACATTTGTCCTATGAGACCTTGCATGGTATGTCTTATAATTATTTTTTTTACATGTGAAAATATTCCTCTAGACTTGAAAAGTGTTCTTATGACTCTTGGACTTCTCTCTTCTCACTTCTCTCTCAATTTCTTTAAGTAGTAGCCTTGAAAACCAATACCACATCTAGTATGACAAAGACTTATTAGTTTGATGTCATATTTTGCCTATGAATAGTTCAATAAATCTATTTTTGAGTTAAATAACATCATGTTTGAGTGTGTAAAGTGATGAATGGTTAATTTTAGTGATCTTATCCTTCATTTTCCTTGTCTTTTCATGTTTTATGCAAGAAGCTCTCATTCTAATAGGTCATATAGAGTGTATCTAGTGTTTTAGTATTATTTCAAGTGTGAAAGTGTCTTTAGATTTAACTATATAATCCCTAGTTGATCTAGGCAACACTTTAGGTGATAATTCAGGTGACAGTTCTACCCGAATTGGTGGTAAAACTTTTATAAGCCATAACTTTTGAACCATAGCTCTATTTGACTCCCCATTCAAACCATTGGAAAGCTAAGAATGAGGATAATATAATGTGATGGAAAAAAGCTATGATTAGTAGTTTTTGGACCTATAAAACCCAACAAAAGTGTCTAAAATTTCAATTTTAATAGTGTTGTCTAAAAATAGAAAGTTTATAAAAATAGTAATTTCTTGAATTCTGTGTTGTAAATTGTAGAAGTCAAACCACTTCATATCCCTCAAGATTGGTGACCTTATACATCCTCTTATTACCATAAAAGTATGTATAAATAAATATGTATGCTTGGTTTTGAATTTGAAAGGAATGACTCATAGGCCCACATAGAAAAATTTGGCATTTGTATATGGTCCCTATACCATCATCAAAAAAGTTGGAGAAAATTATTCCGAGTTAAACTTGCCTGCCTACCTTGGTTTGCATCCAATAGTCAATGTGGAGCTCTTCAAATCATATAATCCACCTCTTGGACACTTAAATCATAGAAAAAATACTAAACAATGATGAGCTTAATCCATAGATTTTTTCTCCAATGGAGGAGGATCAGATTGTGGACAACTAGATGAAGACAATAAGATGGTACTCTATTCCACTTTATCAAGTGGTCAAAAGGGGAAATATTAGCCACCAAGGTGAGTGGCTCACATAGAATCAAATCAATACATAACTTCCAAACTTGATGAGGAGTATTGGTGTAATGGGGGCCATTACTTCTCAAGGAGGGAGGAATGATTTGGGCAACGCTTTAGGTGACAAGTCAGGTGATGGTTCTACCCCAATTGGTGTTAGAACTTTTGGGAGCCATAAATTTTGAACCATATCTTTGTTTGACTCTCTATTCAAACCATTATAAATCTAAGAATGAGGAAAATGTGATGAGATGGCATCAAGCTATGCTCAGTGTTTTTTGACCCTCAAAAACCCAATAGAAGTGCCCAAAATTTCAATTTTAATAGTGTTTTCTAAAAATATAAAATTTCTAAACATAGTAATTTATTGAATCATATGTTTTTATAAATCATGGAAGTCAAACCACTTCATCTCCCTCAAGGTTGGTGACCTTCTACATCCTCCTCCTACCTTTAAAATATGCATAAATAAAGATGTAGGTTTGGTTTTGGATTCAAAAGGAATGAATTACAAGCCCACACAGAAAAATTTGGCCTCTATGATATGGTCCCTATGCCATCATCATAAAAGTTTGAGAAAAATCTTTTGAGTTGAACCTGCTAGCCTACCTTGGTCTGCATCTAATATTCAATGTGGAGATCCTCAAACCATATCATCCACCTCTATTAAACACTAAAGTTATATCATAATAATTATATGTTGATGAGATTGATCTATAAAGTTTTACTCCATTAGAGGAGTATCAAATTGTGGACACCTAGATGAAAACAATAAGAGGGCAATCTATTTCACTTTACTGGGTGGTCAAAAGTGGCAAGCTTAGCCACCAAGGTGAGTGGTTCATAGAGAATCCAATCAAGAAAAAAATACCACACTTGATGAAATGGGGACCATTTATTCCCAAGGAGGGAAGAATGATCTGAGCAATACTTAAGGGGACAATTTGGGCGATGGTTCTACCTTAATTTGTGATAGAACTTTTGGGAGCCATAACTTTTGAACCATAGCTCTGTTTGACTCCCCATTCAAATTGTTGGAAAGATAAAAATGAGGAGAATGTGATGCAATGGAAATAAGATATGATCAATGGTTTTTTACCCCTAAAATCCCAAAAAAAGTGCTTGAAATTTCAATTTTAATAGTGTTGTCTAAAATTAGTAATTTCTCAAATTTTGTGTTGTTGTAAATCATGGAATTTGAACCAATTCATCTCCCTCAAGATCGGTGACCTTCCACATCCTCCTCTTACCTTCAAATTATGTATAAATAAATATGTAGGTTTGGTTTTAAATTCAAAATAAATAACTTTCAAGCCTATATAAAAAAATTGGCCTCTATGATATGGTCCCTACGCCATCATCAAAAAAGTTGGAGAAAATGCTTTTGAGTTGAACCTGCTAGCCTACCTTGGTATAAATCCAATATTCAAAGTGAAGGTCCTCAAACCATATCATTCACCTCTGTTAGACACTTTAGTCATAGTATAAAAATTAGACATTGATGAGCTTGATCTGTAGAGTTTTGATCCAGTGGAGGAAAATAAGATTGTTGACACCTAGATGAAGACAACAATAGGGTGCTCTATTCCACTTTATTGGGTGGTCAAAAGGGGAAATATTAGCCACCAAGCTAAGTGTATCATAAAGAATCAAATTAATACACAAATACCAAACTTAATGAGTAATATTGATGAAATGGGGACCATTACTTCTCAAGGAGAGAGGAATAATCTAGGCAACACTTCAGATTATAATCTAGGTGATGGTTTTACCCCAATTGGTGGTAGAAATTTTAAGATCCATAATGTTTGAACCATATCTCTATTTGACTCTCCATTCAAACTATTGAAAAAATAATAATGAGGATAATTTAATGAGATGGTATCAAGATATTCTTGGTAGTTTTTGACCCCCAAAAACCTAATGGAAGTGCCCAAAATTTTAATTTTAATAGTGTTGTCTAAAAATAGAAAGTTTATAAAAATATTAATTCTTGAATTCTATGTTGTAAATCATGGAAGTTGAACCATTTCATCTCCCTCAATATTGGTGATCTTACACATCCTCTTCCTACCTTCAAAATATGTATAAATAAAGATGTAAGTTTGGTTATGGATTCAAAAGAAATGACTTGTAGGCCCATATAAAAAGAATTGGCCTCTATGATATGGTGCCTACACCATCATCATAAAAGTTTGAGAAAATTATTTTGAGTTGAACCTACTAGCCTACCTTGGTTTGCATACAATATTCAACATGGAGCTCCTCAAACCATATCATCTACCTCTATTAGACACTTTAGTCATAGTATAGTAACTAGACATTGATGAGCTTAATCCATAGAGTTTTTCTCTAGTGGAGGAGGATCAGATTGTGGACACCTGGATGAAGACAACAATAGGGCACTCTATTCTACTTTATTAGGTGGTAAAAAGGGTCAAACTTAGCCACCAAGGTGATTGACTCATAGATAATCAAATCAAGACACAACTACTACAATTTATGAGGAGTCTTGTTAAAATGGGGACCATTGATTCTAAAGGAGGGAGGAATGATCTAAGAAACACTTCACATGACAATTTGGGTGATGGTTCTACCCCAATTGGTGGCAAAACTTCTAGGAGCCATAACTTTTGAACCATAGCTCCATTTGACTCTTTGTTCAAACCATTGGAAATATAATAATGAGGATAATGTAATGAGATAACACTAAGCTATTATTGATGGTTTTTTACCCCCAAAAACTCAATGTAATTTCCCAATATTTCAATTTTAATAATGTTATCTAAAAATAGAAAGTTTATAAAAATAGTAATTTATTGAATTTTGTGTTGTTGTAAATCATGGAAGTTAAACCACTTCATCTCCATAATTATTGGTGACCTTTCACATCCTCATCATAGCTTAAAAATATATATAAATAAATATGTATCCTAAGAAGGGGATCAAACATCTCTTCCCATAGATAAGCATACATTTGTATGTACAATCTTGTGAGCAATAAGACATCTCTTCCCAAAGATAAGCATTATCATTATAATTGTTTTATTTTTATGTTATTTAAATATCTTTCAACCAAAAACCCTAAATTTTAGATCATTGGTTCACTTACCTTGAGTGGTCTTATGCATGTGACCTTTATATTGAAACACTTATGTTAAAATCTTTTAGGACTTAGAAGCTAGTTTGTATGCCTTAGTTATTAGTGAAAATAAATATGATGGTAATGTGTAAAATATATTGTGTATCACCCCCTTAGATTAGTTTTAATTCATGTAACTTCTAACTCTTTTCCCATAAGTAACTAGTTAATTAGGTGATAAGCATTTCAAGATATATTTAGGGAGCTATCCCTTAAACCTAGAGGTCTATTTTTTTCCTATAGGTAAATCCACATACCTATAAGTATTCCCATGCTGTCCAAATCTAAAATATGATTTAACATCCTATTCTAGGGTGCAATATTTGGTGATAATATTTTTGACATGCTCGATGGGATACATTGTCTTTAAGATAACTTGTCAAGGTGAATACTGCTCTTGACAACATTAGCTACAAATTAGTGTGATACTTAGCATTTTATGACTCCATTCAAGGTAAAATATGATTCAAGACCATTATTTTTTCATAAATTTTCTCTCATACTTCATGGTCCTTACTAGGTCATCATCTAGTAGAGTTATAAATCCTATCAATCCACCTATTCATCCTGAACTTCATCTTGAATTTTAATACCCTCATCCTAATTTATCTTTTAAAGATCAAGAAGATTTTTATAGCTAAGGGAGTGAAGAGATTGAATAAATTAAAGATCTTAAATATAATATGGATAGGAAACATTCCTTTCCTACCTTTAATATTGAAAATCTAATTCACCTTCAGGTCTATGGTGATATTCCTCCTAATGCCACAAAGAGTGTGCCTAATTCAATGGTGAGAGTCATGTTACATCTAGTGAAAAAATCAAGGATATATCAAATTTTTTTAGCTTCCATAATGTCATTAAAGCTAATATTAAAATTAGACTTATTTCCATGTCCCTTAGAGGGAAATATATTAATTGGTATAGGACTTTTCCTAGTCGATGTATCACATCATGGGATGTATTTGGAGTGTTTTTGACTTCAATATTTTAAGATGAAAATAACCATACCTCTCTCATACATTAGCTCAATGTGATCAAAAGAGATCCCAAGGAAATAATGCATGACTTCAATGAGAGGTTTAAAAATAGTTGGTATATATTTCCTCCTCCTATGAGACCACATTCTAGTTTTGTATTTCTTATATATTTGAGAGGCATTGATACTTATATTTCCATCTTGATATAATCCATGGGTGGTTTCACTCTTCCTGCATGCATATGAAATTTACATTAGAGATTAGAATGGCCTCATTCAAGATGGAAAAATACCTCTTAATTTGTATATGCCCTTTTTCCTTAACATTTCTACTACTTCTCCAAATATTTCTCAAATTCCTAATTTTACTTAAAATAAAAATACTACTCCTAAGAAATAAGAATATGTTGATTGGAGAGAAAAATTCATAGCCTTAGAGGTTGAAACTAGGCAAGCCAATAACAAAAAAGGTACCTATAAAAATCATTACCCATTCCAATAAAAATATGGTCAAGGGAGAGCTCATGGGTAGCCTAATTTCAATAGGCCTACTAATGCATATAATCCTACTTCAACCTCCAATACAAGATCAATGGTATTGGTGCATATCAACTTGGTGCAAGGAGAAGATTAGAAATAAGATCAATCCATGGATGCCAATTAGGTTGGATATCAAGATCTATTGGATAAATTAAGATTGACTCCTCTTATATTAACTAAAGATGAAGTCATGATGCAAAAAAGTGAAGATGTACAATTGCAAGGAGAGATATTCACTAACTTCCTAGTTGAGGACAATTTTATGCTCAATCAAAGAACTTATATTATAGAAAAAACTAGGGCCAAGATAATTTTTTTATTAGGTTACAATAATGTTCCTAAAATTTAATCTAATCCTCCTACAAATCAACAAGTCATGTCTATAATCATGACATTCCCAAACAATCTTACACATCTCCCAAATCAGAATGTTGGAAGGAATATCCAAAGAACTTCAACTCCTCAAGTTCTAAGAACTTACTTTCCTCCAATTTCAAAAAGTAATTATTTATTATTTTTATAAATATTTTATACTCATTAAATAATATTAATACATCTATTTCCCTTTAGGATGTCTTTCAATGCCTGGTCAAAATGTGTTTCTACAAAAGCAACTATCTACTATCTCTACTAGTCTTTTACCTTCAAGTCAAGGTCATGGTAATGTTACTCTTATAAATTCAAATCACACCATTATAGAACCATATACTATATTTTATAATCCTCCACCATTATACCTCACTCTCATAGTGGGTGACAAGTTGGTATATAATTACATAATTGATAGTGGAGCCTCTACTTTAGTCATGCCTAAAGTTGTAGCTAATAAGTTGGGCCTAAAATATGAGACTCATATAAATAGAGTGTTCCAATTGGATGGTACACCTACTAAAATAATAGGTTTTATAAAAAATTTAAACTTTTTATTTCATGATTTTCCTATTTTTCCCATCCTCCAAAACATTATTGTGGTAGACCTTCCTGCCCACTTTGTAAGTTGCCTTTCAAGAGACTTTACAACCAAGATAGGTGGATACCTCTCAACTGATTGGTCTTTCTTGTCCTTTAGGACAAGATATGGATCCAAGGTTACCATAATAACTCACCCTCTTTCAAGGTTTCATATTAATCCCTATATTTAAATAGGTTCTAATTTGAATTGTGTTGTCCATGAGGAAAATGATTCTATTGTGGAAGATGGTACTTCTTCCAAGATTGAAAGCATTTATGATTTGTTTATTGATGAATATAAAACTAAAAATTATTATAATTATCCTTATTATTTCCTTTAATAAACCTAATTAGGAGTGTATTGTATACAATAAGAAGGAATACTAACACCTCTACTTACCAAGGAAGATGGTGAGGATGATGAGATGTGGAAAATGTTTTTTGATGGTTCAAAAAGTAAAATTGGTGTAGGATATGGTGTTACGTTGGTATCCCCATATAAAAATAGTACTATTATTCATATAGTTTCCATTTAATTTTTACTTATAATGTGGCTAAGTATGAAGGTTTGATTCATGGCCTTCAATGGGCAAGGAGAAAAAGAATCAAGAATATGCAAGTATATGGAGATAATGAATTGGTTGTAAATAAATTTAATATTGTGTTTTATATTGAGAACCCTTTACTCAAGTCATAAAATCATAGTTTATGTTATTTTATTAAAGAATTAAATGCATTCAACATATAATCAGTCCCAAGCGAGAAGAATATTCATGCTGATAGACTAGCTACCATAAGAGCACAATTGGATAAGCCTACTTCCATAAAAGAAGAGGGAAATATCACATTAATATTAATTTTATAAATTCCATAAATAATAATGAGGTGTCTTTTCAAGTTTTCAATAGTGATAAAGACATTGCATACTTATTACAAAATAAGGCTGAGTTTTCCTCAAGAAATGAAAAGAGACTCCAAGAATAATTTGATAACCAAATTGTGCAACTAAGAACAAACAAGATACCTAAGGGCTTGGTGACCTTATAAATTATCTTTAATAAGGATGATCAAAGGAATAATTAAAAGGTGAGTATATCTAAAAAATAAGATAACTATGAAAGAGTCTTGGTATTCAAATAAAAACTTCTCAAACTAGGCAAGACATATTCTACATTAGAGAAGCAAGCATTCGTTGATTTGTGGAGAGAGTTTCATGAAATATTTTCTTGGGATAATAAGGACCTAAAATTATTTTATCCTAGTATATCACACCATAAAATTGAATTGAAAACTAGATTTAAACTAGTTAGACAAAAACAAAGGCCCATTAACCCCAAGATTAAATAACTCATGAGGTTAGAGTTTACCAAACTCCTTGAATATGAAATAATATTTCATATCAATAATTAAACATGAGTAGCTATCCTTGTGCCTATTAGAAATAATAATGGGGAGATAAGACTTTGTGTGAACTTTATAGATATTAATAGAGTGTCACTCAAAAATCATTATCATTTACCCTCAATGGAGCATATTTTGCAAATTATATCAGGTTCTCAATGTTTTTCAATACTAGATGGATATTATAGTTATAATCATATTCTATTGAATGAAGATGATCAGTTTAAGACAACATTTACTACAAAATGGGGGAAATTTTCTTGTAGGAAGATGCCCTTTGATTTGTTAAATATTAGTGCCACATTTCAAAGAGTAATGGACATGGCCTTCAAAATTTTGGTCAATGAAATGTTGTTGGTTTATCTATATGATATAAAAATGTTATATAAAGATGATAATGAAAATATTAAACACTTAAGAAAGGTGTTTAAAATATGAAGGCAGTACGGAGTATCTCTCAACCCCCGAAAATGCATCTTTGCTATCCATAAAGGTAATCTCATAAGACATATTGTTTGTAAAGATGGTTTGACTATTGATCCTATAATGATAGTGAATATTGTAGACCTATCATTTCCATTTCATAAGAAAGGTTTCCAAAGTTTTTAAGGAAAGATAAATAAGGAGGTTCATACTTAGTTTTTCATTTTTGGTAAAACCTATCACAACCATGCTCAAGAAGAACCAAGTATTTTCTTGGACTAAGGAAGGTAAGAATAGTTTTTAAGCCATTAAGAAAGAAATTTCACAATCACCTACTCTTTTGAAACCTAATTTTAATAAACACTTCTTGTATTCATTTGCTAACCTTGATATTATCTCAGCGATGCTAATGTAAAAGAATGATGAAGGTGTGGAACAACCAATTGCATTCTTTATTAAAGGTTTGGAAGATTATGAAGTCAAGTATAATTTTATGTAGAAACAAGTCCTTGATGTTTTAATATGAATAAATAAATTTAGGCATATGGTTTCAAATAATAGTATTCATGTTATGGTCTCTCATCCTAGTATTAAAGAGTTTCTCTTGAGTAAATACCTTATTGAAAAAGGGTAGGATAGATTACTAAGGTAATTTAGTATGATGTTGATATCAAAGTGACTAAATTGGTAAGGGAAAAGGAATTTTCAAACATATAACTTCAGATCTTCATATGTCAAAAGAGGAGGCTTTAGTCAATCATGATTGCTCCCAACTAACTAGTTCCTTGCCTCTACAAAGTTGGACACAAGATGTTATCAGATTTATTCAAAGTAGTGATTATCCTAATGGTATTAATAGATCCCAAACAAGATAATTTAGATTTAAATATATTATATTTTACTTTGTATATGGTGTGATTTTTAGAAGAGACACTAATGGTGTGATATTGAGATGCATTGACAATGATAAATTTAGAGTGTTTCTTGAGAAGTTCCATGATGGTACAATAGGAGGTCATTTATCCCTCAAAACCACAACTACCAATATCATGAAGAAAATATATTATTGGCCTATCCTCTTCAAGGAATACTATGTTTGGGTAAGAAGGTGTGTATAATGTGCTTTATTTATAGGAAAACAAAAGCTTGCAGCTCTCCCTTTGAAACCTAGCCAAGTAGACCAAAATTTCATGTAATGAGGCCTTGATTTCATTGGTATGATAAACCAACCATCAAATACTAGTCATAAATGGATAATCACAAAAACTAAATCTAAAAGGTGGGTTTAGATAGTGTTATTGAAAGAACCTAATGAAATTTCTATCTTAGAGTTCTATGAAAGTATCATAACAAGGTTTGGCACTCCTACTATCATCTCAGATAATGAACTTGATCTAATGGGTGTTAGGATAGTTAAATAGGTAATTATTAATGGAATATACTTTATAAATTTATCCAAATATTACCATCAAAGTAATGGGTTGGATGAATCTACTAACAAGAATCTAATCAGAATCATTAAGAAAACTTTGGAGGATAATCAAAGGGCTTGGCATAATAAAATGAAGATATCCCTTTCAATTGATAGAATAAATCCCAAGAGGTCAATAAGGAATTATCCTTTTGTGATTGTATATGTAAGGGAGGTCAGGTTGTCTATATACCAATATCTACCTACCTTAGAGTTGGCACACCAACTAGAGCTATTTGAAAACACTCCAATGGAGGTAAGGTTGGTAGAATTAATGGATTTGCAAGAGACTAGAGATAAAGCTCATCCAACTATGGAACATCATAAAATACTAATGAAGAGGTCTTTTAACAAGAAGTAAACTCCAAGAACATTCCAAGAAGGTGACATAGTGTTGAAATGAGATGAAGATAAAGCAAAACTAGTGAGATATAAAAAATTTGACACTTTATGAAGTGGACCATATATCATCATCAAGTGAAAAAAAAGCAAATATTTCTAATTATCAAGGATTAATGGAGAGGATATCACTATCCATATGAATGGGATACAATTTAAACCTTGATATTGATGAAATGAAGGTTAGTCTTGTAAATATTAGCTTAGGTGTGAGTTTTGTCTCAATTATGTGTGTTATGTTTCATAAGTGTTCTTAAGAACACATATTTGTTTCATTTTAGTGTGTCTTGTTTTGTGTATTTTATTTTTTGTTTGATGTTATGTTAAAGGAAAATTTTATGTCAAACCTATGTATGGGTGACTCCATACCCCAATAGAGAAGATTAGGATACTAGTCGTGGCATAACAAGCATACCACCCTTGGGAAATTACCAAGAATGTTGACCATTTTGACCACAACTCAAAATTAGTCAACCCCATATTGTCACAAATTTTTTATAGGGGAATATTAAAATTTATTAAAGTGTGTTATAGTTTATTTCATGTCTTATTAGCCTTAGTCATGGTCTAATTAAATCCTTATGCCATTTTGTGTCATTTAGTGGTCATTTTAGAGCATTAAATGCAAGTGGTATTGTTCTCCAAGTAAGAAAATTGTTTTAAAATAATAATAAACATCCAATATGTCAGTCCCTATTAGACATGTTAGTTTCTAACTAAAAAATTATAGGTGATGACTGAAAAATCAATAAAGTGGAAAAGAAGGAGTTTCAAAGGTTATACAACCTATGAGAGAGAGTGGCACATGAGATAAGGTTTTGGGATGGTTTTTAAACTCCTAAAACTCATTTCCATGATTTAAATGCCTTTAAAGTGCTAAAATTGATCTACAACCATTAATGCTTTTAAAGTGTTGAAATTGGTCAACATGTTTTTTATTGGTATGGCTAATAGGAGGACTCCCAATTCAAATGATCTTGGTGGTGGATAGTAAACTTAGAAAAATTTAATTTTAGGTTCAATTAATGGTGGCTTATACTTTATGAACCATCTTTTACAAGTTTATTGTTCATTTATGCTTGTTGTTTCCCATACCCTATAGGTTTTGCTCTTGTTTGAGCTAGTCTGTACCTTTTAGTTATAAAATTTTCTTGAAAATGATGTTGAATCCATACTCTCATGTTTAAAATGATTTTTTACATGTTTTAAGATGATTTCATGTGCTATAAATTTAGATTTCATGAAGATGTCACAATAGATGTTGTAATCAGGTTCCACTACTTACATAAGGTTTAGTTCTCTGCAAGGGTTTATTATAAATTCCATATGTTATTATTCATGTTTTAATGTCACAAAAATCCCCTTATTTCCATGCTTGGTCTTACAAGTTCATGTTTTGATCAAACACATAGTCACATGTGTCACATAATCAGTCTTTTACTTGTCCCCAACTATAGTCATAGTGTCTTGATGTTTGAAAACATTTATGAGAGGTATATGAAAAGTTTTAAAGTGTTTAATATATTTTATAAGGATAAAAAACAAATTAGAGGTATTTTAAACATCATATTATAGACTATGATAGTTAATATAATATGTATACACAATTGTACTCCATTAATATGCACCTACATATGCCATGGAGAGGATGTCACATTAGAATAGGGACAATTTATTTTGTTTCATGTCTTTTAGTGTTATGGAATCTATTTGAATATGTTATGAGAATATAATACTTTTTTAATGTTTATACATCATGTACATTGCTCATGTTTCCACTCACTACCCTATTTTTAATGTCAATGCACACCTATAGGTACTTGTAGAGAACTATTTTGAGAGTGTTGTAACTATTTTCACTCATTCAAGATGGGAAGGATGCATTAAAAAAACTTTAGAAGGACCAAAATTATTTTAATTTTTATATTCTATGCATACAGTCTATATTAAACTTTCACTACCTTACATACTACTATAAGTACATCTACAGGCTTATACAAAGATGTGAGCGTTGGCATGGAGGATTTTGATATGTTTATATAAACTAATGAAGCTTGGATAGTGGGAAATACTATAGAAATAATTTTTGAATAAATAAGCAAGTAGGTAGGTCCTTGAAATCCATCTTATATTTACTAACTATGTTTAGGGATAGAACCCCTAAAAATATCAAAAAAGATCCCTAAACCTTTTTGAAGATATCATATAATAATGTTTCATGATTCCTAGATGAGTATTAATTCACCCATGATGTATCCTCCACATAGGAGTATAAACATGAAAAATAAAGAGGATGTGTGACTAGTGGAGAGTAGTGTTTGAAGACCTCAAAATTATGAATTTGTTTATTGTAGCTAGGCATTGGTGTCTATAGGTTTTGGGTTTTAAGTGACCTCTATAGTCAAAGATGGTAAGGTGAGAATATATGACCATGGAAAATGGTTATAATAAGATTAAAGACACATTATGATTAAAAGTTCATCAAGAATTTTTGAATTATAAGTTTTTTGACCCTATCAACACCTATAGGTGTTCTTTGCTTGAGATAACTGACCTACAATTAATTATGGGGTCCTACAAGTCCATGGAATGAAATAAAGCATGGAAACATATAAAAATGAACATTTTAAAAGTCAAAAATGTTTCCTTATACCTTACGTGAATCTCAAGGATATGTGATTCAGGTTTTAAGGATGATGTATACCTATAAGACACTATATTGCTCCAAGATAGTCAACTATAGCTAACTATAACTAATAATTAATAGAACATGGTGTAATGAGTATTGGCATAGCATGGATATAAATTGAATAAATTAAAATTGTTTTAAAAAGGAATTATATACCTCAAATTCATAGTGAAACAATATCATGAGGCCTTAATCATGCAAGATCATCTACATGTGCCCCTTTTAAGCAAGAAACCCAACATGTAGTCTTGACCAATAAAGGTGTATGAAGAAGTATGTGGAAGTTTTTAGTGGTAAATATATTTGGATAATATTGGTCATAATAGTTTCATGAATCTCTCACATAGTGAAAATAAGGCATATAGAGATTCTCAAAGACAACACATAGTCATACTTGATACCCTACATATAGTCAACCTATTAGTCAAGTGTAGTGGAATACATACATCATTTGAAGGTGCAAACATAGATTATAAAAAGTGTGTGAGCATGTAAAAAACATCCAAAATTAGGATATACACCTCAAAATACTATTATAACATGGAAATCAGGTTTGGAGGGGTTCCCATACAACTAACCTATAGTCCATGGGTAAAGACTACACACAGTCATCTTCTCAAAAGTTTGTCTTAGGTTTTTGATCATTTGGAGGTGATAGAGATATTATAAAACCATGAAATTTTTTATATGACATATTCATAACTTGATGAAATCCCTCATATATTCATTTTTTTAAAGGATATAAAGGAGTTTCCCTCTATTTTGTATCAGATAGAGGGCACTCCCCAAGGGTGTATACTTGTAGTTTTTAAAATAAAATGATGAGAAGACAAGATTGAAGATAATTTAACCTTATAATGGGATTTGGAAAGATGTTTCACACATGGGAAAATGTAAAAAATCATTCATAGAGGTTAGAAACTCAATAGGGTATCCTAAACCTATAAACTTGTAGGTAGACCTATTGGGTTTAGTTTAAGCCTAAATTCCAATTAGCGGGTAAATATCATTTATAGAATTAGATGGACATTCCAAAACCTTAAGACATGTTTTTATGGAGTTATAAGGTGTGTTAAAGCTATTTAAACACAAAATAAACCATAAAGAAGCTACTTTTGGGATTAAAACATCTCAACTTGAACATAATGGAATGAAAAGTTTGAGAACCCATTTTGAGATTCTCATGCCTAATTGGAGCTTGTGCATGGGATTATAAGAATTTTAGGGATGTTTAAGAAGGTTTTGGGAAATAAATTTGTGGAATTTTTTGGATAATTAGATGTTAGACCTGTATGAAAAATGCTTAGAGGGACGAATGTCTTAAAACCCTTCAAAACCATTAACAAATTCCTAATTAAGAAGATGAAGCAAGAGATGCATCCAGATGGCATGTTATGACTTATAAAATGATTACAATTTTTATAGGTCTCTTCAAGGATCCTTCCAATCATACTAAGTTGTACCCTACCTATATGGATAGGGTGAGAAGTGGATTCATTTGACTATTTTTTGTGTCTTGTAGGTATGGAAGGGTTTCAAAGGATGAAATAAAATTTATGAGAGATATTTGGACTTAATATATCATATATTATTCATTTTTTATAGTATAATACCTCAAAAGTTATTTGTAAGTTCCTTCATCTCAGTTATTCAAATAAAACATAGTGAACAAGATAGTGGGAGAGTGAAAACTTTAAGTGGGAAGTAATTTCAAAGTCTTCCTAAGGAATATAAGGCCATAAGGTGTCTTAATAGGTTTTATACACTCCATTTTATGGATCAGAGTGGAAAACTAAAGAAAATAATGTTGCCAAGTGTGATGGGTGAGTGAAAGAGGAGTTATTTGGGCTACAAATAGTGATAACTCATATACAAAAGAATTATGATGATTAGGGATACAACCAATGCATGGTAGAATATGTATACAACCCCTCCCCTTTAGTGAAATTATTAAATATATCCCTAGTTAGTTTTGGGATGTTCCAAATGGACCAAATGATGAAGGTAGGTTTTTGAGCAAGTAGTGAGGAATCTTATGCCACATTTCATGAGTCATGACTTGGAGGGACATTTTTCCTATGAGACCTTGTATGGTGTATTTAATAATTCATTATAATAAATATGTAACTCCTCCTCTCAACTTCACAAGTGTTTATGACTCTTGAAATTATCTCTTCTCACTTATCTCTTAAATTCTTTAAGTCGTAGCCATTTTGGATCTTGAAAACTAATACCACAACTTGTATGGTGAATCCCTACTTGTTTGATGCTATTTTACCTTTGAATAATTCAAGAAATATATTTCTAAGTTAAATAATATCTTATTTGATTGTGCAAAGTGATGAAGGGTTAATTTCAGTGATCATATCCTTAATTTTCCTTGTCCTTTCATGTCTTATGCAAGAAGCTCTCATTGTAACAAGTCATATAAAGTGTAGCTAGTTTTTAGGCTTATTTAAAGTGTGTAAGTGTATTCAGATTTAGCTATTTGATCCCTGGTCTACTTACTTTGAGTGGTCTTATGCATGTCACCTTTATATTGAAACACGTATGTTAGAATATTTTAGGACTTAGAAGCTAGTTTGTATGCCTTGTTTCTTAGTGAAAAGAAATATGATGGTCATTTGGAAAACATCTTCATGTAATACCCCCTTAGATTAGTTTCAATTCATAAAACTTATAACTCTTTTCCCATAAACAACTAGTTAGTTAGTTGATAAGCATTTCAAGATATATTCAAGGAGATAGGCCTTAAACCTAGAGGTCTACTTCTGCCTATAGGTAAACCCACATAGCTAAAGTTATTCCCATGTTGCCCAAATCTGGAAGAGGAATGAACATCCTCTTCTAGGGTGAAATATTTGGTGACAAAAGGACAAATGAAGTCAAAAATCAAAGTAAAAAATTATGACACGATCTCAATATGTGATTCAAATATTTCTACCTAGAACAAACAATATTACTCTATAATAGCATATTTTGGGAATTTCTAAGAAATATACACATACAATAGAAAGGACATGACATCATTCATAAAGGATTATAGAAATAAAAACTATGTTCAGGGACCTTCGAGATACCATTCTTTTAGGATGCATAAATGGCTATAGGCTTAAGCCTTACAATGAATAATATCTATCAAAATTTGCATAAAAATTAGAAAGGGTCCTGAGTATCACCATTTAGATTACAATTTTTTTAATGTATTGGTTTTTTTATGTTTTTAGTGTATATATATAGTGTTATATATATATATATATATATATATATATATATATTAGGACATCATAAGCAAGTTGAAAAATTTAAAATACCCTAGTGTAACAATGAAATTTTTTTAGCATATAATGAACAATGTCATGTAAATTCAACATGAGGGTCATCAATTAAGCTTGGGAACAAGATGATGATAAAATGTTATGAAGGAAGTACATTAAATAATGTTTCAAAAAGATGTTAATGAATACATAATTAAATTATTAGATCTAATGATGTAAAATAAATGAATGTTGACGAGGCAAAATATGGCATGTTACATCAACAACTCCTGTCAGCTAAATCAATGAATTTAGACATCAAGGAAACAACATCAATTCATAATAAATAGTTTGAATTTAACTCAATAAGAATAAAAATGTGTATACAACCCAACACATTAAAAATAATGTGTCATATGGATTAAATCATGAAAATATATATAAATAAGGGAATTCAAAACATAATGACATTATAGACTTCTATAAACAAGATCCCCTATTATTTGTTCCTAATTCACTCATTTTTGAATGGATTATGTATATGATATTTTGTGATTATGTATCACATCAGTCTTGTACACTTGGAAAACTCATGACCCTAGTTGTTCTTGTTAATTCTACACATGCTTATTTTTGCAAGCCTTGCATCTTCTTTATCTTGTTCCCCTTGGCCTATAATTAAGTCTAACCATATTTATATTGATGACATAAACATACCATCTTGACCATAATTCTTAAAATGTACTTATCTTACACCTCTACAATTTATAAGTCTATGCATGCTCTTATTCTACTTGCACACTAACATCTAGGTCATATAGTAGCATCAATGTTATTGTCCTAGCCTAACACAAGTGTTCATTTCTAGAAAATTCATCTAATTTTTAAATGAAATGTATTATAATTTTTAGCATAAGTGATTTAATGTGAGTTATATCTTGATAGGATTGGTATAAATATAATATCAACCCTTATTCATTCCTCACCTACAAAACCTAGTAATTAGACCCAAAGAGCACACAAAAAGCACTCAATAAGAACTCAAGTTACCAAAAGCTTTACTATTCTACCATATTATGTTATCAGTCAAAGGAAAAAACTAGATATAGGTATGAATTACTAAAGGAAAAGTCATAAGGTCATATTTACCAAATTACAATCTAGGTCACTATTGTACTTACTTTACACATTGCATGATTCACATGTAAGACAAAACATAAGGGATAACTACATGAGTCTAAGGCCTTCTTTTAGATTATTATATATTTAGGTCTCACCCTTTAACATGTGGTCATTTTATATCAAATTAACATGTGCCCACTAACTCATTTTTCCCCAAGGTCACATTGAAGATGCAAAGCTAGTGTTTTACCATTTCACCATGAGCAACAATCCATGATCTAGATATGAATGCACTAGAGTGAAGGAAAATCCAAACCTAGAAGCATATAAGTATCACATTATGTTTGCATTCATATTACATATAGGAAACTAGAATTAAGCTCAAATACTAGCATCAATGCAACTATCCACAGAACCAAAGGCACTAGATCTAGAATCTGATAATTGATCTAGAATCTAATTTATGTATGCTTCTTACCTATACTAGATCTAACATTTTATTAACATCATAAATAGATAAGTACTTTATTTTATGTCATTTTTATATGTATCATAGTTGTAATTTACATTAATAGCCTATTTTTTATAAATTCAAAATATGGTACATTTGAATTTAGAACATTATTTGGCTTATTGTAGATTTGATATTAACCCTTATGCCCTATCATTTCTATATCATTAAAAATAACCACTAAAACAAAATCCATATCTAAATTAGTGTTAAACATTTGGTGAACCCAATCTTTGAACATCATTATTACATAAGCATTATCTTATAGATGATTATCATCTACCTTGTCCTGATCCTTGTGATATTTTTATATTTTATCATAGATGATATTGATTACTTTAAATATTATGACTATGAAACAATTCCAAAATCTCTCCAATCAGGGATTAAATTTCATTACTCTTGAATTCCTTCAAGTGCTAAGGAAAACAATATAAAAGCCTTAAATTATGGTATTTAATATCCATCTAATCAGGTCCATGATCCTATCCTTTCAATACATGATGAGATCCATTACAAGGATGATCCAAAGTGTATGACCTTGACTTATATCAAAAATTTATCCCCCATGGAGATAAGGTACTGTCATTTGATTATGACAATTTCTGTCAACTCCATAAGGAAATCATTGAGTATTTTTAAGTCATTAGTAAAGGGGATGTTCCTTTAAGTTCATTTATTAAAACCTCTCATATTCCTACATTTCCAAACAATATTTCTCTTATTAAGGGAGATAATCCTTTTTGGCCTTCATTTGAGATTTAAATTTTTTAAAAGGTTAACCAATAAATTATGGAATCTTTACCAAGTTATATTAATCCATCAAGAAAAAGGAAACATCATGCATATACAAAGTAAAAAAGTATTAATATTCCAAATAAGAAACATGTACCAATGTTAAGCAAGGTGTCTCAACTACATGAGATTCCTACCTCACCAAAAGAGGTTTTTTAACCAATACATCCTCAAGTTCCACTTACTATATCTTTATAGAAGGTGTATTATTCAAGTTCTAAATTCATTCTAAGATCTTCAAATAATACACCAAGGGTAATAAAACTCTAAGATCCATTACCATTACCAAAGTATACAAAATTTAAGTAATATGAAATTACACTTATTGTACACGAGGATGATAATACTCATATTCCTAGTTTCAAAAGAGGTGGTGGTTTAGAACCAATGATAAAATATATATCAAACACCACCATCCCCATGGATTTATTTATATATATGAATATCACTATTGGGGACCTTAAAAATAGGTTTATATACTTCAAATGCAAGTGGCTTTCCATAATTTAAATGCACATGTTACCACATTCAATAATCAACCTCTTACACAATGTACACTTGTATATCCTTATCCACCTAGTTTTGAATTACCACAATTACCTATCTTTGGGAACCATAAGGATCCACTTAAGCACATGATAAATTATGTAAATTCTCTTGGTTAATGGGAAAATTATGACAAACTATTATTAAAAGTATTCCTTGTGAGTATTTATTATTAGGCTCACGATTGGTTCTATATCTTCCCAAAAGATTCATTAATCACTTTTTCAAACTTGGAAGATGTTTTATTCATGGATTTTAATATTGAAAATGGTCAAAACTTACATTAGAACATTTTCACAATTTTAAACAATGTGATGATAAGTCCCTTCAATATTATACTATTTGATTTAGAATTACATCATATGAGCTAGCATTTAGACATTCAGATTTAGAACTATAATTTATTTTTATTATAGGCCTACTTTACTATTTAAATAAATATAATTATAAAAATAATATTATTCCTTAACTCATTTACATGAATATATACATAGATATGTTATGTTAATACTTACTCATCCAATAAAGATCAACTTTTCTCCTTCCAAATACCAAAGTTTTATCCCTAAAAAAAAAGGAGACTAATTGCCTAAAGAATAATTTGAACAAAAAAGTGGTGTTCCTAACCTCTATATGACAAATTTACAATTTTTTCTTAACATGGGACCGATCCAAGGTCTAACTCCCATACAAGTGTCCATGCCAACAAGATTTAACAATTAAATTATAAATGGGTGGCACTTATTTTTTACATAACCATGTTAATATTAAACAAGTGAAAATTACTTGTAATTTAAGATGTTTCCAACAAATGGGATTTAATTTAACAAACTTATAAACCAAAGGATTTTGGAAAGACTAATTTGGAAACATAACAATACCTATTGCTTATGGTCCTAAAGTAATTCAAACATGAGTTTGGGTTATTCCCACCACACATCCGTATGCATTTACACTTAGAAATCTTTGGCTATACCAAATAGTATAAAAATTTGAATAAAATAATAAATATATTTCTTTTCCTCATTAAGGAAAAATAATATGTATTTCTAATGATAGCATTACATATTCTAATACACATGTAAAACATTAGGAGGAACATGCTATGTCCCTTTTCAACCTATCCAATTATGATGCAAACAATGTACTATATATAACTTGAGGTTGTAAGGTTAATAATGTGGGGAGATACCTATGATCATCATTTTTATGAGACCATAGGATGATATTTCCTCATCATCCAAAATACCCCAAAAAAAAAAAAAACAAAAACAAAAAAAAAAACAAAAAAAACATGAAAAAAAAAAACATTTTTGGCACATACATGTTCTATTAACTCCTTGGCACCTATGTGTTACTTCTATGTTTAGGAATATCATATCATTTAATCATACATACATACATACATACATACATACATACATACATACATATATATATATATATATATATATATATATATGTATGTATGTATGTATGTATGTATGTATGTATGATTAAATGATATGATATTCCTAAACATAGAAGTAACACACACACACACACACACACATGTATATATATGTATATATATACATATATATACATATATATATATAAATATATGTATATATACATATATATATATATATAGATACATACATACATACATATATATATATATATATATATATATATATATATATATATATATATATATATATATATATACATACACACACACACACACACACACACACACACACACACACACACACACACACACACACACACACACACACACACACAGGCATACACAAATACATGATACACTTATGGGTGTTAGGCCTTCCCTCTACTCACATCATTAGGACATTGGGTCGTCCATCTTATACGATCCTAATATACATAGGTGATATGATTTGATGATCACTATATAATATCAATTTTGAGATTAAATATGTACTTACACATTCCCAATTATCCATGATTATACATTGTATAGGGTACTTGATATGCTATTCAATTGACATTTTTGATAACACATTTAATCCATGGGACACTGTGATATTTTTATGTTGGTTGCTTATGCTTTTCCTTTATAGATTTCATTGAGTGTTATGACTTTATATTGTATTGATTTTTTGAGCATTTGAATATGATACATTATATGAAGTACCTATGCCTATGATTTCCTTCTTGGATATTTAAATATGTCACTACTTTCTTCAACATGTGGATACATCATTGCATTCTTGGACATTTGAATATGTCATTCTTTTCTTTTATGTACACTTAACTAAGTCATATCCATTAAATTTCATGCCATTTTAACATGCCCCTTTTTTATAGTCTCCTTAAATCATTACCTTTTGACTTGATTTTGAGTGCTCTTGTGTGTATGCAAGGGAAAGGAAAGTTGATCTATAACTCAATCCTAACTTAGAGAAGATAAATCAGCTAACTATATCACTAGAAATACTTAGATAATCAAGTTCATAACAAATATGGATCCACTAAACCTACTTAAGGGATATCTTATCATGTAATATTACTAGAGAGGGTTCTAAAGCCTCTAGTCAAGCAACAACACACAATAATCCTATCTAGGTCTTAATATTCAATGCAAAAATATAGTGAAGTAAATCTAATCTAGTGATCACTAAATCTTTTGGTACAAATGGGGAATAAAAATAAATAATAAAAATGAAAAGAATAATTCTACTCAAGTCAATATATAGGTAATACTAATCAAGAAGAGACAATAAATTCATTAGCAATTATACATGCAAATCTATCTACTAAAATAGAAGAGTAAGAGTTGGGAATACTTACCTTGAAGATGAACTCATCAGTCCTCAACCTTTCACTTAGATAATGGTTCTTTACAAGAGGTTGTTTTGTATTTATAAAGAAACTAAGGATGGACAATGGAATATAGTCTAGCCAATTACCTCCTAGTGAATATCAAGCCTTTAAAAGACAAAGGTTATCCTCCAAGAAACATGAAACCCTAATTAATGACTCCTTAGGTAGAGTGGTAGAAAATAAAATAAATAATCACAAATGAATTATTCTCTCTATTAGAAATGGGGTGAAAGATGTTTATATATAACTTGATTTGACCTTAAACCCTTCCAAAATTTTAGCCAATGTAGTCAACCCAATTGACCTAGTTAGTTAGGAATGTATTTGTTAGGTCCCAAACTAAGTTGGTTGGGATGACTTACTCATATAAAGTGCTCAATTCCCATA
This sequence comes from Torreya grandis, assembly GCA_037957365.1. Taxonomy (NCBI): domain Eukaryota; kingdom Viridiplantae; phylum Streptophyta; class Pinopsida; order Cupressales; family Taxaceae; genus Torreya; species Torreya grandis. The sequence continues at coordinate 566,207 of JARHVA010002334.1, forward strand.
ACTAAGCCAAACCAATTGATTGTATTCAGTAAGATGTTAAAAATGGGGTTTGGCTTAGGCAGGGGCTATTTTAGGTGGTAAATTATTTGGAAAAGAGTGTAAGGTAGGTGTTGAATCTTAGGGAAATGTATAGGATGGTTTTGTACTGGTTTTATGTGGAGTTATATGTAACAAAAATATTTATAAGAACCAAAGGTTTTCCCACCCCTTTCCTTATACACCCTTTAAGGTGTGAGATTAGAGAGGTTAAGTATCAATGGGTTCTCATAATAGAGAAAGCATATGTAATTGATAAAGTAAAAAAAAATATTGTGTATACATATGCTCCACTTGAATCTCATCATGTGTCACAAATTTTTACCATGGGATGGTGCTTTAGGAAAAGAACATAACAACAAACAACACTGAGCTAAATAAATTACAATGTGAAAATTGAAAGAAAAGAATTGAATAATACATACCTTTACTTACCTTAGTGTTGTATATTAGAATTGATGTGAGAGAGATGGAAAGGCATCTAGCATAGGGAACATTAGGGGAACTTGAAAAATAAGGTAAAATACAAATTTGTATACAAAAATACATGTGGTATGTGAAAAAATTACCTACAAGGTTAGGATTTCAGAACATCTTATGGTTTGGAAAAAGAGCTAGTAGAAACAAAGTTATGAGAAAAATTCAAAATTTAGTGGTAAATAATTGATAGGTAAATAATTTTGAATGGTAAATATAAATAGGGTGAAAATTAATTCATTTTAAATTTTTATATTATGATAAAATAGAACTCAAAGAGACCGATAAAATCTTAGAGAATGATGATGGTGAGGAGATAACAAGTGTGAGTTGGAGGACACCTAGCAATAGTAGGGGTGTAGCTCAGGTAAGAAATTCATTAAATTAAATTTTTTGGTTATTTTTGTTGAAAATTAAGTTAACTATGAAAATTTAGACATTAGGTGGAAACCATGTAGTGGAATTGGACATAATAAATTTTTAGATAGAGAAGGAATTGAGTAGGTCTATGGGTAGAAAGTGGCAAGAGCAATAAATGCCTAAGTTATTTATGGTAAATAGCAGAAAATTCACCACCTTTTTTGAAATGAGTTGGCTTAGTAGACATAGTTAAAAAGGGGAAGGGTTATAAAAGGATTCAATTTCATAATATAGGATCAATTTAGTATAACTTAGTATGTCTAATTACATAGTAGAGGGCTGATCTAGTTGGAAATTTGAAGTAGTTGACTTAGTACATTTTAGATAATTTAGTAATGCAAGAGAGTGGATGACATAGTTTTTGAGAATGGGGTGATTACATAGGATAAGGTCGATGCAGTTTGTAAAAAAGGGTAACAAGGATGACTTAGTATGAAAGTGAATGACTATGTAAAAATGATATGGCCAACTTAGTATATAGTGGCTGACTGTGTATGCTGATAGGGATGACATAGTATGAAGTGGCCAAATATGTAGGAGAAAAGGGAGAAAATAGCAATAACAATTTGTTGAAGTAGTTAATTTTTAAAATTTATTATTTTAAGAAAGTATTTTTATGAATTTTCTATTGAGATCTAATACATTCTATGTTGTTTGGATTTTTGTAGAGGCTATAGATATTTGAACACCTAATAGATGTGGCATGTTTACTAGACTTGCTAGAGAGACTATTAGATGATGATTGTGTAGCATGGATTCCATAGGGTTTGGAGGTATTATAGAGATGTCTCATATCCCATTGAGTGTTGAATAAGTTGTCATGTTCATTAGAACATGGAAGTGATTAACCAACACTTTTTGGTGGAAGGTGGATGGGGATAATATAGAGGTGGGGATTACATTATAGGATGCCTATGCTATACTTAAATTACCCATCATGGGTGATCCTATGATCTATGGTGCCCTAGAGTCTATGGTTGAGATGTGGGCCTTTTCTTTATGGGCAACAAGGTCAGAGAGGTATTTTGTTGGGTTACGAGTGTGCTTGTTTTTTTATTTATATATTAACCATTTAAAACCTATATAAAGTCATGATATGGCTTGTGAAATCAAATGTGATTTGTCAAAAGTCATATGGGATGGTCCCATTATATAATGTGGCCTTATGTTAGTCTATTTTAGAGTAGAGCATGTTGCATGACTTGGGTTTGGTTATATAGGTGTAGTTCATGCACTATATGTATGGGATGTTGTTTAGAGGGTAGAATACTATGGTCCCTCTAATTTTGTTAGATATATGAGAGGTTCACAATGTATTATCCAGCTAGGTTTCCCCATGCTATAGATGATAATCCTCCTTGTATGACTAGGTGGTGATAAGACCATGTAGTACATGTTATGTTGAATACCCCACTACTATATATAATCACACATAGGGAGATTGTATGGTATCCAAATATATATATTGTGGCCAGTTGGCTATATTAGTTTACTATTATTATTGTCTTGGTTCATATTAATATTAATAGGCATTATAAATGATGGGTAAAGCCACACCTTATTTCTCATGTTCCTGGATAGTTTATCCTTCCACACCTAATGGCTCCAAAATCCATAAAAAATTAAAATCCAAACCATTTAAAAAAAGAAAATGATCAAAAGGTAAAAATCAAAAATCAAAAAGTCAAAATCAAAAAAAAAGATGTGATTCATAGCATTTATCCTATCCCTAATTGAAGCTTAAACTACATATTTAGCCTCATGATAGAATTGAGGTCTATTAAGGTGTAGTAGGCTAGTAGAGTGGGATAGGATAATTCAAAATTATTTATAATTCTACCTACTTTCTCAAGTAAGTACCCAATATTCATAGTAGATCAATGACTCTATAAGATGTCCTAAGGAATGAGAAACACATTCAATTCATAATCCCCTCACTTCATAATATTGAAGCAATAAGAGTGTCAAATTATTTGACAATATATACCATCAACCATGTATTCATACTCAGCCAAAAAATTGAGTCTGCTTCCCCCTTTGTGATTAAACATAAGTAGGTAGACTTGGGTAGAAGTGTTTTAATGCTTATTTGATATTTTGTGATTTGGTAGTGTGTGAGAGAGGAAAGTGACTAAGCTGGTAAATTAAAATTCTTAGTTATACTATGTTCACTACTCTAACAAGCAAGAAGATAAATGAAAAATGAATTAATTACTACTAATGTGATTTAATTTCTTTTGCTTACAAAGATAGTACTAGGTTGATTCGATCAACCTAGTATGCAAACAATAAAAAACATAGTTGATTTGGTCAACTTTGTCTATTACAAGATAGTATAGAGAAATGTAGTTGAGCAAGTCAATTGATTTTACTAGGAAATAAGTAGTTATAGAACTAAGTAAAGCCAGTCAACTTAGTTTACTATAAGGTGATAGTTTTTATAGAATTAAAAAATTGGAAAAAAAATAGAATTATAATTTGACTGAAAATGAAAATAAATGAAATAAATAGGATGGTTAGAATGAACCTAAAGTTGCTTTGATAAATTTACTTTTTGATTGATTTTAGCAATATATTGAATCTACTCAAATTTTGTTTTTAAACTATTTTATCTAGATGAGGGTTTGAACTTAAAAAATAGAATGTTAAAACAAAATCAAAATAAGTTACTAAGTTTGCATAAACCTAATACTCAAAAATAATGGAAAGAACTATGTCAATAGAATCGATATAGTAGTTTAAATAGAACTTATTAGAAAATTTGAAAGACATGATGAAAAACTAAATTAACATGATTGATCTAGTGTGTTAAGAGGGAAAAGTTGATCATAGAGTGCCAAAAAAGATCTACAATTTACCTTAGTTAAAAAATCTATAAGCTGATGCCCTAACTCAATCGATAAGATCAATGAAGTAAAAGATAACCTACAATGAATATGGAACTAGGTCAATTGGATCTATTTAATTATTACTAGAAGAGAAAGACCTACACACCAAATAAAACTAATTTTATTGGATTGAATAAGTTTTGACACCTATGTAGAAACTATTGTATTGAGTCAATAGAGTTGATTTAATAGTCTAAAAATGAAGATTGGAAATCTACTAGGGTTAGTTCGCGTCAGGTTCACCAGAATGTATGCTAGTAAAAGTGAATCTGATCTATAAACAAATCCTAACTTGGAGAAGATAAATCAACTAACTATACCATGAAAAATACTTATATAATCAAGGTCATGACCAATATGTATCCACTAAACCTACCTAAGGGATATCTTATCATATGATATAGTTAGAGAGGCTTTCTAAGCCTCTAGCCAAACAACACTACACAATAACCCTAGCTAGATCTTAATAATTATTATAATAATAAAGTAAAGTAAATATAATGTATTTCTCACTAAATCTTATGGCACAAATAAGGGATAAACATAAACAATAAACATTCAAAGAAGAACTTTACTCAATTCAATGTAGAGGTGATCCTAATCAAGGAGAGATAATACATTCATTAGGCATTATACATGCAATTATATCTATTAAAATAAAATAGTAATATTTAGGAATAATTACCTCAAATATGAACCCATTGAGCCTCTTTTAAGATGTTGTTGTGTATTGTTGAATAAATTAAAGATGGATAATGGACTATAATCTAGCCAAGGACTAATAGTGAATCTCAATCCTTCATAAGACAAAGGTTGTCCTATAAGAAGCATGAAACCATAAGCAATGACTCATCAAGTAGAATGGTGGAAAAATAGATAAGGAAGACTAAATTAATGATTATATATATTATAAATGGGGTGAAATATATGTATATATAACCTGATTTGACCCTAAACCCTTCCATAATTTTAGTTGATGCATTCAGCCTATTTGATTTAGTTAGTTAGGAAATAAAATCTTTAGGTCCTAGACTAAGTTGGTTGGGATGACTTAGTCTTATAACATGCTCAATTCAAAAGCTAAGCTAACCTAATTGACTGTATTTGGTAAAGTGGTAAGAATGGGTTTTGGCTTAGATAGGGGATATTTTAGGTGGTAAATTGTTTGGAGTAGAGTGTATGGGAGGTGTCAAATCTTAGGGAAATATATAAGAGGGATTTACATTGGTTTTAGGTGTAGGTATAGGGAAAAAAATATTATAAATAACTAAATGTCTGCCCAAACCTTTCATAATGTACCTTACTCATAGAGGTTAAGTCTCAATGGGTTCTTGCAAGAGAGAAAGCATCAATAATTGATAAAGTTTAAGAACATTATGTGTATACATTTTTGTGTGCTTGTTTTCTTATTGAACTTGTACTATTACTATCTAGGAATTGCCAAGATATTTATAATGTATTTTAGGCATAAATGTGATCACATTGGTTATATGTAATTCAATGATACATTTACCTAGACATGTTTCTTTCTATATGATACATTATTAAATTTGTAGATTTACAGTTGGGTTACCCTTTTAATGTGAGATAACTACTAAGTAATATATTTTCCTCACCTCAAAGGAGGGGTATATTAGTGGGGGTATGTCATGGTGACATGGCTTCCACATTTTTCAACATTTCTAAATTATAGTAATGGTATGCTTTGGAAGTATTTTATCCACACTAATATAATATAGGGTACACAAATTTAAAGATTTAGTTGGGGCATGTCATATGGACATGGCTTCCACACATTCACAATTTTAGATTATAGTGGGGGCATGCTTTGGAAGCATGTTCTTCACATTCATTCAATACGGTACTTATAATTCATAGGTTCAGTGAGGACATGCTTTGGAAGCATGTTATCCACACCTACTCAGTTTTTAACATCTCAAGTTTATAGTGGGGACATATTTTAGAAACATGTCCTCTGTTGCAAGTAACTATTACACACACACATTTAGACATAATTTATAAGTCTAAGGGGATACTTGTATAGGCAACTCATAAGCCTTAGTCAAAGTTTTCCCCTTTTAGAGAAACTATTGCACACCCTTAATTAGGAGATTATGGCTTAGGCTAATGAGGTATCTGAGGTAGACTTTGCACACACACATGAAACTATATTGAAAGAAAGCACTCATACACATTTATAATTATGAATAAATCAACTTAATCTCCAATAATTAATGTAATTTGATAATCCTTCAATAGATTTTTCACATATAAGACTAGCATATCAATCAAGATAAGAAATAAGTCATCACTACTTTTTCACACTAAGAATTAGTAAATCATGCAACCAAAAAATAAGCCTAATCACATAGAAATTGGAGAGAGAATATACAAGCACATTTGTTGAAAATCAAAATTGCTTCTACTCCTGTATATTGAAATTTGTTCCACACCTCCAACTAGTGGATTACAATTGTTTAAATAAACTTGGGGAAGGGTTTGCCTCATCCTCAAAGTCCATGCAATGTCATTACATGTGATATTCATAGCTTGATTTATAATCGTGGTTGAAACCATATAAGAGTCTTCTTCCAGTCATTAGTTTAAGTTAACCTTTACAAAATCTATGCAAAATGTGCATGTGTAGAAAGAAGGGAAATTTTTACAATTAAAGATTGAACTTCATGAAAAATACATTTATAGATCAATACTTTCTTTTACAAGTTGTGAGAACAACCTATCAAATAATTTAAGTTAGACATTTATAATAAAACTTAGACATGTGTTAAGGACAAGTGACCCTTTACCAATGCCTTTAAACCAAAATCATTACTTAACTAGGACCAACTTTCTATTATTGTGTGTTACATGTTGCCCCTACCTTTAAAAAAAAAATTCCTTTAAAAGTATTTGCACAATTTTTATCTTAAAAGAATATGTTGTGTCAACTTAGTCTTTGAGATGCCTAAGTAACTGCAATATTCTCTTGTTCTACTTGCAGATCTTCCTTTTTATATTATCTAACTAGATTAAGTTTAAGACTCATGTGTTCTTCATTGGTTCATAATATAACATGTCATGTCCATGTATCAATGTCCATGCCAAGTTGTCCATTTAAGTAAAACATGACTATTTTTTTCTTTGGACATATATCCCTACGTCATGCTTTTTTTGAACGAGATCAAAGTCAATTTTTACCTTTGAGTTCGTGAGATCATGACAAGTGTCAATTTTCTACTAGCTTCAAGACCTTTGAAAATTCTCATTGATCTGACATCATTAGATCTATTTGTATAAACCAATGTGATGCATTGATATTTGGATTCTTTGAATCTAAATAGCTATCTAGCATGGCTTAAAATTGATGTCTATGTGCCTATCATTTGACATCTACATGACTATCATTGACATCTGCATGATCGCTAATATTAAAAACCTAATGGATAATTTCTAAGATTTATTTTAACATCTGTATGATCATCAATAACATATGCATGACCATCACTAATGTCTGTATGACCATTACACTTTAAAAACCAAACAACTAATTACTAATATTAATTTTGACATTTACGCGCCCATCATTTGACATCCACATGAACATATTTGATGTCTACATGAACATCTAAGTATTTTTAAAATCCAAAAGGTAATTTGATAAGGCTCAAATTTGACATTCACGTGCACGTCCTATTCTATAAGTTAATATTTAAAGGATTATATCTTAAGATAGAAATCTTAGCAAGACATGAATTTTGTAGAGTAAGATCTTGGCATCGAGAACATTTCCAAGTGATCCTTTGGCCCCATGAGGATTTATAATCATACTTATAAAATTCATAAGTAAGCTGACCCATCCATTTCTACATGACATCCCGATGATGGTTTGGCTCTTCACATCTTGTTTAAGTCATCTTTTGATCCTTCAAAGCTATGGAACTCTTCTCATCTATTTATTCCAATAAAAATCTTAGTATGTGGGCCAAAATTGGTAATGTTGATCTCACACCATTAGATCTATGGTGTGCAAGTTAATGTGCACCATATATCTAAGTTCTTGACTTTTGACTTTATACATGAGATTGACACTTGTTGTCTTCAGGTTGGTCCATTTATACATGCAAAAAATAGAATAAAATAAATAAGTTTTTCAGAGACTAAAAATAAAGCCTAGCCCCATGTGAATAATAGCTTAGACTAGGGGATTCAAGAAACATAGGACTTAGTATGAAGTTTTTGGACTAACGTTTTGGGATAAATCTTCAAACTATGTTCAAAATATAATAAAGTGATCCCTAGTAAAATTTGACCCCACATTTATTTGAATCTTATTTTAAAAAATACCTAGTCTAACATACTTAGAATAAGGATTTTTAACATGATTTAAACATAAATCTAATTATATTATTAAATACTAAGGGTTACTCAAAATAAAGAGTCAATTTAATCATTAAATTATAAATCCCCTAGGAAGTGTTCTCATAAAGGAGACCCATTAACCTATAACATGGAAGCATAAAAATCAAATATTAACAACATTAGATGAAGTCAAATAAAGATTATGTGCTAACAGACTAGATCATCACAAGATATTTAATACCAGTTCATGATCAATTTGAATGTTCAATTTATAACACAAATTTTTAGAATTTGAACAAGGGTCCCTTTTTAAAAAAATGGGGGTGTGTTGGGTACAATAAATGGTAACTCATAGGGGGAATACTCCTGAGTATTCAAAAACCCAAAACTTTGTTTTCAATCCTTAAATCAATCATGAAGTGTGCCATAGAAAAATACTTAAATTAGATACATGAAAGATACTCTTAAGTGGATTGACACAACATACTTGCCTTCCAATTTTTTTTATTTATGTGTGTCAAATGTGTAATTCATTTAACCCTTGTTGTGATGAAATTTTCAAAGGCTTGATGAAGTTGTAAGTTTCATTCTATTTTTTCTTAAATAACATTAAATCAAGGGAATATAAATCATTACTCTATTACCAGATAGGTGTCCATATCCCTGACATAAATACCTTAGGCTCATTTTCTTCTCTTTCCATTATTTTCTTTTAACCATGATGCATGGTACATTAACCTTATTTCATCATGTGAGCCTTTTGATTTTATTTAGATAGTTTTTCTCTTTTGAACCCATTGGTTCTTTTATTATTTTGTTTTATTTTTTTCTTGAATTAGAAGAGAAGCGATGGAACCCTAATGACATGGTATAATTATAAGAAAAATCATTACCATAACATCCTTGCCAGCCACACCTATACCCAAAATTGTCATTTCCAATAGGTATTTAATGTGGTATGTGCATTTGATCCAATTTTTTTTTTTGAATTTACATGAAGTAATCAAAGAGAAAATTCCACATGCCTAGTGAAAGTATTCAATTTTAATAATATCTATAATGATTCATGATTACCTACCTTCATCTTGAAAACTCAAAACATAGAAATATGCCCAATTTGTAAACAAGTCCCAAATTGCCAAATTTTTATTTTTCCTCTTTTATATAAGTTTATTTAAGCATAAGCTCAATTGGTTTGGAGTTTTATCTTATTTATGGTCAGGGAAAACATAGTTCATATTTCTAGAGAAAGCATTAAAAATAACTAATCTAGAAAGCAGTAAATCTAATCTAAGAAAGCAATAAACTTATCTAAGAAATTAAGAAATATCATATAATAAAGTAAGAAATCTAATATAATAAATCAATAAAATAAATTAAGAAAATTATGAAATTAAACCAATAAAGTGGGAATATAATCTAATCCTACAGCTACATTTGTTTTTCCCTCATCAATCAGTAATGTTTGTAGATGGCACAACCCTGAATTAGTGTTTCAAAAACTTCCCATTGATTGGATATGTAAGCTTGTTTCCTTGTAGGTCCTTTAGATGAATGAATTAATACCCATGATTATGGAAATATGGTATAGTCAAATCCATAATGGGGAAAACTTATCATGTTGTCCTTTCTTCTGATGGGCTTTATCCCAAAGTAGCACTAGATCCAAAATCCTAAATGCTTTAACCTTTTCTATTTATCAAACCACCTATTGACTACATCTTAATATTTGATAAATTTTTGTAAGGCCTCAGTCCTTGAATATTTATTTTCTATGATTCCCAATAATATTGACTCTATTTCATCACATGGCTCCATGTAATACTATATGAATTGATAAGTGGGTAACTTTAATGTAATTGGGAATATAGGCCTACGTCCATACACCAATAGATAGGGTGAAGCTTTAAGGGCTTATTGGTATCTTGTTTGGTCTACCTAAAGAGAATACTTAAATAAGTTATTCCAATCCTTGGGCTTATCCCTTGCTAATTTCTTAATTGCATTTATCATATTCTTTTTCATTGATTCTACTAGTCCATTTCCCTAAGGGTAATGGTTATAAGATGACCTGATAATAGTCTAATTATTGTGTGCCCACTTAGTAAATTTTATTGATATGAAATCTAGTCCATTGTCACAAACCAAATAAATAGGTGTGTTAAATCTAGTTGTTATGTGTTCCTCAAATAAGTGGATCATATCTTGTGCTCTATAATTATTTATGGCTATGGCTTCGGTCCATCTGGTGTAGTAGTCAATAGAAGTAAGCACAAATTTATGACCTATTGAGGAATTTGGTTTGATGATGCCAATGAAGTATAAATCCCATTGGAAAAATTACCTTCCTTCAACAATCAATTGTAAATACATTGCTTTAGTACTTCCCTTTTGGGTAAAGATTAGCATTCATAGTATGTCCTTACATGAGTGTGAGCATCCTTGAAAACTATTGGCCAATATTAGCTCATTATTAAGATCTTGTGGGATATGGTATTCCCATAAGGTTGACCACTAATTATTTTTTGATTTAAGTTTTATAAAATTTATTTAGTTTCCTCTGCAAATACACACATGAGATAAATACCTTCATAGTATTTTCTATAGAGAATTCCATTCTTAATCATGTAATGAGCAACTTTAAGTCTCAAATCTCTCCTTAATTATCCATTAAGCCCTAAGGAACAAATAACTATAAGAAAATATTGTATGATATCGGTATACCATTCCCATTTGGACACTTGATCCTCACATATCTCTTCAATAATGATGTGTGGATTAGGTTCAGTTATGAGTTGAAAGATGCCTTGACCTTAGACAATTTTTATAGGCTTGATTTCTATATCAAATTCTTGTCGCTTTGTCATCCACTTATGCCAACATTATCCTAATTCATTTTGTTCTAGGGTGAGGTTGATAGTGGGATTAGATACAATAGTAATGGCTTTATTCATCAAAATGTAATGTCAAAATTTATTCACTACTTTGACAATGGAAAAAATCTATTTTTTAATCATAGAGTATCTAAGCTTTGAATATTTCATATTTATGCTCATGAACATAATTGGATGCTCATTTTCATCATTCTTCTGCATTATGATAGAAATAATTGTATGTTTTGAAGTGAATGAATACAAGTAGAAATATTTTGTGAAATCTAGGTTGATCAATACTGGATCTTATGATATTATATCTTTAATGTCCTGGAAGGAATTTTAGGCTTCAATTGTCCATTAAATTTTAGCATCTTATTTGAGCATGGCATTTAGAGGCCTAACAATTTTTGCAAATCCTAAGATGAACTTCCTTATGAAGTTAATCTTTTTGAAGAATAATTTTGAGCTCCTTCTTTCTATTTGGTGGTGTAATACTTGAAATTACTTAAATTATATTTGGATCAATGGTGATCCCATTCTTGGTGATGATGTGCTTGAAGATATTTCATTTAGTCACTCTAAATATGCTATTCTTTGGGTTTTGAAAAATACCAAACATTTTAATCTCTCAAATATGGACTAGAGGTGGCCTATATTATCATCTGTATTCTTTGAGAACATCGTAAGATCATCCATGTAAATGATTATGCATTTTCATATCAATCATTTGAATGTGTGATCTATAAAAAATTAAAAGGTTACTCTTATATTTATTAGGACAAATGGCATCCTTTTATATGCATAAGTTCCCCATTTAATGACAAAACATTGTCTTCATTCCATCTTTGGATTATACCAGTACATGATTATAACCTGCAAATCCAACCAAGTACTATCTGTATCACCTCATGTAGATAAGGGAGGGGATAAATATCCTTTTCATAAGCCTTATTAAATTTCCTAAAATCCACAAATAGTCTGATCTCACTATTTTTATTTCTTACTAGGACCAAATTGGACACCCAAGTAGATTGTCTCATTGGAAAGATGATTTTTGCACTTAACAACTTCTCTACTTCTCTTTGGATGAGAGGCTCTAGAATAGGATTGATTGGTCTCTGCATTTGTCTAAATGGATTATGATCTAGATTCAAGGGAATCATATGAGTAATGAGCTAAGGTTCATATACTTTCAAGTCTTAATATGTCCAAGTGATGATGTCTTTGTAGTGGATAATTAAATCCTTCATTTGTTATGTCTCTTTTGGGGTAGAACTAAGATCGATATTAACATAGCATGGGCTATGTTCATCTCCCAAAATGACCTTGGGCTGCATAAGCTTCTGAGCTTGAGGGTTTATGTCACATGACCTTTTAATAGAGACCAACCCAACTAAGATGTGATTTTATTTGAGTTGGATAATACCTTACCTATTTGATTCTTCTTGACAAAGGTGATTAACTTCTTTGTCATCAATGATTTGGGACTCGAATTCCCCTGAATTAGTTAGAAACTAAATAATTTGTTGGTCATCATCAAAAACTTGGATTTTTTTTACATATAATTAATAAAGGGACAAGGCATTAATTCAATGGAGAACCTCTTTAGCTTAGATTCTTGGAGGGGCTCTAGATCAACAATAGTAGTAGCTAGCAAATTGGTCACTTGATTTTTCTCTCTAGGTAGGGCTACTGTGATGAAATATTTAAAGCTTTTGATCAGGTCCCATTCTCTATGCTTGTATCTTCTAAAACAAGACAATGTGCATTGGTATTTGTTTCTAGCTTCGTTAACTACTAGCTCTGAGTCATCAAATACTAGTATTTATTTTACATTATTTTGAAGTACAAATTGTAATCCTAAAATCAAAGCCTCATTCTTAGATCTATTATTCATGCATGGAAATGTAATCTGTATGCTACTAAGAAATTTTTACCTTGTGAATCAATCAACTTGATTATTATGCCTCATCCTTTCTTGGATCTAGCACCATCAAAGTGTAAAGTCCATAGTTTTTTAAAACCCTCAAGTTTTGGCTTCTATACTTGATTTTGAGTAGTAAAAGTGTAAACACCAAGGCTAGGAGACTCATACTTTACCTCTTCATTCTTGACATTATATTCTTTGATGGGATACTGCATTCTCAAATCTCTATCAATTCTAATTTGATTTACAACTCTTATCCATGGTACCCATATATGAGAAAAGTCTATAGAGAGACATTCATTGAGTGTTTTGGACTAGTCTCTACTTAGCAACAATTTGTAGCCTTTAGGTATGTCTACCACTAGGATATTAATGATCATATAAACATGTAGTTTAGAGGTTATTCAGATATGAACATCCCTCATTTCACCAACTATAGGTACTAATGTCTTGTCCAATTGTGAAACTATCCTCTTTGAAGGGATTAACATCAAACTAAGATTTTGACATATGGAAGTAGGCATGATAGTTGCAGAAGCTCCAAGATCAGCTAAATAATTATGAATATTCTTACCAAATGCCTTGATAGTGAGAAAAAAGGGTGGGAATTTTAGATTTCTCTTATAGATAATATTGGTGTTAGATTCTTTTGATTTATCCATAGATGCTTTCACTTTATCCATAGGTATCTTCCTAGTAATAGACCTATACAACAACTCCTTTTGTTTGGTAACCTAAGCTAACTCATGAAGATTTATGTTTGCTTTGATCTTTTTCATGTCTTCAAAAATGTTATATCGTCCCTTGTTAGGTTCTTCCTTGGTATGAGGTTGATCAATCCCCCTTAGAGGAGGTGGATTGTTGTCAGTTTTAGGATTAGGTAGAATTGTAATAGTATTTGGAGGAGTTGGAATTGTGAGTGGATACTTATTCCTTATATTATAGTCCCATTTATATAATTTATAGAAAACATGAAATTTGTCTATGTTGTCCTCCATCTCATTGTCATCTTCACCTAGGAAGCGAAACTCTTGAGTTTCAAAGAACATGACAATGCTTGAAAATCTAAGATTTCAATGATGTTCAAGTGGATTATGCATCTGATCTTGTCTAACCACATTTTTTAAAAATATTTCAAATGCCCTAAAAAATACAATTTAGTTGAGATCACCATGCTCAGAATTATTGTGAATTTTGTACCAATTGTGAAGAAACATGTCTACCATGTTGATATTTGGAAACTTGTTAGGCTACTCCATATTATTTACAAGCTGGTTGAATGGTTGGTTATATCCCTAAAATCTGAAATTCTAATTACCAATTGGGCTATTGGTGTTACCCATCCTACTTTAAATATTTAATAAATCATCACTCAACTTTTGAACCATCTTTTAAATAAAATCTAGTTCTACCTTTGTAGAGTCAGTACCTTGTAAAATAGAAATAAAAGGCATAGCTAATTTTTGATTTTATTGGTAACCATTACCTAACATATTATTATTCAAGAAGCTAAAATTTGGCTATGTTGTCTACATTAATGGAGGTAGTGTGTAGAGCTGGTTCTGATTGAATACCAGGATATTATACTTTATGTGTGATATTAAATTCAATATTAGGAATCCATTGTTGACATTAGGTATGCTAGGCATATAGGGATTGAGATGTCTATATATGTTGATGGCCTCTTTATATGTTAATGCCAAATTATTGACTATAACTTCTCTTCTCAAGAACATGATAGTGATTGGGTAAAAAGCATTCTTGTACATTTATAATGCTAATGCAAATTCTCATTTGTACCTTGGGGTCAACTAGTTATATATATTTTGAAACCTTGCATTAAAAATAGGGATAGGTTCATGCTAGTGAAGTGATGATATACCAAACCACGATTGGTAACATATCCAAATTGTGTAAGAAAAGTAGCTTGATAATCATCCCAATAAGTGATGGAGTTCACTGTTAGATTTAAATACTAATCATAAGAAACATCTACTAATGTAATAGGGAATAATCTGCATACTACATCTTCATTGATAACATTTATTAATCTTAAATCAAATTTAAAAGATTTGATGTGTTCCTCTACTATCTTGATCCTGAATGAGAAAAGGATAGTAGGTACCTTTCAAGATTCCTAGGTAAGTCATGCACATCTCTAGTGATGGCAATAGTAAATCCAACTAATCAAGGTGGTTGAGGCATTGGATGATTAATTGGTAAAAGGTTCCTTATGGGTAAAGGGTTTCTAGTTGGAGGAGGTGGATTATTGTGAACTAGGTACATTGGCATAGCTCTAGGTAATCTATGATTTGACAAGGGTGAGACTAGAAAAATATCCTAGGAACTAGATCTGGTCACTCTCCTAGGTGACTCTAGTGTAACTCTACACAAAGAACAACTATTATTATCAGTATTTAGGCCCTCCTTCTAGTGCCAGTGAAACTACTGATATAGTTTTTATGTACACCACAATCAATGAGGTAGCCTATAACATTTTAAGATCTAAATGTAGGTAAGATCCACTCTAGGGCATGAGTTACATGTATACAATTAGAACAACCTATTAATGGAATAGTTGGTAGGGCATGTAGGTTGTTGAGAAGGTTTTTAGATGGAGGTGTGATCTCTAAAGGGTAGTGAATTCCTATTTGAGTTGGATGGGTGGTTGGTTACTAATTTAGAGTGGGTAGATCTAAAAAAAAAACTCAAAAAAGGAGGTAAGGGTAAGTCAAGAGAGAAGACTCTATGGTTTTCTAGAATCACCTCTTTGACTAGTTTCTAAATGGACAAGTGATTTCAAAATATATGCTTGTTGCAAGAAGCTATTGCACACACACAGTTAGGCATAGTTTAAAAGTCTAAGGGGATAATTATATAGGAAAATCATAATCCTCAGTTAAAATTTTCCCATTTTATATTAATTATTTCACACCCTTAATTAGGAGATTATGGTTTAGGCTAATGAGGTATCTAAGGCAACTTTTACACACACATAGAAAACTATATCAAAGAAAGCACTCATACACATTCAACATTATGAATCAATCAACTAGATTACTAATAATTAATTTAATGTGTTAATCCTTCAATATATTTTTCACACTAAGCATTATTGAATCATGTAACCAAAAAGATAAGCCCAATCACATAGAAATTAGAGAGAGAATACACAAATAGATTTGATGACAATCAAAATTGATTATGCTCATGTATATTGAAAAATTTCCCACACCTCCAACTAGTGGATTACAATTTTTTAAATATGTTTGGGAAGGGGTTGCCTCATCCTCCATGTCCTTGCAAAGTCATTACATGTGATAGTCATAACTTTAGTTCTAATTGTGGTCGACACCATATAAGATTCTTCTTATAGTCATGAGTTTAAGTTAAACTTTACAAAAGCTATGTAAGATGTGCATGTACATAAAGAAGGGAAATTTCTTACAATTAAATCTTGAAAGACATGAAAATTTCATTTATAGATCAATACTTTCTTTTACAAGTTCAACCTATCAAATACTTTAAGTTAGCCATTTCTAATGGAAATTAGACATGCATTAAGTATAAGTGCCCCTTTACCAAAGCCTTAGAACCCAAATCATTACTTAACTAGGACTAAATTCCTATTATTATGTGTTATATGTTGCCCCTACCTTTATAGAATAGAAAATTCCTTTGAAAGGATTTGTAGGGTCTTTATCTTAAAAGAATATATTGTGTCAACTTAATATTTGAAATGATTGAGTAACTGTAGTATTTTCTTGTTATACTGCCAAATCTTCCTTTTTATATTAGCTAACCAAATTAAGTCTAAGACTCATGTGTTCTTCACTAGTTCGTAATCCAACATGTCATGTCCATGTAGTAATGTCCATGCTAAGATATCTATTTAATTAAAACATGATCACTGTTGCCTTTGGACACATGTTCCTACTTTGTGATTTTTTGAAATGATATCAAAGTCAATTTTTACCTCTAAGCTCATGAGATCATGAAAATTGTCAATTTTTTACTAGCTCTATTTCCTTTGAAAAGTCTCATTGATCTTACACCATTGGATTTGTTTATAATAATTAATGTGGTGTATTGGTTTTTGGATTATTTGAATCCAAATAGCTATCTACTGTGGCTTAAAATTAACATCTATGTACCCATAATTTAATGTCTATGTGATTTTCATTGATGTCTACATGATCGTTAATATTTAAACCCTAATGGATAATTTCCAAGATTTATTTTGACTCCATATGACCATCAATAATTTATATGTGGTTTTCAATGATGTCTGCATGACCGTCACACTTTGAACACCAAATAATTAATTGTTGTGCTTAATTTTTATATATGCACACCCATTATTTGACATCCATGTGAACATATAAATATTTTTTAAATCCAAATGGTTATTCGTCAAGGGTAAAACTTGACATTCATGCACACATCCCATTCTAAAATTTAATATTTGGAGGATTAGATCTTGAGATAAAATATTGTTAAGACATGAATTTTGTAGAGTAAGATTTTGGTATCAATAATATTGATTCTATGTGAACCTTCAGTGCCATGATGCTTTCTGAGCATACTTATAAAATGCACAAGTTGACCTATCCATTTATGCATGATGTCCTAATGATAGTATGGATCTTCACATCTTGTGTAATCCATATTTTAATCCTTTAAATCCCTAGAACTCTGCTCATCTATTTAATCCAAGAAAAATCTTGGTATGTGGGCCAAAATTATTAATGATGATCTCACACCATTAGATTTGTAGTGTGTGAGTTAACACATATCATAGATCTAAGTGCTTGACTTTTGAATTTACGTGCCAACTCGATGCTTGTTTCCTTTGGGTTGGTTCATTTCTATAGGCAGAAAATAAAATAAAAGAAATAAGATTTTTGAAGACTATAAAAAATAAATTCTAGCCCCATGTGAACAACAGACTAGACTAGGGGCTTCATGAAATATAAGACTTAGTATGAAGATTTTGGACTAAATTTTTGGTTGAAATATTTAGAATAAGTTTAAAATATAATAAAGTGTTCTATAGTAAATTTTTACCACATGTTTATTTGAATCTTATTTTAAAAATTACCTAGGCTAACATATTTATACTAAGGCTTTTTAACATGATTTAAACATAGATCCAATTAGATGATTAAAGACCAAGGCTTATTCAAAATAAATATTCAATTTAATCATTAAATTATGAATCCCCTAGGTAATGTTATTGTAAATGAGACACATTAAACATGTAACATGGAAACATAATAATCAAATATTAGAAACATTAGATGAAGCCAAATAAATATTTTGTGCTAATAGACTAGATCATCACAAGATATTTAATATTGGGTCTTGATCAAGTTTAATGTTTAATTTATAGCACAAATTTGTAGAACTTGAATAAAGGTCCCTATTTTTAGAAATGGGGGTGTGTTAGGTACAACATCCTCCACATTGGTACTTATATCAGTTTTAGATTTCTCCATATATAGTGGGGGAATGTTTTGGAAGCATGTCATCCACACTTTCGTAGTTTTTTACATTAAAAAAACACATAATTAAATTATTTTGATACTCATTTATGGTAGAATTTTATACATGGTACCATTGTTACACATTTTGAATATGAGACACATCTAAGGTGCATATGATATGCATCATGTTCCTAATATTACAAAACCTAAATGAAATTCAAATTCAAATTAATAAAATATTGCACATATTGATCTAATTTATTGAAGTAGTTGGTTCACCAATTGGTTAGTTGTGGTGAATAAATCACTCAATCTTTCCAAGTTTTTATTTTAGACTTGATCATCAAAACTAACTAGGTTACAAGTATCATTTGGTTACACAATTGAGCTAATTTCAGTTGTCAGGTGGAAACTCACTTTTTATCCAAAGTTAGAAGCATGTTCCTTCCAACATCACTCTCCCTCTATTTTATTGGATATATGCACTTTAAAATAACTATCTATATTTATCCTAATCTTAGTTTTAGAGACTTACAATGATACATCTTTTGAAAAAATAACTTGCCAATAGGCAAGGTGGTTACATTGACACATAAGTGTATTCATAAACCTTGATCTTTCAATTTCAATCTATTTCAAGTACCTTTGACCTAGATTATATTCAATAATTATAAAATGTAACATGATCTTGGTTTTAGGTCAGTTACTAGCAAAGCACTCAAACCTAGCTCTAGTAAAGCACTTAAATTCAATTCAAGCAAAGAATAGGTGTGTATATACCCCTAGGTACATACCTTTGATTTAAAATATAAATTTAATTAATAAATTAAAGTGGATGAATGTAGATGATATTTTTTGATTATATAGTGCCTTGGTCTTGTACATTGTTAAGAGTATATTATTGCTCATGATTTCTAAGTTATAACTAGGTTATTTAGCGTTACCTAGTTTTGTCCCTCCCACATTAGCTAGTTTAGCTTGCATCTTGGTTCTCCTTGCCTATTTAAATAAGGGATATACATTGTAATCTTATATTTTTCATATCTTTTTCATATGCTTTAATGAATTAAAAAAAAATTGTTTACAATTGGTTTTGTTCTTTGTGTGTATATTGAAGAATTTATGGATGTGGTAATGAGCTCTTGGAGAGATATTAGCTGATAAGTGTTGATAACTCTTTCATGGTATCAGAGCCACCCTCCAACAACCATTACTTAGTTTTTAGGTTTCTTACTATTATGGATATGTCATTACTTTATTGACTCATGAAGTAATATATGGCTATTTGATTGGTGGTGGAAGTTTGAGTTTGGGCTTTTTGCACTAATATTGAGTAGATATTTGAGTTTGTCTTGGATGTATAAGGATTGTTTTTTATAGATATATGAGGAAGATACATATTTTCCATCTCTATATCGTCATACTTAGCCTAATATGTACATGATACCTTGATCTATTCATAAGCCATTATTACTTCTTGTGTTATGCATGCTAGCTAGTTGAAGCCACTTGTCAATTTCTGTATTGTGAGTTCTTTGTTTTCAATATCCTAGGCATTGACATGTATTTTTTATATTATGGCAAAGTCTTATTTTTGGAGAGCATGCTATGTTTTGGAGCAAATCAAATTTGATAGACATGTTCTTTGAAGTATGAAAGGTGTTTCAACCTTTTGGTTTACTAAAATTGGTCACCTAATATTCCAAATATGTTCAAGAAGCTTGATAGTCACTAAATAGTTTTTTCTTTAAATATGCACATTTTAATGTATATCTGACCATACATATGCATCCAAAGAATTTGATTTAGTGGGGGTAAATGTTTGTTTGGCATAAAATGGATTTGTGGTGATCTTGGTGTGGTGAATTTTCTTGATTAATTATGACCATCTACTTGCTAAAGGGGTTTTATTTATTTACTTTGGGGATATTTTATTTATTTTCATTATGTTATTCATTAAAAATTCAAAAAAACACTAATGCAAGCCATATGACCTACGTAGGTTGAGCAAAGGCTCATGACCTTAACATAGGCCATAGGCCTGCATACCTATACCCAGCCTAACCTTGGATGCCTGTAAACCATATACTAACCTCCCACCCAAGTTCTACCTTTAGATCCTACCTCTTAGCTTATCCCATCACCTTATTGTATTATCCCATGGTAAATTCCCCAACCTACACCATGCTACCCCATGCAGTTGCCCATCTATATACCAATTATCTACCCATATGCCAAATAAACACCTCCAATTCTACTTCCCACACCAACTATAGTGATACTTGACCAACCTCTCCTACATTATCTTCCCTACATACCCCCTATCAACAACTACACCCATGGCCTCATAAAAACTACTACAGAATTGGCATGGTTTTTTGCCTTTTGACATATGGATTGGCATTGTCTGATTATAATTACTAGTCAAAATTTGGTTTTTTAAACATTTTTGTTTGGCCTATTAAAACTGTAGCATTGGAAATGTGTTTTTGACCCATTAGAATTGGCATTGGTATTAGAATTAAATATGATATTTTTCTATTGCTATGTGGAAAACATGCATTTGTTAACTTTCAAACTGTCAACCAACTCCATTTGAAAACCTTTTTTATTTTTCAACAAGCATACACTTTGGCATGTGTTTGAATTAGCTAGTGGGTTTCTTAGCCATTTTGTTGGTGGAAAAATTGGGGGTAAAGTCTTATTTTACCACAAATGAGATAGAGGTTATTGATTTGAATCTGACAAGTCGAATCTTTTTCACACTATAGAGCATTGCCACATTATTTCTAGCTTGATGAAGACCAATGGGTGGGTCCTGTTTAGTAGGTGGTCAAATCCCCACCATAAGAAAACCTTTTTTTTTTTTTCAAAATTATGATTTATACTCCATTTATATTGCCTATTGGTGAATTCAAAGGTTGTTTGTACATGATCACACTCTTACACGCCCCTCCATTATAATTTTTTGCAGACACACTTGTGCTTTTTTTACTCATATCTTGAACATCATATGGGGTTTTAAGGCAATTATTATTGCATTACAAATTTTATTCCAAGATATTCCATGCACTATATTTTTTTATGCTACTCCACAATAGTGTGTGACTATTTTTTAGATTTGGAGATTTTGAGAGGCCTTCTCATTGTGTGAACATCACCAAGATTTCTAGGCACCTTTTTCCACACTTAGGGCACATTTTGAGGTGCTATTTTTATTGAAAGTGTGTTATTTTTCACTAAGAATACATATTTTTACTTAAATCTTATTCATATTATATAGAAATGGATATTTGTTATATTTTCTATTTTATCTCAAAATTACAATCTAGTGATTTTTTTTTTTTATAAAACTACATAATTATAAGTAGTTGGGGGTTCTAAATCACTATTTTGTACCCTATTAAAGGGGATTGTCATTGCTATAGGCCCTATAACATTTTTAATTATAATTCATGCATGAAATGTCTCAAATGCATTTTTGGTTGAGCCTAATGTCCTTTTTCATATGTTTTATAGGTTGTTTTTTGCTACTAATTTTTTTGGGTGTGTTTATACATACATGGCTCTTTTCACCATTTGCCACATTCTTCCATTAGTCCACAACATGTATTATTACTTTGACACACTATAGTTTGTGTCATGTTTCCTCAAGGCCCCTTTTTTAATGCCTTACCTTACTTTATGGATATGCCTTTTCGTTCCCTTATTTTTTGAGCACCTCTCTTGATGGATTTTTTGATAGGTTGACAATATACTTATTTGGATCTATTCTAGTGAATCCCAGTGTCTTCCTTATTTTTATCTAGTGTTTTTTTGTGTATGAGATATATTATACTTGCACTGATATATGAAGTGTCATGGGGGGTTTATTGATTCATCCTTGTTTACCTTCACATATTTGTGTGCTTTATTATAGGCACCTTTTCACTTTGTCAATTTCTTGTCTCTTCCATCACCACCATGGGCCATCATCATTGAGATATTTCATCTATATTTTTGACACTACCTTAAAATTTATCTATTCTAGTGAATGCCAATGTCATCTTATCTTTTTTAATAGTCTCTTTCAATATGACATTAATCTATTTTGGTGTATATAGTGTTAGCTTGTTCAGTGATCGAGTAGTGGATTCAAAATACTCATGCATACATTTTTCCTCCACTCTACCTAGTTAGTAGTATAGGGGGTGTGATTTACATTTTTATTTTTAGGTACTGAGTGTTCTTTGGACATATATTACTCTTTTTTACTTTCATCACCACTAATATTATGCTTTATTTTAAGTTATTCAAGTGAAGCCCAGTGTTAGTTATTTTTGTAATTGAGTAGTGGATTCAGACCATTCATTCAAATTGAGTTCCTTTGTGACTTTTGATTACTTAGAATGTGAACTAATTCAACATCATCTTTGGGGGGATTTATATCTCTCTCTTCTTATTTTCTCTCTTTTGGGGGGGGAGTTTTTCCTATAGGTTTTTTTCTTTTCCTCCACTTTATGAGAGTTATATGTATATGTTACACTTTTTTGAGTATTTTCTAGATTCTTCCTTTATACATGGGTATCTTATTGAGGCAATTTATTTGTCAAAACCCATATGAGTATTATTACTTGACTCCATGGCCTTCTTTATGATTCTTATAATGTCACCAATTTAGTATCCCAACCAATGACACTAATGTGGTAGCCCCACTAGTCTTGGTGCTCACTTCTCACCATCTTGTTAGACGATAGTCAAGAGATGCTTCCATAGGTTTATCATTTTATCTAGTATTCTAGAGCACAATGTTCATATTTAGTGATCCTCATATTCAAAACCATACCTACTTTCACTTGGTGCTTATATCGACTTGACATCCATTTACTCTAACAAGATGGATTGGCATCCATAGGGACACATAGATTCACACTACATCCTCTATTATTATCCCCTAGCTTCACTTGAATGGGGGTGTTAGAGTCTATAATTTCTAATTATTGCTAGGTTCTAACTAGGTTATTTATCCTTACCTAGTTTTGTCCCATATGATCATTTATCCCATGTTGGCTAGTTTAGCTTTCATCTTGAATCTCCTTACCTATTTAAGCAAGGGTTGTAAATTGTAATCTTATATTTTTCATATCCTTTGCATATGATTTTGTATATAATAATTATTTTTTTTACAATTGGTTTTGTTCTTTTTGTGTATGCTAAAGAATTCAAAGCTAGGGTAATGAGGTCTTGGAGAGATCTTGGCTGAAGAGTGTTGATAACTCTTTCATCTAAGATCTAATGTGTGTATACATACCCAAGTACATGCCTTTTATTTAAATTATAAATTTCATTACTAGATTAAAGGGGGGAGAATGTAGATGATATTTTATGATTATGTAGCACCTCAGTAGTTTACTAAAGTAGTTGGTTCACCTATTCATATGGTTAGGGTGAATACATTACTCAATCTTTCCAAGTTTTTATTTTGGACTTGATCATAAAAACTCACTAGGTTACAAGTATCATTTTGTTACATAGTTGAGCTAATCTGAGCTACCAAGTGGAAACTCAATTTTTCTCCAAAGTTAGAGGCATGTGCCTTCCAACCCCTCTCTTTCCCTCTATTTCCTTAGATATTTTCACTTTAAAATGGTTATCTATATTTATCCTAATCTTAGTTTTTTGTGGATTTTTTGTAGGACCAAGGTGGATGAGTTGATACTTTTTATCCTTAAACTTGGGTCTTTTTGCTTGGAAAATGGGGTTTAATGCCATGAATTCTCTTTATAATGAGACCATCACCTTATATATTTGGTTCCCATAAATATTAAAGATCCCATATTTATCCATATCATTCTTGGGGTTGTCTCTCTTTTTCATCTTTAAAATGGGGTCTTGAATATTCAATTATTATTGAGAAATTGGATGATTTATTGGCCATCCTCTAAGACCTAAAAATTTGTCACATTATTCAAGATTGAGGGACATGGGATGAGTTCCATAGAAATCTATTGTAACTCATTTTAATCGAAGGGAGTTGGGTTTGTTGCCATGGATGCCAGTGAGTCAGCTACTTGGTTTTCCTCTCAAGGGATAGGGATGATGTTAAATGGGTGAAACATCTCGATTAAGTCCCAATAACTATGCTTATACCTCCTAAGATATGATATTTTGCATTAATATTTAGTCTTAATTTAGTTAACCACCAATTCAAAATAGATAAATACTCTTAGTTCATTTTCCTTGTATTTTAACACAAACTACAATCCTAAGATTAAATCTCTATATTCTATTATGTTATTTATGGATGGAAACTGTAACCTATATGATTCTAAATGTTTTTTCCCTAGGGGATATATAAGTAAAACAATGACCCTCCTACCTTGTCTAGAATGAGCTCCATTTATATAAAGAAACCATAGGCCAATTAGGTTTGGGATGTGACTAACTTGATCTTTGGGTGGCTTTGTGCTCATCGTGTATATGCCTAGGTCTAAGAAAACTAAGTTCACCTTCTCATTAATGGTATTATACTCAATTATCATGGGTTTCATGGGAGGTTATCTATCTAATCATATTTGGTTGGATAATCCTTTCCATGGTAACCACATATGGGATAAATTTGTGGCCATGGACCCATTTAGGGCTTTGGACCAATCTCTATTGAGGAGCATGCCATAGGCTTTGGGGGTCTCCACTACTTGAATGTCTATAAAGTGTTAAATCCTAAGCTTAGAATCTAACTAGATGTGGACATTGATAAATTCACCTTTCACTTTCCCTTATTACTTGTCTATATGGACCACTATCTTATTTAATTTTATAAGGGCTAACTCGAGCTTCTCATACATGCCTAATGGCATCACATTGGCTGAAGTACCTAAATATACTAAGAAGTTATCTAGATTATTTATAAATAACCTAATGGTTAAGAGGAAATGTAGAACATCCATATTATTTTTTTGAATGATAAAATTGGTGTATTGCTCTTGGTTTTTGCTTGGTCTGTGGGGTTGAATTTTAAGTCAAGAGTTTCAATAAGAACTCTCATTGCTCTATGATTTGAGTAAAATCATGAAGGGTAATGTTGGCCTTGATATTTTTCATATATTCCACTATGTTTTAACCTAATTTACTTTATACTAGTGGGATTTTTATAGGTGGCTTATGTTCTTGAGGTTTTGGAGGTGGGGGATCATTCCTAGCATTTTGGTCTAGTTGCACCATTATTAAGGGGAGTCAAGGTAGTAATATGATATTATTTTTACCTATTATTGAGGGAATAATTACTCTTTTAGACTTTATAATATTTTTTCACCTCACTAATACCCTCCTCTAGCTCATTTTATTTTAGGCTAGGTAATTCCATGGTATCTAACATTGTAGTAGTATTAGGGGCTTTACTGAGTTGGAGGATTTAGGATGATTGGGGATTGCCTCATATTATTCCATTTCCTTATAAAGGATTAAAAAACTATAAATAAACTTCATGTATTACATATCATCATGTGATTCCAAGTTATGAACCTGACACCAGTTAGTCAAGGTTATCTCAAAGATATTAATTTTAGGCAACTTATTAGGTGAAGGTTATAGGGGATTGTGAGGATGGTTATAGTTCCTACTTGGTCTTTTGTATTTGAAATTTTTATTGGAAATTTATGAATTATATTTACTCATCTACATATATATCCAAATGAAATAATTTATGACTTTTATACCATCCATTTAATGGAATCTAACTCCTTGGTCGAATCCTGAGGTGTGGTTTGGGTATTGTTAGTTTCGGCTAATGTTACCTAATTTTGATTATAAGGGGTTAGTTTATGGCCCCTTAGGTTAAGTAAATTAATTTTTTGAAGTGGTATGACTTAAAAATATTTGTTACATTATAAGGTGTGGCTAAAACATTGGGGCATTCTAATTAAATTTGGGAAAAAACTCACCACATGCATCTATAGTAGCACACTAGGAGTCAGGGTCATCATGTGGCCTTGAGGGTTTAGTTTCCTATCTAATTTGATGTCCCTAGCATAAGTTGAAGATAGGTATTATATGGCTACATCCCTCTTTATGAACATGTTTGTCAAAGGGTCTAGTGCATTCTTATACATTTCAAGTGTTAAATGAGGGTTAGGTTGATAAAGCATGATGACCTGATTGTACATCTTCTAAAACCTAGATTTGAATTCCTAATAGGCTCATTAGGATCCATTTTGATATAATAAAAATTATGATATACAACACTAATTTCTATCACTTGCCCAAATTGGGTGAGGAAATTAGTGCTAAAATAGTCCCAACTTGGGATAGAGTATTTAGGAAGGTTGAAGAACCAATCATATGCTAAGTCGATTAACATGAAGGGGAAATATTGCATGCGACATCCTTATGTTATAAATTCATAAGTCTTAGGGAAATTTTATAGGATGTTATGTGCTCTTCCATAGTTTTTTAAATGCCTAAGGTGAAATAGGGAAGATGCCTCTCATGGTTTCTAGGTATATCATGGAAAATTCCCAAGACATTAATGGAAAATCTAGTTAGCCAAGAAATCTTAGGCTATAAATTTGGGAGAGGTTGTGGGGAATAATTTATTGTAATCATGGTAGGTATAAGTGGTTGGGCCTAGGTTTGTTGTGGAAAAACATGCAAAATTATCAATCGGCCACAATGGGACCTAACCCTGGCAACAGGGGAGCTCATCTCTAGGATATTTCACAATAAAATAATGGTTAGTACTTTATTATCAATAAAAATAAATACACTCATAAAATATATGACAAGCCTAAAATATTCCTATTGCCCATCTTTTTAGCACCAACTATTATTTGCTTCAATATCTCAATTCATTAAATACCCATGAGATTGTGTATTCCCTACAAGGGAAGATGGAGACAACTATGGACTTTCATCTTCCATTTTAGGACTAATCAGGGATTATCCTAGGGCATGAATTTAGGTATTTTACTTCATAAATGGATTCTATATGAATATTATCTAAGAGATGTACTATTACCATCAAAAGTTTAAAATTAATTTCTTGTATACAGGTTTAATTATCAAAGGTTATTATGGGAGTTTGAATATTATGCTTTTTAAGTTCTAAACAAAAGGGGAAAGGGTAGTTTGATCTTAAAAAACAAACATAAAAGGGAAGGGAGAGTAGGGCAGAAAAGGGAGCCTCCATGCCTAGAATGAAATTAATGCATGGATCATAAAAGCAAGTGACCTTGCCATAATTGTACCACTATAGAATGAGTTTCACTAAAGTTATACCTCCAAGAACACATAATGGGAAGATTTTGAGGAAATTGGGAGTATGCCTCAAATATGATCTCTCACTAAATATGAGTACTAGGTGTTTATAGTAAATTGCACATAAAAAACCTATGATAATTTTTAGATTAATACACAAATTAATAGTACTACAAAAGGGAAATGAGAGAACTTACATAGTGATTATAATAGCTAAGAACATCATAACCATTACACACATAAAGTAGCAAAGTATTAATCTAATTAATCTAGCATTGACAAGAATTCAAAAATGGAGATGAAAGATAATTGAGACATGAAACAAACCCTTTGTATAAAACATGAATTGTATTCATTAAAAGTGAGTCCTATTTATAATAATCGATCTTGGCCAACTCTAAATTCTAAAGAGATGAAGGAAAAAGTAAGTGAAATAATGGCTATATTTTGATAACACTTTCAATCAGGTTTTGGTCAACCCCTATATTACAATATGACTTTGCCTTATATAGATGAGGATGGGGCTCACTTACAAATTGTGTGAGGATTCCATCTTGGGCCATGATGGCCAATCATGATAGTTACAACCATAATTAAAAATTAAAAACAAATAAATACCCTCAAACCCATAAAAGATATGTAGGGACCACTTATTTGATATTCAAAGGTGGATATGAAGGTTTAGCTCCCAACTACTTTAATATAGCATCTCTAGCATCCAACATAGCCACCATAAGGTCAAATTACTTGTCTAGTTTGGCAAGGTTATTTGGGGGATCCCTGAATATCACCTCAACTTGAGTTTCCAACCTCTCATAGACTTGAAAAGGTGCTTTCATTGACACCTACACCCTAGAAACCTAATTTATGTTTGTCATGGATTGTATTGATAGATTTAGCACCACCTAAGCCCTTCCTTGTTTGGATTAGAACCCTTCTCCCTCATGACCTGGATGAATTGACCTAGGTGGACTCCAAATTATATTTGGTACAAATGGTACAATATGAGTGAAAAAACACATAGATATTAACCTCCTTGAATTAGGTCAATAACTTCTTCCTACCCTCTTCCATGTATATACACATAATATTTTCAAACTTTTATTGATTACTAACACTTTGCATATTATAGGACCCTGTCAAGTCTTTATCTCTCTGAGTGCATGCCTTCAGGGGTGCATCAAGAAAGGGGTGGGTAGACCATTGATGATTCATAATATTGATGTCCCTGTTTCCACTTTCTATCTACACACTCATCTCTTAAAAACATTTAACCCTAAGCTTATTCTTCTCAGTCCTACCCATTTCAGCCATTTTCTTCTTTACATCCTCTTTTTCTTGCCTTAATTCCCTTTTTTTTTATTACTTGAACTAGGTCAACAATAGTTGACCCTTTATAGTTTAGGGTATTTTTCACTTTTTGGGTTTGTTAGCCTTTTGACCAATCGAGCTCAAACCTAGTGAATTATCCCTGAAAACACACTGGGTCAACCATGGCTAACCTTATACAACCAATATTTCTAGGAGGATTTAGGGAAAGATCCACCTTTATATACAAGTTCATTTCTAGCCATTTGAATATAGAGAAATAAAGAAGAATAAGTGTGACATCTTCTTATTAACCATTCTAATTGAGGAATAAAGCTTAGGGTTCCATACTTTATTTGGAGATATGGATCTTGTCTTGTGAAGAAGTATTTTGGATGCATAGATAGGTTATGTATCCTAGAGCTGATTTTTATTTTTGATCCTTACATACCACAATGATCTATTATGAAACACCTCGACCAAAGGAGATATTGAGGCTCGATAGGTTCATCTTCAAGGTAAGTATTCCTAACTTTATTTCTCATTTGTAAGAGTAGATAAATAAAGTAAATGTGCTTATCTCTTCCATGTATTAGAATTATGTATATATTGATGTGATTATATGTTTTATATTCATGTTTAATTTAATTTTTTATTTTTTTCTAGCCTCCACTTTATGTCACAACCTTTGGTGTGCACTATATTAGATTTACTTTCTTGTTTATTAGCATAGGTGAAATATTTAAACTTAGGACTCTTTTAGGGTTATTGCATGATTGTGTTAAACTATAGGATTTGTAACCCTACCTCACATGGTGTATTGTGACAAGATATCCCCTAATCAGGTCTAGTGGATCCCCATATTGGTCATGTTATCACTTAACAAATGTATTCCCAATTGAAAGTGTAGGTATGTTCTATCTTCTTTGAGCCAAGAATGATTTATAGACATGACGAATTTATGATTACAAACATTCTAGTGAAATCAGTGTGAAACTAACCCTTGAAATATTTGTTTCACTTTCTTTCAATATTTTTAGCATTATTTTTATCATATATTTATCATAATGGTTCAAATCTATCGACCCAGTTCTAATCTTTGTACACAAGTTTTTAAGAATAGGCAATTGGATTGACTTAGATGACCCATGACAAGTTTCTAGACTTCTAGACTTCTAGTTTAGGCTACTAGGTTGACCCAATTGATCTTGTACATTTTTAAGCATCCAAAAAACATATTAGGTTAACCCTGGTCAACCCTATACATTTTTTGGCTTTTGTAATAAGACCTTGCATAGTTTGATCAACCCACTTGACCCAATCAATAGGTTTTGCTAGCATTATTCAAGGTTATTGATCAAAAATATTCTTTTTTTGTATCTTTGATCCACCAAGGTTCCTTTTTTATCTCTCTGTCTCTTTCTTTTACTATCTTTCCTTTCATAGTTTGCAGTCTTCAAAACTACCCCTACACAGTCAATTGGATCAACCTTGTCAACATAGATTTATGTTTCATGTGCTATCTAAAATAACTAGGTCAAGCTTGGCTAACCCTATTCATTTTCAAACCTTTTTTCTATAGTATAGGTTCAACCATGTTGACCTTATTTTGTATTTTGTACATATAGTGTCAACACTATACTTTGTTTCAAGTTGGAATTAATCTCTATATGCTAGTAATAAGTTCACACCTTTATTTTATTATTGCTTACATACTTAGAATATTTCACATAATTTAATTAGGGTTTTTTCAATTAACCATTTAGTTTTCCTATTTCTATTTTTTGCACACATAGCCAAATCACATAATCTAAACAATCACTTTAACATTTGTCTACCCGAGGCCAACCTAATTGGATTTCATCACCAAGGGGGAAGCTAACTTGATACTCTATTCAAGTATAAATCATGGTTAATGATATATTTTTGCTAAGCACCTGATAACCTTATCATTGTGGTGTGTGAAGTGAGGGGGTAGGCCCCAATACTAAGCTTGTATCATTATCACTATAGTCCCTTTCAGCCCAAACTACCTAAAACCATCCTTATATTGATATCTATCGCATAATCTAAATAATGACTTTAACATTTATCTACCCAAGGCCAACCTACTTGGATTTCATCACCAAAAGGGAAGCTGACTTGATACTCTGTTCAAGTATAAAACATGGTTAATAGTATATTTTAGCTAAGCACCTAACACCCTTATCATTATGGTGTCTGAAGTGAGGGGGTAGGCCCCAATACTAAGCATGTATCATTTTCATTCTAGTCCCTTTTATCCCAAACTACCTTAAACCATCCTTAGATTGTTATTTAGTTCCCTACTTTACAACCAACTTCCCATCACAATTAAAATCATTTCTAAATAATCTAATAAACATCTTAGGTTGAACAATTAGTTATCTCTTTAATTTTCAAGTTGATTTCTTGCTCTTTGCTTAATTATGTGTGAAAAAACTTGAATTAGCTAGTGTTAGTGCAAGGTTTTGTATTGTGTGCTTTAATTAAATTGGCCAACATTGATCCAATTGACTATTTATTTCCCTTTAGCTATTACTTTCCTAGATTAACTACAAAAATTGTCTTGTTTTAGTTCATAACTTGTTATCTTTATTTTATTTTTCCTTTTTTATTGTACTAGGTCAACCCAGTCAACCTTGTATCTTTTCCATCCCCTAAACACTATACAAGATCAACCTAGTCAACTCTATACTATCTACATCCCGTTTTACCTCTTTTTCCTATCTATGCACTTTACTAGATCTACCCAATCAACCTTATATAGTTTTTAGCCCCTATTTCTATTCTATGTCAACCTTATATTATTTCAATCACTTATTGATTCTTTTCCTTCATCATGAACTTTTTATTTGAAAGTGACACTAAGTTGTAGTCAATAGACATGATGAACTTTACTAATCCTCATAAGGTCTCTAATAGATAGAGTAGGGGTCCTCTTTTGGATGCTAGTAATGTTAATATTTCCACGTACACAATGAGCTATGAGACCCCTCCTAATACCTCTTTACAACAAATCCTCTTTTCTCATTAGAAGACCAACCTAAGCTAGAGTATACTTTGGAAATGATTTTCTTTATCTCCAAATTTACTCAACATCAAGGAAAGGTTTCTTATACCATTTACAATATAATGATTAGTGGTCTATTTGAATATCCTCATTCACCTAAGCCTACACTCTCAACTATATTTGGGGGTACCACTTTCTTTTATTTTCAACCTCTTCCTTTGATTATGACCCCTTTTCATACCATGACATTTTATTCTCTAACTTCTTCCACCTCCATGCCTAGTATCTCAACTAACATGGTAGGTTCTACATCTACTGGAACTCTCTTAAGATCCACTACCCTTAATCCATCTAATATTTCTTTGTTTTTTACCCAAGGTAATCATGATTCTAGTGCTTCTTCCTCTCAACCCTTCACTAGTCCATCTTTTTCTACACAATAATTTTTTTCCACTAGTGTATCTCACTCTCAAAATTATTCTCAAGCTACTGCCAACACTAATAGTGGTACCCAAACCACTAATGCTAACACTAATACCAACATTAATGCTCTTATAGTGCTAATAAAACACATCAAAATTTATCACAAACTCTCAATCAAATGAATACCTTTAAATCTCATAACACAAATCAAATGATGAGAATGTAAAACCAACTTCTCCACCTTCAATCTCATCTGCAACCAATGGCTTGGGGCACACATAACTAGAATGTTTCCCTTCCTCCTCTTTGATATTCTCAATAAAATCTCATTCCTTAACCTCTTTTAGTCAATAAAACCATCAAGAATCTACAAACTAAACCTCTTACTACTCAAATTGCTAACATGGACATAGGAGGTATAACACCTACAATTTTTTATAATAGATCAAATGATCCCACCCTTCATTTTTAGACATTTGGAAATATTTATAAGGATTGGGTAAAATTAAACACCTTTGATACTACCAAGAACCTTTCCAAAACCCTCACAAGTGATGCCTTATATTGTTACAATCAACTTAGAGCATATTCCATTACTAGTTTGGAGGATTTAGTGAATGCTTTAGTGCAAGAATTCCAAACTAGTGATCTTCCTAAAAAAAATTGGCCCATTTCATAAATTGAAAACAAAATGAAAATATTTAAGCCTTTGTTGAAATATGGAGGACATTGTCAAACAAATGTGAACATAACATGGCCAATGATAATCTTTTCCATATCTTTACCAATTCCATTTTTTCTAAATTATAATATCGAGTCCACACTCTCTCTCCACATACCTTGGAGGAGGCTATTAACCAAGATAAACATCAATATTTCCTAATATGTCAATTCAAGCCACCCTAAACTTATGTGGTTCCTCATCTCTTACTAAAGAACAAAAACTATAATATTACCAATGATTGTTTTACCAATTCTTATGACACCATTCACAATGTTCAAGCTATCATTCCTAACCAATATTTAGAACCAATTCCCCCTTCTCAACAATATTCTAATCCTCATTTCTCTTCACCAAATAACATCAATGGTCATAAACCTCTATCCTTAGCTGAATTGCTTAAGCATCTACCTAGGCCACTTCCAAAAGAGCTTGATCCTACTCATCCTATGAAATCTTGGTATGATCCTAATAATTTTTTTTGGTTTCACACTAGTTGGGATCATTCTCATGAGACCTGTAGATAAATTCATAATTTAGCTATGGATTTTCTTCTTAGACCTATTGGCCATTTTTGGCCCACATATAAATCTCGTGCATGGTTTGAT